>OZ010796.1:347591642-348191642 GCA_963932465.1 Maratus speciosus
TCGCCATTGCTCTTCAGTTGGATTATTTTTTCAAGAAATAATTTTATTCTGCAAAATATATTCCTAAGCTTCGATTCCACATGCATTTCAAATAATTTATTCCTTTTTTTTTTTTTTTTTTTTTCATACTGGATGCAAGTGGATTTTAAGGACATTGCAGTATTTTCAATACAGTGGAACCCGGTTAAGACGCGTTTCAAGGCAGTGGACAAAAGTCGCGTATTAAGCAGGATCGCGTATTAAACGTGATTTGCATCAAGTTGCAGGAACCGGGCTTATTTACCACCTTACCGTCTAAAATGAACTTTAAGCTAGGGACTTTCATTATGTTTACGGTCTTAAATCGTGTCTTATACGTATATTTAGATTTAAATTTAATTGTATTCAACTTTACTTATTGTTTCTATTTATAGGACTCACTGGAATAATAACTGAAAATAAATAAGGATTGAAACATGGTTTTATTGTCAATTAATTGGTTACTTACTATAAAACAACAAAAATAATTTTATTTCTAGTCCCTTTTTTTCTTTTTCTTTATTTTTGCCGAAAAAAAGAATTAAATTTTTGAAGCACAATCGAGTTGTTAAAATCATATTTAGTACTTGTGATAATAAGTACCATTATAACATGCCCTTTTTTTCAATATGAAAAAAAATCCTTATTAATTTTTGTGAAAAAAATATTGATAGTATAGCAAAAAATAATGAAAACATAGAAAACATAAAAGGATTATACTACCGCAATCATATTTGTTTAATCTTTGCAAGTTTCATCTTTTATTTATTTATTTATTTTGTCTATAATATGCATTATAAAACAGTAGTGGTATAAAGTACATTTAAAACTTCACTACCAAAAGGTATAATCATCACTACTCATAATAATTTTTATGACGTATCTGAGTATCCTGAATTCATCTGCCTCTCTCTTACTACAGTAAAAACATACATGAAGCGAGAGACAAAGAATGATAGAATGCGTGATAAAAGAAGAATTGCAGTGTTGCTAATTTAGCGGGAATTTTTTTATTCAAATTTCTACCACTATCACCGATTAATAATGTTCGCTTTAATTAATCTGTTATTAAATAAAATAAATATTACTAAACGAAAACAGTGTTTTTATAACAACAACAACACTACTAAATTGGCAATACTGGAGAAGGAAATTCGCATCTTCATCAATGAATTCGCGTCTTAAACGTGATTTTTTGCCTTATAGGATTGAAAATCTATCGCGTATTAAGCGGGATCGCGTAATAACCGTTCGCGTATTAAACGTGATATTTTTGCATTAGACTTATGGGCGATGTTCATGGGATCGGAAAAAATCCGCGTATTAAACGGGATCGCGTATTAACCATGAGCGTCTTAACCAAGTTCCACTGTATTTCGACTCCTGCCACATGCTCACCAGTTAGATTATTTTTCTTCAGGTAATACTGTTTAATCCTGCGGAACACACTCATCAGCTTAAATTTCAACTGTATATATGTGTGTAGTATAACACATTTACTTATTAAATAAAATCCAAATAACATTTTATTGTGCTTTATTTGATCATTTTTTATTGTATACACCTAACTGTTGGAATTTTGATTTAGTTATTTTTTATATAAAGTAAGTAATAGTAATTTAATTGATTATAGTGTATATGAACATATACAAATAAGCTAAAAATATATTCTAAAAAAAAATAATGTAACAGATTCTGTAGTTTTAAAGTAATTTTCTAGAATTTTGACTGCTTCCCTATTCTTATAATGAATAGTTGGCTGGTATAAAACTGATTTATAGAAAAATATGTATACACAACGGTTATAGTTTATGTAGATGTCAAGAAATTTTGAAACATTATAGTGGCCACTAACTTTAAAAAGTGGCCACTAATGAAACTGAGTCTACCGGCCACTGGCTACTAACTCAATTTCCCAGTTTTCACCTATATCGCTGTAATAGCGATTTTTGTTCCACTTTCATTCTTGTACCATCGAAAAGTGTGTGAAGTTATGCATAGAATTGAACCAATTTTTGGGAGGTATGTTTTTGGCTATGGCCAGCAGGTCCTCCTTCAATTTGAAAATATTCTGCTGGAAGGGGGCGCTATAATACGAACTTTTGTGTTATTTTCATTATTTTTACCACTGAAAAGTATATGAATCTGAGCATAGAATTGAACTAATTTTGTGTGTATATTTTTGGCTATGGCCAGCAGTCTCTCCTTGAATTTGGAACTACTCTGCCAGAAGGTGGCACTGTAACAGAGATTTTTGTAAAATTTTCTCGATTTTTCGCAATTTTTTTTGTATTGTATATTGGCGACTCATAAAGCGAAGGGAACTTCTCCCTGCTGGATATTCACAAACAGTTGATGTACAACAGAATAACGAAAAAGTTATTTATTTTAATCAATATCATGATAGAGATTAACTTATTCTTATTCTGATTAATTGACTGGAGCAGAAATTTTAGATCAAAATCAAAGTTGGTATAATATTGAATTAATAACATTGAAGTATTAACATTTGGAACTACTTTTTGAAATATTAAGATGTATGAGATAGAAGAAATTTTTGGGATTGGCAAATCCAACTAGTAATTTTTGTAACTTAATTATATTAGGTTGTAACGAAAGTTTTCCGCCAAATCACCATTACATAATACTAATTATAATATATATAATTAACTGTAATTTTATATATAACCACTATTCTGCCAAACCTTCACAGTGTCATATGATACAGCACTAGTACCACTTTATTCGGTGACGTTCTGTAGCAGACTTTTTGCAACAGAACTGGAAGTAAATGATGGTTCTAATCTGGTAGCATGATAGTTCCATTTCAGACACCTTGTACTTAATGAAAATGATATTTTTTTGCAAATTTCACAACGCAGTGTTATAAAGCAAGCCTCTTTTTTTCAAATGCCAAAAATCGTTTGACAAAATATGAACAAACACGTCAACACGAACTGTTTGCACAGACCGTATTACCTGTGGCGGGAAACTTTCGTTACAACCTAATAAATATTTAAAATTAAAAGTAATTTTCTTTTTACTTATAAATATCAAAATAATTTAACTTAAAATAAAACTAAATGTGACTTAGAACAAAAACAATATTAAATAATTAAAACAGAAAAAGGGCATCAACTAAACCTATGTTTGGAGAAAATAACTCTTTAATCATGGGTATATTAATAGATATTTTATGTTTAAATTATAAAAAGAAAGTATGTAGTATTTCTTTGAGAAAATACTCTACAATTATACGCATATGATTAAAATTTGTTGTACAAATTATCTGCATTTCATTGTACAAATTAATTATTAGCAATTATCAATATAGTCAATCTCATATCCAAATCCAGTGGCAATTATCAGCATTTCATTGTACAAATAAACAGAATATTTTAATGTTTAAATTACATTTTTATGCAATATTATTAATATATATTACAGGGCTTGAATTTCGAGACAGGATGGCAGGATTCGTGCCCTAAAGATTATTATTGTGCCCTATTTATTATGCCCTATTGCGCGTGGTCGGCTCCTGTTTCCAAAAAATCATTTTCCGAAAATGTTTCTTTGTAAAACGACGATCAAGTCTCAGGACCGACTGACAAATTTCGTGATATTTTCTACTATCGACGGCAGATTTCACAGTTTCTTCTTTCGACAGATTGACAAAATCCATGGTTATTTTTCTGCATCTGACTGAAATATTTTGCGCTTTTTCTCCTCGGCCGACTGACGAATTTCACGATTTTTTCTAGAGACCAATTGGTGAATTTCATAATTTTTTTTTCTCGAGATCAATTGACAAATATAGCAATTTTATTCTGTGACCGATTGGCAAATTTCCCTGTTTGTTCTTGCGACATACTGATGAAAGTAACGATTGTTTTTCTGCATCCAATTGAAAAATTTTGCGTTTTTTCTCTGCGACCGGCTGAGGAATTTCACGATATTTGCTCGTGACAGACTGGAAAATTTCACGATATTTTTCCATGATCGATTGACGAATTTTGTGATATTTTCCCGCTACTGATTTCCTTCTCAGTACTTCAGTTTTCTTCTTGCGACCGGTCGACAATTATTTTTTATTTATTTCACCATGATTGAAGAAATCGGCGATATTTTTTTTAATGACCGGTTTATGTATTTTGCGATGATTTTTCCCTGTGCCCAAAATAGGAAATAACTAAAAGGGCAGTAATGACCACCGGAGACAGAGCCCTACCAAATTGGCCAATAGTCAGCACTCAACAAAATGAGATTACACTTGTGGTGCACATGAGGGGGAAAAAAATTTGATGAACTTAAAAAAACATGTTTAGAAATAACAAACTAGTTGATTCTTGCAGTTCACAGAAATTAGGACATGACATTTTGAAATCAACCTTTTATCATGTAATAGAAGAAATCAATTGACTATTTCCTTTTCAAACTTTGGATATGGATTTAAAATTCCATTGCATAGAACATAGTTCAATTAACGAAAATACCAGGGATTACAGTTTTGACTATAATTCCATTAAGGATATAATAAAACAAGTTTGTTCAGAAGTGACATACAATCACTGTAGGATATTGACAATAGAATCACCGATATACATTATTCATGCAAATAAGTTAAAAATTAATATACATCAGATTTTGCAAAGTTTTCTAAAAATTTTTAACAGAGCATAACCATGCATTTCCGATAATTTCTAAAGTTATAAAAGTTGGTCTATGCTGTTTGTCAAAAGCGTAACTTGTGAAAAAGGCTAAATCACGCAAAATGGAATAAAATCTAAATTAAGAAATTCATTTATCAACCCAATTGTTAGTTGCCCATAACATTAGGAAAAAGTTGAAAAATAGACATGGTATATATAAAACTTGATTCTGTTCCTTTGTTTTAATAAAAATAAACATTTTGGATAATTATCTTGAGTTGTTAATTTAAATTATTTCAATGGTATTTTGTCATGCCTGTATAAAGGTAATTCTTTAAGTGGCACATAAAAAATAACAGGGTTTAAAGATTTTTTTTCCTTTCTAGCAGTTCAACTCCCCTGCATTTTTAAATGTTGGGTGGGAATCTCCCCTCCTGGGGATAACTTGAATTTCATGCCCTGATATTCAAAGATATATTGTTTTTGTAAATTATATTTTAATGCATTTAAAATGTTTTAATGATGTGTGAAACATGTTTGTAATTTATTGTTCTGAGATGGCGTTATATAAAGAAATAATTCACCATATAACTAAAAACATATCTAGTGCCGGATATCCGATCGGATATCCGGCCGGATATCCGAATCCGGCAAGCAAAGGAGCTTCGGATATCCGGTATCCGATATCCGGCAAAATCAATATCCGGTGCATCCCTAGTTGCAAACGTGTTATAGATAATATCAATTATTTGGAGTTAAACTTTTTATTGTCAAAACTATTTAAAATAGATAAAACATTTTGTTAAATTCGAATTTTTCAGAAAACTTTATGTAATTTAAGAAAAAAAAAAGAAAATAAATAAATAAATCTTCTAAGTGAAAAGAATAACAATAAAAAAGGAAAATACATAAAATTTAGTATCGTATTTGCAGTAAGTTTTACCTCAATAAAAACGGAAATTTGGTATTAGACTTGAAACATTAAATTTAGTTTAGCATGAAGGGAGCCTCGATTTGATCGAAATTAAACTCAGATATGTATTATCCATCACCACAGTAACAGGCATTAATCGTGGCATTGATTTCGGGATTTACGAGTATCAATAACGATAAAGAAATCTGAATGGAAATTAAGAAATTATTACGATAAACGATTTTATTTTTGCTTTTATTTTACGTTGAATTAAAACAAAGTGACAGTTATTTAAATTCTAATTATTTAGCAAGAAATAGAAGTAAAATAACAATTGAAAAAACTGTACAAAATCACAACGTGCATTCTTTGGAAACCAATAATTAAATTCGTATATTGTAAAACTTTTTAAATGCAATATTAACCTTCCGCATACCAGACCGGTGCAACAGACCCGATAGATACATTCAAATTGATTTTTCACATTTTAAAAAATGAAACTTTTGTAAATATGTGACTTTTTCTGGAATGTTCTACTCAAAAGAATAGAACATCCCAGAAAAAACCCATATTTACAGAGATTTCAGTTTTTAAAATAAATTAGAAATATCATTATAAATGTACCTGTCGGGGCAATTGAACCCCTCTGGTAGGCGGAGGGTTAACATAAATCTATTAAACTGAAACAAGCATAAAATATGCAGCTTTATATATGTCACAGTGTTAGAGAAAGTCCGATAATCTATATGTAGCACGTGATTTTTCTTTCCCGTTTTTATACTCAAAACGGCCATTAAGAGAGCGAACCGCGGTTAAATTATTTCAATCCCACGCACCACTGTTACTGTTATCTTATTATTATTATTAGACATTAAGCTTTTTGAAATATTCATTATCTTAAGAAAGAAACGTTTTACAAAAATTCCTTGTTCTAACAGATTTTACTCTATGTAATAAACCTCAATGTAAGTTGATTAAAACAACAATCTTAGGGAGTTTCGAGATTTTTTTAATCATCTTCTTCAGGCGAGAAAAACAAGACGCCAAACTGTGGAAATAATGTGGTACTCGAGCGCTCGTAGCTGGTCATATATTTATTTTGACAAAGAGGATTCTCAAATTGAAATTATGTTTGAGGAAAAAACATGAAATAGTGAAATATGCATGAAAGTGTAACTCTACAATTATTAAAATAATTGAAAATCAGTTATTATTATCCTATTAAAATGCAATTTTTATGGCCTAGTGATATATTTCTTACATTATTCAAAACTGTTTCTAGTCAGATTTAAAATCATATTTTTCACTAGTAATTAAATAAGCATTTTCTTTGTTTTTCTTAAGGCTTTTCTTAAGTGATCTGCTCAACAAGCGTAAAACGTTTTGACACATTTACAAATTCATTTTTTAACGGAAAGATATAAAATTGGAATGTTTGACCATGGAAGCGATTTGGAATCAAACTGTGTTTTCCATCTTTTGATCAGTAAATTACCTATTGAGTTATAATCGATTTTGATCACGTGACAAACATGTTTTTCACCCATTTTTGAGAAATTATGCCTCTTTCGCATGGAAATTCGGTTCAAAACGCCCACTTTGACACTATTTTCTGAAAGGCCTATTGCGTTTGCAAAAAAACGGAAAAAACAGCTCGATTACATAGTTTTTGAACAACAACACCTGTTCGTTTCATGCATTTCCGAATAAAAATAAATTAAAACTTTTGTCACAAATTTATCCTTTTGGATTTGAGAACAGCCTTAAGAATTCATTTAGAAAAAATTCATTTCGTATGATACATTTACCAATTAGAAAATGTATTAGTGTATTAAAGTACACATGGTGTTCCATTACCCTCGGGGTCCAGGTACTCAATCGGTAAAGCACGTAAAGTTTCTGGGTTCGAATCCCATCTCGGGCACTTTTTCACCCAGGTGTAAAAAATCCAATTCGTATAAAATATTTTTTTTAATTATTTCTTTCAGATTAATTTAGCACAAGAAGATGAAATAGTAATGTTTATTAAACGCCCTACTCCGCCCCGCACTTCAATTTCTTTTTTCTTTCTTTCTTTACTTTTCTTTTCTTTTTTTTTTGAGGAGGGGGGGGGAGGGGGCACACACATTAGAAGGATATTTTGGCAATAAAGTCAGCTTTAATAGAATCAAAATCTGTTATTTTGAAATAAAATAGCGTATTTTAATTTATTAAAACTGACCAGTCTACAAGAAAAGAACCGATTCCCGAGGAATCGGTCCTTTTCAGAACGGTTCCTCGGATTCGGTCCTTTTTGGAACGATTCCGAAAAGGACAGATTCCTCGGAGAAAGGACCATTTCCCTCTCCGAAATGGACCGACTTCGAGGAATCGGTCCTTTTCGGAACGACTCCGAGGAATCGGTCCTTTTCAGAGTCGGTACATTTTGGACCGATTCCAAGGAGTCGTTCCTTTTCGGAATCGTTCCAAAAAGGACCGATTCTGAGGAACTGTTCCAAAAAGGACCGAATCCAAGGAACCGTTCCAAAAAGGACCGAATCCAAGGAACCGTTCCAAAAAGGACCGAATCCGAGGAACCGTTCCAAAAAGGACAGAATCCGAGGAACCGTTCCAAAAAGGACCGAATCCGAGGAGTCGTTCCTTTTCGGACTCGTTCTGAAAAGGACCGATTCCTTTTTACAGAATGGAATCGTTCCTTCAGTTTCACTGCCGGAATCGTTCCTTTGGAGTCGTTCCTCAACAAATGACACACCTCTAGCATCTTGACATACTTTACAGCAAACTTGGGGAGGGTAGAAACAAGAAGTATGTCATGTAAGAAAAACTAGTTTAAGATTTATTTTACTACTAAGGCTTTAATATTATTTAACTAATTAAAATTTATTTTATTAAAACATTAAGCTGACATGACATGACATGGCATAATACAAAGTAAGAAAAAGCATAACTGACAAGTCACAGTTAACTCCTGAATTTTTGGGGCACATTTCATCAAATACCCAGAATTCCGGAGATTTCCTAGAACAGAAACAGGCATGTATTAAGTGCATAACACTAAACCTGGCTTTATGATCCCTTAAGGATAAGGGCCTACGGTACCCAACCTTTTTTTTTTTTACACTGGGCTCTGATTTTCTGTACAGCAAATGTCCCGGTCGGGTGGTCAGCCTAATGCGGGACACTAAATGTTTAGTTCCCCTTTGTACTTATTTTAACGACCCCGAAGGGATGAAAGGTTGAGTGAACCTTTCCCAGTCAGGAGTCAAACTCTCAACCTGTGGCAAGGCAAATAGGTGCACTGATCACTATGCTACTGGAATCATTAAGTACACTGGTCATCAAAATTAAAAGATGATGACAGAAATAAAATGTAACTGACTCTTAATGAAAAATTATTAATAGAAATTTGTACAAAAGCATTAGTTAACATAAATTACAATACTTGGCAGTTGATTATTTTCAAAATATTGAAATTAAAACGAAATTTATGGAAATTAGAAAATGATGGAAAAATTAAGTCACCTCATGTGAATTTTTTTTTCTTTATTATGATTTATGGTCACCTCAGACAAATATGCATACCTCCCATTTCAATTTCATAGACTTTTAGCAAAATGTTTCAGTTCCTGGAAGGTCCAGGGAAGAATTTGGTGCGCTGTAAGTTGATACACATGCTCTATCAGGTTCAAGTTGGGTGAGTAAGGTGGCCAATCCATACGAGTGATATCTTCTGTTTGCAAGTATACTGACACCACATATGCTCAATGTGGCCAAGCATTGCCATCCATTAACAAAAACTGTTCCAACAGCACCCATAAACGGTCTAACTTGGGGTTCCAATACCTCCCTCCACATATCTCTGAGTGGTTACAAAACCTCCTTGAAAGATATTCAGCTCAATGCAGTCATTTGTCATGATTCTCCCCAAAACCATTAAACCGAGATCGCGGAAACAGGATATTTCATGGACAAGGGAAGGCAAGTTGCATGTTCCTTCCTTTCTCTGGATCAAAACATGTCTAGAATCAGTGTTCAGCCTATATCTGGACTGATCAGTAAACAATACTTGGGACCAGTCTTCTTGGCTCCATTGAACATGATAATGACACTAATTTAAATGGAACCCTTTGGAAGCTGGGATGAGTGGGACACAAACTATTTGTTTTCTCGCATGCAATCCACATTCGTTAAACCATTGAGCAGTAGTAGAATAACTTATTCAAGTTCTAGTGGCAGTCTGTAGGTCTAACCAAATCTCTTGTAGTCGCTTCACCGTTCCTTCGAGCCAACAATGACAGAAAACAGGCTTCGGATACAGTTGTTGCCAGGGTTGCATTTGTTTTAACCGCCTTGGTCAAAACAGTTTTTGACCATTAGTGGTCAAAACTCATTTTGATTGGGAAAAGAAATTAAAATTTATTTTATTAAATGATAAATTTAGTGCAACATTTGAAAAGGATTTGTCAAAATAGCATTTAACAATATTTAATACAACATTTGGAAGTGTGTGCAAGTATTGTACCTAGTGTTACTTTTTTTAAGAGTAGAAAAGTTTTTTAAAGATAGGCAATTATCATAAATATTGAAATATTTTTAATTATTTGATTGCATATGTACTTTTACATAAAAAGTGAAGGAAACTAAATCACATTAAGTGAAAAAAACATTTGAAATTTTTTATTTAGAACTCAAAAAATGATTTCAAGTGTTGTTGTATTAAGTTAAGACGATTTCATAGTTCATTCTGGATGAAATCAAATTTGGAAAATAATTTTTCTGCTGATGAAGAGTTAGCACAAACATTCATCAGGTGCATTATGCAATTTTCAAAATCAATAGTTTCCAATTTTTCCTTACTGCCAACTATTATATCATTAATGTTTTAGTTACACTTTAAGAAAAATAAGATTTATGAAATGTGTGTTTCTGTACAAAATATTATATAAGACAAAAAAAAAATCCATCTGTATTTAATTATTATTAAAACAAAATTATTATATATATATAATATGAAATTAATATTCTCATAAATATAAAATTCAAGCAATTTATGCAAGCTAAAGTTATTTAATAGAGTTCTTACCACTTTTGACCACTGTCCTGGTTAAAATTAGTTTTGTCTGGTCAAAATTACAACCCTGGTTGTCACTCTTGGTCGCCCTTGACCAGGCTGTCTATCAATAGATCCAGTGCTTAAAAAGTGGCTCCAATTCTTGATCTGACATTTTGAGGGATATACAAATCTAGGGTGATCTTCATTTGTATTTGACCTCCCTTGATTCTACCAATTATACTCCACTTTTGACCTTAACTTAAATTATGCCTTTGAGCCATAGATAATGAATACTGATCACTCTTATCTGCTTAAGTATTATCCATTTTATAGCATTGTGAATGGATAATACTTAAGCAAAAAAGCAGCAAAAAAGACGCCCGTCTGACATTGGTCTTAGACACCACATTCACTTTAAACAACACTACAGACTAGGATTCTAACATGCGTCCATTGCATACCACATTATCAATCACCGAATTTACATATTTCTGGAGCTAACGTATGTGCAGACGTGCAATTTGTTAGGAAATTATATTTCCTTAACTGGTTTCCACATTCTTATCACCCATTCAACCTATCAATATTTCTTATCCATACTAGCTTAATAAACATTTTTTTTTTTTTTTTTTGCTTTTTAACAGTTACTCTCTTTAAATACAATAGTTTAAATTCTACTCCATAGTTTAAGTCTTATATCAGGTATTTATTTAATAAATTTATTCTGAAATAAATATCTTTATTTGTCACTTACCTTTTTGTACTATTATCTTCTATTATAAAGTTTTTAAGCTGTTTCCTATTTCCATTTCAACTCTCCATATATCGTAGCTTACAACTCATAGGAAACACCGTGGTGTTTACATTCTTAACAATCCTCAAAGAAGCACACTTCAATACTGAAGTCACGGCATTCATCTGAGGAGTTTCGGCAGTTAACAATAGGTGGCGTAAGCAGTCTGTTGTCGTCTGCATTCTAGGACACACACAAAGACTTTTCTGGAAATGGACGGTGATGTGTACTCATTGTGGGATGAGGAATTACGTAAGAGGGGAGTTCCTGATGTGAGCTATTTATAGACTGGCCAGACATCTGTTCAGTAGCTTTGTGGATTTTAGACCAAGTTTGTTGCTTTATTTTCTTTTAGTTGCATGGTTTTTAGCTTACAGATATCTTTAATCTGTTAACCAGTATGCTGTCATTTAAATCATTTCTTGATAATGCAAAGTGGACTTCGTTTTCCGATGAGGATGAATCTCCAGCATTAAGGTGAAAGATGTCCTTTTAGTGATATTAGTATCTGAACTCTGATTGTGAAGCCGATTGTTTATTTAAGTCGCCGTTAAACCGAAAATGTTTGTTGGAAAATAATCCATTTAAATCAATGGTTATTAACGCATCTATTTCAGCACGTTCAATTCTTTTAAAGTATGTTTCCTTTTAATGTTTATATTTTGACTTTCTTTTATTACAAAGTGGTAGTTGTTAGTTTTTCCTCCTTTATGTTATGTTTATCTGAAATTAATATCCCGGCTGACCTTTCATTGTATAAGGGATTATGGGTGTGTTTTACTATTGGTATTCATGGCTTCTGGATCCAATTAGATTTCCATATATCTATATCATTGGGCCATTAGCTCATGTCTGCTATTGGGACTGTGGAGTGATATGTTTTGTTTTGGCGGCTGCTGTGTGCTTATTGCTTTTTGGCTGTCCATGCAAAATACTGGTAGCTGTTACCAAACAAGTTATATTTTGGAGGGAATCGCTGGGTGTATTTTATGGAATGTTGAATATGCATTTAGCAGAGATATATATATATAAGATCTTTTCTTTCAACTATTACTTTTTGAATATCATATCTGTTTAAGTAATCTAATTGTATTGAACCTGTTTTTCAGTTACAGTATATGGATTAAATTTAATCAATATAGTTTAAATATAATGAATGTAATATGGAAGAGTTTGATCTCATTTAAAGTTAAGGATATTAAATTAAATATATAAATTCACATCTTATGATTTAATTAAAAACAAAGTAAGCTTTATTAGTTTTTCATTTTTACTTTCAAGTTCATTTGACACTCCAAGGCTAGATGATCTATATGCTGATATTTTTAGATAAGAGTTATGGAATCTATGTTAGCTCTTTTTCTTGACACTTGAGTCCTCAGAAACTGAGGTTAGTGTTTGGATGTTATGGCATGTGTCACATATGGATTATTCAAGTTAGATATGTTTTACTTTTCAATAGATTATTTAATCTTTATTTCTGTTAATAAACTTTGTTGATTTTATATTTTGTTTGTGATTCTTTTGCAGACATGAAGTCTTTAAATTGATACTTTTTCTTTAATCAACTTTTACTTCTTAAACCTGGGAAAACTATTTCAGCAATGACGCTCCATTAGCCATTATGCTATTCTGCTATGCTTAGCATTATGCTATTCTGCTACACTTTTTAAATTGAATTAATTATCTTTGTAATTCTCAACACAATTTTCGGTTCAATTGTATTTAATTAACGTAAATAATTGGGCATTGGTTGCAACATTAACTTAGTGAGCATATTTTTTCTCAATATCCTTTAATTTTGATGACCAGAGTATATACCCTTAAGAATTAAAAAATTTTGATTTCTATTCAAAAATATTTAACATAAAAAGTTTTATTCCCAGAAGGCAAATATATACATACCTGTGCAATTAAATCTATGCCAGTGACAAAACCTCCATCCTTGTTTAAATAGATTTTTGTATTCTAAAATTGAAAATTAAGAAACATTTTAAAAACAAAAGCAGACATAAAAGCATAAAAATAGACCAAATTTTTATATTAAATTTCAGCAAAAACAAATGACAAAAATTGACTTGTGGAAGAGAGGGTAACGATTTAACATATAAATGGCATAAGTTTTCATACACGAGGTTCAGCTTTTAACTTACAAGGAGAGGGTCTGAGGTAGAGATCTGCACGGGCCGGCTCGTGGCCCAAAGCCTGAGCCTGGCCCACAGGCCGGGTCTGTTTTCATTCACGGCACTCGGGCCTTACTTTTTTCCTGAAGGTTCGGGCTGGGCCTAACTTATTATTTCTGCACAGACCCGTTTACTGGTTTCATTCCTAATCTTCACGGCCCAAAATTTTCATTCCTAGTTTTGGCCCAGCCCATATGAAAATCATTGTCTCGGTGTGGCCTGGTCCGTTCAAAGGTAAGTAAAATTAGGCTTGGCACAATTTTTTTTTTCAAAAAATGCATACATTTTTAAATTGCCATTATTCTACAATTAAACATTCAAATTCATTCTGTTTAAAGAATAGTAGATTCCTACCCTTATTAAAATATAGTAAAATGTGTGAAAAAGAACCTGTCTATGAAGGAATCGTGTTTTAAACTGAAAAACGTGTTAATCCATGCAAAATTAATATACTACTATGTAAGAAAAGAATACATAATACATTTACACTTGCTAAGAAGGGAATTTGTCTATAACGCATTTTTTTTTTCTTCAACATAAAAATCCATGTTTTGTAGAAATTCACTCGGGCTGGACCAGGCTCGGGCCAAGATTTTAACTTTTTTTCAGGCTGGGCCAAACTTTTAACTGTTATGCCAGGGCGGGCCAATAAATTTTTTTCTATGGGCCGGGCCGAGCTCAGGCCGAACTTTTAACTTTTTTACCAGGCCAGACTGAGCCAATATATTTTTTATATGGGCCGGGCCGAATTTTTTTTTCTCTGAGTCGGGCCGGGCCTGGACCTGGAAATGTCGGCCCGTGCAGACCTCTAGCCTGAGGTTAGTGTTACAGAATCTAGCGACCCTTTATGCATTGATAGAGTATAGTCAATAAATAAACATATCAAAAGGAAAAAGGACAATATTCAGGTGGGTGGGGATAAAAAATGAGCTCCAAAGTTCACCCATTATTGACTCTTTAGTATTGATATGTTTATATCTACTGACTATAGTATATCAATGTACAAAGGGTTGCTGCATTCCATGACACCAAACCTCGGACCCTCTCCTTGTTAGTAAGTAATTACATTTTAATTTCCTTAACATGAGTAGGAGGACATAACATGAAGGAAGGAGGCTGATTTAAATGGGCTATACTAGATTTAAAAGAAACTAAATTGAAATTAAAGAAAGTTTAAGCAAATATTCATAAACATGAATACTAGATGAAAGCAGTTTATGCATTAATTACTTAAAAAGAAAAAAAAAAGGGGGAGAACACAGATTTAAGCACAAATACTTTTAGTTAGCTATTACTAAATTGAACACAGGAAGTAATAAATGAAAATTAAAGGGGAGGGGGGTGGAAATAAGGGTAATAAAATGAAAAATAAGTTTAATTATATTTAAGCATTATTTATTATATTGTTCAACTTCTGGAACTATAGGTGAAAACTGGGAAATTGAGTTAGTAGCCAGTGGCCGGTAGACTCAGTTTCATTAGTGGCCACTTTTTAAAGTTAGTGGCCACTATAATGTTTCAAACTTTCTTGACATCTACATAAACTATAATCGTTGTATATATACATATTTTTCTATAAGTCAGAGTTTTATACCAGCCAACTATTCATGATAAGAATATGGAAGTAGTCAAAATTCAAGAAACTTACTTGGAAAACACAAAATCCGTTATCGTATTAATTTTTTAATATATTTTTAGATTATTTGTATACGTTCATAAACACTATTATCAATCAAATTACTATTACTATGTAATTTGGATTTTATTTAATTGTTATTAACATACTATACACATTACATACAGTTGAAATCTAAGTTGGTGAGTGTATTTCGCAGGATTAAACAATATCTCTTGAAGAAAAATAATCTAACTGGTGAGCATGTGGCAGGAGTCGAAATATTGAAAATACTGCAATATCCTTAAAATCCGCTTGCATCAGGTGAAAAAAAAAAGAAAGAAATTATTTAAAATGCATGTGGAATCAAAGCTGATGCATATATTTTCCAGAATAAAACTGTATTTTTTGAAAAAATATCCCAACTTAAGAGCAATGGCAAAAAGCCGAAATATTGAAAATACAGCTAAATCGTTGTAATCTGCTTACATCTGGTAAGAAAAAGAATTAACCAGTTTGCTAATTAGATGTAATCAAAGTAGAGATGCATATTTCTATAAAAAAAGCTATATTTCACTTGACGATCTATAACAGATTTTTATCGCCACTTGGCGAGTGGCGACTAAGGTGGCGATCGATGGCCGATTTTTTAATCGCCACTTTTACAACTTTAATCGCCACGTGGCGAGTGGCGACCGCCAATTTTCACCTATATCTGGAACTCTACACACTCCTCTAGAATTTATTATTGATGGAGGTTATATTCTCTGCATAACATTTTTCTCGAAGTACTACATCACATCTTAGTTTTCTTCAAACCATTTCCATCTGTTTAGGTAGGAAAAACAAACACATCTCTGGCCAACTGCTATTGCTTGACTCTATATGTATGATGAATTCAAGAATCATGAAGTTCAATAATTCAAATTGAAAAATGCAAATATACTGTGTGACAGAGCATATTTTAAGGAACTTTCACTGGGCGACAATAGGTTTGGCCTGTTGTCTCAAGCAAATGTCCATAAATTACCCTCCCCCCACCCCCCCCCCACCCCAATAACCGCAAACCAAATAACAATATCGACTGTCTGGCAAACTTCTATCTTATTAGTTATGTCTATTGTACTTCTTCTGTTGTTGATTTGGTTAACCACTAGTTATAAACTACAAAATCTTCATTGAATCATGTAAACCGCCTCATTTATAGCTAGCTAATGTTAAAGAAAGGTTACATTCTCAGTTCAGACTAATTGTTAATCGTTATGTTAGTAATGAACCAAACATATTTAACCTACCAAATTCGTATAAATTAAAACTTAATGTAAGAAAGTTTTCTTCTAAATTCATGTTAAAATGTTGTTTATCTTTTATTAGATTATACACTTTGCTTTTGTTCATAACCATAATGAGACTAATTAGGCAATTGAAGCCCGAATAAATTCTGAAATTGAAAAGTAAATTTGAAGTGCACCATTAAATTTTTTTTTTAGTGAAATAGTACCGTAACTATAGTTCCAGACACAAAGTGGAATGAATCAAAACAGATTCTCCTCTTCATGTTTAAAAACATGAAATTAAAGTAGATATATATGTTAATTTTATAACATGTTTCCAAAATGCCAAATCAAAAATAATTGTAGTAGTTAAACGTGTTTTGACTTTTACATGCTATTGTACTGTTTCTTTTCGGAAAGCAAAACTCTCTGCGCTTTTGCACATGCGTCAGGTCTGCTTTGATGTTATCAAAATAGGGTTGAGCGGAGGTTGTTTAGCTGCGTTTGGCTGAGCGCCGATCTTAGTGACAACGAACAAGTGAACGCCTATGTAGAACTTCGGAAAATACCCATCTCACAAGGAGAGGTTCCGAGGTTGGTGTCACCGAATGCGATGGACATTTGTGTTTCGATAGAGTATAGTTAGTACATAAATATATGACAGTCATAAAGCGCAACCATTGGGGGGGTCTTGGGAAAATAAGTCGCAAAGTTTAAGCTACATTTTATAATAGGATAAATTTCCTTCTTTGGCAAGCGGCTCCATGGTGTGGTCGACAGCATGCTGGATTCTACCCGGGTTCAAACCCAGCTCGGACTTGTTTTTCGGAACGAAAATTTTTATAAATCATTTTCGAACCGCAATTGAGAAAATATGTATAATAATTGAAATTTATGAAAAATATGAATTAAATGTATGTTTTGTAGCATATAAGTGCTTTTTTAACTACGAAGTTTTGTATGTTTAAATATATAATGAAAAGAAAGAAAAAAAAAATACCCGCATATTTATGTCTATAGACCAGAAATTTTTTGTTGTTATTTAAAACTATTTACAGTTATTTCAACGAATAGCTACAATTTTTAACAGAGAAATAAATTAAAATAAGTGAACAAATATATTATTTTCATTTTGTTTCCTCATTCAAATATTTCATGGTTTATTAAAAATATGTATTTTTGTATTTTTAATATGATTTTTTAAAGTCTGGGATTCTTGATTTTTAATTAGAATAAGTATCTACATAGTAGTTTCTTTTGGAAATCATTTTTCTCTTGTTTAATATTTTTATATAATGCAGTTTAATTATATAAATACAATTTTAAGTGCGAATCTTTGCATGTTTATATATTTAATGAAAAGTAAAGACTAAATAAATAAATAATAATAATAACAAACTAAAAAAAAGTCAATTGGAACTTTTATAGACCATAAAATTAAGCTAATTTTAAAATTTATTTACTGTTATTTACATAAATAAGCTACTATTTTTCACAGAGAAATAAATGTATCATTTTTTACCAACTAGCTTTTTAACTTTTGATTTTTTTTAAATCTTGGATTCTTATGATTATAGCTAGAATAACTGTCTTTGTGCTTAAAAATAAGTTCTAAAAATATACTGAACTGCGGAAAATAGTTATTACGTAGGTAATAATTACAAAACAAAAAATCCGAAATAAAAAAAAAAAGTTATATTAAGAATTTTAAAAAGGGTATTAAAAAAAAATCATCAAATATTCGAAATACTTTCATATAGAAACAAAATTAAAATAAAAGAATCATTCACGCATTTATATCACGTGTTTTAATTTATTTCTCTGTAAAAAATAGCCGATTATTCATTGAAATTACTGTAAATAATTTTAAATAACAAAATATTTCTGGTCTATGGACATATAAATATGCGGGTTTTTTTTCATTATATATTTAAACATGCAAATTTTCGTAGTTAGAAAAAGCACTTATATGCTACAAAACATACATTTAATTCATATTTTTCGTAAATTTCAATTATTATACATATTTTTTCAATTGCGGTTCGAAACTGATTGATAAAAATTTTCGTTCCGAAAAACAAGTCCGAGCTGGGTTTGAACCCGGGTAGAAAAAACTCAAATCCAGCATGCTGCTGTTTATGCCACGGAGCCGCTTGCCAAAGAAGGAAATTTATCCGATTATAGACTGTAGCTTAAACTTTGCAACTTATTTTCTCAAGAGCCCCTGGGAGTTGCGCTTTATGGCTGTCATATATTTATGTTCTAGTTCTAACTATACTCTATCGAAACACAAATGTTCATCGCATTCGGTGATACCAACCTCGGACCCTCTCCTTGTCAGCGTAACACCCCTTTGGATAGTAGAATCGTCTCAGAGTACTACGCACGTCTTTCGAAAATGAACAAAAGAGTGGAACTACACAAGGAAACAGATTTTGCTCTTAGTGTTTAAAAAATCTTTCTCCATTTTAACTATTTGTAAAATATTTCCAAAATGCTACAACAATAATGACAATGCTTTAATATTTTTATACAAAGGACTGTTTTATGCAAATAGCTGAATTAAACAGGCAAGAAAAACGATTTTGGTCTTTACGTTTTAAAAATTAAAAATTAATTTTTAGGGCTCAGAGCTTAAAAAGTAAAAACGGAACCATTACACTGGTCAACAAATTTGAACTTTTGCTCTGTCCTAAAACAGAAATTAGTTGTTTTTTATGCTGATTCCGAATCTAGTTTAAATTTACTCCAGCACGTCAAGTTCAAGAGATATTTGCATATTTCAATTTATGCAAATTTAGTAAATTTTATACAGTTATTTGCAAATTTAAGGTATAAAGCAATATCAGACAGGATTTTTTGTTTTATGTTATGATTACTACCTAATTTACTTCACAAAAACGTTGTTTCTGAGATTATACTGACATGCGAGTGTGAAATATTGTACCTAATTTGCATATTTTTCACGTTTTTCTAATAATGTTTCTTGACGTTCAAATATTTTTGCCGCACGAGTATGCTAATATGTTTCTAAACAAGTTTTTTGAGCTCATTTCAAATCTTGTATCTGTTTTCTTCTATCACGTCTAGTTTTTGAAAAAAAGTGAAAATTTAGTTTTTCGTCAAAAATGCCAGAAATAGCTTTTTATGATACTTTTTATGATAAACTTCAACTAGTTAGGATAGATTCTACTACTTATTTTTTTTCCGATTATATAATTTTTTGTTTATGTCTCTGATATGAATGTGACCCTGTTCACCTTTTTGTCAATGAATTACACCTCCTAAAAAGCATCTTATATCAAACCTGTGTTAATGCCGTGCAAGCCTAGCCAAGGGCCGTCTCTACAGCGCACCTTGGTTACTTTTTTGATTTTGGTTGCAGATATTTTTTAGAATGACGCTTTCATTTTCAGAACCGGTTTTGAAAATGAAAGTAACTTTATTAAAAATGTCTGCAACAAAATTAAAAAAGTAACCAAGGTGTGCCGTAGAGACGGACCTCTGCTATCCAATACAAACGAGATATTAGAAAAATCCCTCTCCATAGGATTAGCATTAGCTCGTGAGTGTCTTCGTCAGCAGGGACAGGACCCTTAACAGGTTGCATCATTCCACACTTGCACAGATAACAGGTTTCAACAACCTGTTATATTTGTAATGAATAATTATTCGCTGCCTTTGATGCTTTAATTAGAGGGCCTTGAAACAAAATGTTTGAAATAATTTTGGGACATAAATATAGATACTGTTTTTTGTTGAGAGGAATCCACACCATTAAAATCAGACTATGGTTAAAAACTTAATTTTTGCTGTAGCAAAAACTTACTTAGTAATGATACTTAGTAATGATGTAATGAAGTAACTTAGTATTCATTACTTAGTAATGATGAATGATTTCATGCCTTTTCAACTTTTCTGGCATTAAAAACACGTTTTTCCATTTATAGTGAGTAAAATTTTGAAAATTCATAAAATTTTAAATATCATAACTCAGTAAATTTTAGCCATAGGAGAATAAATCTTCATTGTTTTATTTGTTAGAATATGCAGAAACTTTTTCTAAGTAAAACTTATGGGACCTTCAGTGTAAAATAAACTTAATTTCTTAATTATTTAAAAAGCAGCTATTTAAATGCAAATTGATTTTTAAATGATGCATAACAAAATTTCAAACATTTTTGCAATTGGAATTAACTATACCTCTAAAAACTGATGGTTTATAAATTACATTTTGGTAATGATAAGAAGAGACACCCTGTAAAAAATAAACACAGTTTTAACAACATGATTTGTAAAAAAATTAAATTTGGTTCCTGACTTCATTGCAGCCATATCTATGAACACATATTCATAGTGAATCCCGCAAGAACATAAAAATAAAAAACACATTTTTCCATTTTTAATAACTAGAACACCGAAATTTCTTTAAATTCCAAGTATCATAACTCAGTAAGTTTTGGTCATAGAAGAATAAATCTTTACTGTTTTATGTGTTAGAATATGTAGAAACTTATAAGAACAAGATAGTGTAAAAATTTTTTACCTTCTTAACTATTTAAAAAGAAGCTATTTTAACATAAATCGATTTTTATATGATGCGAAACAAAATTTTAAACATTTTTGCAGTTGGAACGATGCCTCTAAATCTAACGGTTTAGAAATTAGCTATTGGTAAATGATAAAACAAGATATGCTGTATAGAAATGAACACTGTTTTAACAACATGATTTGTAAAAAATGAAATTTGATAATCCAATTTCAACACATATCCAAAGCGAATCCCACAAGAACACGAAAATATTGTTTTGTACACTTTTAACCAAAAAAAAAATTTTCGTTGCATTTTGAAATTATTTACAACGGTATTAAAATCAATTCTGTACCTTGGAACAAAAAGGGCCAATGTCTGTTTTTCTCAAATGGCAGGAAACCCAATTTAAGTTTGAGGAATTTTAAGAATCCTGCTACAATTTCTGTACTATTATTTTTCAAAGTTGTACCTTTCAATTCAGTAATGTTTTTCTCACTACAATCTAATGTTACATTGATTTTAGTTTTTTTACATTTTAAATTGGTCATTTTTACATTAACAGTAAGAACAGGCCTCGACAAAATATTTTGTTTTCAATGAATTAATATTGGGAGGACATTGACCCTTTTTGTACCAAGTTACAGAATTAAAATTTCATTATGGAATAAAATTCAAGCAAATATGCGGTGAATTAGCTGCTGTCAACACTGAAGACGTCAATTGTTGGAAAACAAATGTGATTCCTCTGCTTGTTAAAAACTGTGATATTACAACATGGACAAATTTAGACTTTTTTTACAAACTGACATCCAACAAAACAATAGCTAGGAAAGGAGAAACATGTCAAAGGGATAAACTAAAGAAAGGCTGTCTTTCTTTTCTGCTCAGTGCCAACTTTGACAGATCAAACAAGTTATAGCTACTGGTCATAGGAAAATTATGCAACCTGCGATATTAAAAACGTCAAAAATCTCCCTTGCTTGTATAAAAGTCAGCATAGAGCGTGGATGACCAGCAGCTTTTTTTTCAACATGGGTTCACAATTTTGATCAGCGGATGGGAAGAGATACATGCCAAGTATTATTGCTTGTGGACAACTGCCCTGCACATCCGAAAGATAACAAAGGCCTGAAAAAAATTCAAATTGAATTTTTACCTCCAAATTCGACCAGTGTCTCTCAGCCAATGGGTAAAGGAATTATTAACAACGCAATGTTAATTTACAAGACTAGCATAGTATGAAGATACCTTCACCAAATGGAACATGGTAGCAGCCCTTCTTGCTATGAGTGTCTTCCTATTACAGTCCTCCACACTGTACACATGCTTACCGCAGCATGGGAGAGTGTTACACCAACAACTACTGCAAATTGTTTTCACAAAGCAGGTTTTGGAATTAGCGAGGACATCACTGGTACAGAGCGACCTTGCACCCTGATGTTGAAGAAAACTGGCTAAGCAAACAGGAAATTATAGAGGAAGATTTTAATGATTTAGATACAAATATCAAGAAAGATCTAGTCACCTCTGAGTTCAGAAATCTGAATATCATTGCCAATTGAACTGTAGCTGGAAAACCAGATGAAGATAAATCTGAGCCCAAGGCCCTATGCCCATTCTCCAAAGTTACGGAGGTGTTCAAATTTTCTCAGGCCATATGCATTGTCACTACACATAGACCCATCGAGTAGCGAGGTTTACCATCATCAGAATAGGGCTGAAAACATCATGTTGATGGTGTGTTTGCCTCTCAAACTGGCCAAAATTGATAGCTACTTCGCCAAAAAGTATTTTTTATGCGATTCTTGAATTTATTAAATCTTAACATTTCTCTTTTTATATTAACTTTTTATTAGTATCAGCTGTTCTCGATTCATTTTGTAAAGCTAACAAGGATTTGAATTTTACTAACATGAGTCTTGGTTAACATGATTGGCAAAAACTTTTGGTATTACTTTGTTCAATTTCATGAGTCATACATAATAAATATAATTTTGACAAAATTTTTTACTTACGACAATTGCACTTATTTGAATTTCCAATAGATCGAGTGGAAGCTGCACGAACCGTCACCACATTGCATTCATGGCTGAAATTTTAGGATGTTAAAACTCGATTCGCATATTAAAAAGCAACTGGCCTGCCAAGTCAAACTGGTGGAAGCCACCTGCAGATGAGATTTTAAGGGTTCACTGATAGGTTTACCATTGTGTGTTTTTCTGCTCCCAATTTTCCATGTTTTCATACCTTTGGATTCAGGAAAACACAATGGTAAACTTAGCAGACAACTCCTAAAATCAGGTCTTCATGTGGTTTCAATTAGGAATGCAGAGTTGGTGGGAAAAAATGGCCGACTCCGGGATATTTTAACGACTCAGATGTGGCAACACTAGTACTCGGGCTGTATAGGTCAAAATTACCATTTTTATCCACTGGCCAGTACACTGACTTTTTTCACTGGCCAGTAACAAAACTATGTACGCTAACGCTCCATACAAAATTGTGTTTTTTCTAACTATTAACATTGTAATTTACTAATATAATTTACTTACCATTCGATATGTTTACACTCAACTGAAAAAGAAACTGGCATTAACATCTAACAGAAAAATATAACCAAGAAATAACTGCTTTCAAAATAAAAGTCAAACACACATTTGAAGATATTTAGACATACTTAATGCAATGTATAAAAGAGACAAGAAAATTGAAATATATTTTAAGAATTATTTTAATAAAACCTTGAATATTTTATTTTTACTATTAATTACAATGAAATAAATTTACAGGAAATTTTCAGAAAGGTTACAGCAGAGGGAGGAACCCCCCCCCCCCCAGGCACTAACCAATATGCATTTTTCTGTGACCATTTAATGAATTTCGTGTTTTTTCTGTGATCTTTTGACAAAATTCACGTTTTTTCACGATCTTTTGGCAAAATCTGCATTTTTTCACGATATTTTGATGAAGTATGTGTTTTTTCCGCAATCTTTTCACGAAATTTGCATTTTTTCCAGGATCTTTTGATGAAATTTGCATTTTTTCCAGGATCTTTTGACAAAAGTTATGTTTTTTCCATGATCTTGTCACAAAAGTTATACTTTTTCTGCGATCTTGTCACGAAAGTTGCATTTTTCCGAGATCTTTTCATGAAATTTGCATTTTTTCCACAATCTTTTCACAAAAATTGTGTTTTATCCACAATCTTTTCACAAAATTTGCATTTTTTCTGCAATCTTTTGACGAAATTTGTGTTTTTTCCACGATCTTTTCATGAAATTTGCATTTTTTCTACGATCATTTAGTGAAATTTGTGTTTTTTCCGCAATCTTTTACAAAATTTGAGTCTTTTTCCCACGATCTTGTCACAAAATTTGTATTTTTCTGCTTTCTTTTCATGAAATTCGCATTTTTTCCACGATACTTAAGAATTTTGTGATTCTTTGACGAAATATGCATTTTTTATGCATCCTTGGGTGAAATTCATGCATTTTTCGTGATTCTTTGACAAAATTGGTAATTTTTTTCTGCAAACGATTGATGAAATTGATTTTTTTCGGCAACCATATCGAGATTAGCGATATTTTTGGACTGATGACCGATTTTTTTTAAATTTTCAGAACCGAATGTCTTAAATTTTTGGAAAATTTGAGACAGAATCACCTCTGCTACTTTCTTTTTTTACGTTCGGGAGAATCGCCGATCTGGACACCGTAAATCCCGAATGAATTTCACCCTTTTCCTCCCTGGCATCGTTCTTTCAACCATCACATTTGGCAAGTGAGGACAATAAAGTTAATCGCCACATGTTAAGTGTTACTCGATGATCGGCGAGTGCAAATTTTGTGCTATATCGGGCTGGGTATAGGTGTAAACTGGCGGTCGCCACTCGCCACATGGCGATTAAAGTTGTAAAAGTGGCGATTAAAAAATCGGCCATCGATCGCCATCCTAGTCGTCACTCACCAAGTGGCGATAAAAAATCTTATCGATCACCAAGTGAAATATAGCTTTTTTTCATAGAAATATGCATCTCTACTTTGGTTACATCTAATTAGCAAACTGTTTGATTCTCTTTCTTACCGGATGCAAGCAGATTACAACGATTTAGCTGTATTTTCAATA
This sequence comes from Maratus speciosus, assembly GCA_963932465.1. Classification (NCBI taxonomy): domain Eukaryota; kingdom Metazoa; phylum Arthropoda; class Arachnida; order Araneae; family Salticidae; genus Maratus; species Maratus speciosus. The sequence continues at coordinate 347,616,800 of OZ010796.1, forward strand.
TTTCAGCTTTTCGCCATTGCTGTTCAGTTTGATTATTTTTTCAAGAAATACAGTTTTATTCTGCAAAATATATTCATCAGCTTTGATTCCACATGCATTTCAAATAATTTATTCCTTTTTTTTCACCGAATGCAAGTGGATTTTAAGGACATTGCAGTATTTTCAATATTTCGACTCCGGCCACATGCTCACCAGTTAGATTATTTTTCTTCAAGAGATACTGTTTAATCCTGCGGAATACACTCATCAGCTTCGATTTCAACTGTATGTAATGTGTGTAGTATGTTAATAACACATTTACTTATTAAATAAAATCCAAATAACATTTTATTGTGCTTTATTTGATTATTTTTTTTTATTGTATACATCTAACAGTTGGAATTTTGATTTAATTATTTTTTATATAAAAGAAAGTAATAGTAATTTAAATTGATAATAGTGTTTATGAACATATAAAAATAATCTAAAAATATATTCTAAAAAATGAATGTAACAGATTCAGTGGTTTTAAAGTAATTTTCTTGAATTTTGACTGCTTCCCTATTCTTATCATGAATAGTTGGCTGGTAAAACTCTGACTTATAGAAAAATATGTCTATATACAGCGATTATAGTTCATGTAGACGTCAAGAAAGTTTGAAACATTATAGTGGCCACTAACTTTAAAAAGAGGCCATTAATGAAACGGAGTCTACCGGCCACTGGCTACTAACTCAATTTCCCAGTTTTCACCTATAGGGCTGGGATACTAGTGTTGCCTGTTGATTAAAGTAATGATGGAATATAAGAAAAAGAAATCTAAAATCTCACTATTTCGGCATTGATTATGTTTTTAGGGCTTCAAAAATTAAACAGAAAAAAATTGTATTTTCTGCTTTATTAATATTACAATTTGGCCCCCGCTAACCCGAAAAATCCAATTATCGAAGTCTAAGGAACTCAAAATGGAAATTTTACTATTTTGGATCTGTGGACTGATGTGGAAAAGTGAAATCATTACAATTTGTTATTTTGCTCCTCCAGACTTGAAAAACTTATATGGAAAGGAGGAAAAATAAAAATGAAAAATTAATTATTTTGGAAATAATTTGGATCCTGAGGATTCTAATGGAATAATAAAAAATTTCCATTTTGTAAATTAAGTTTACAATTTTGGCTTTATTTCGGGTTGAGCAGACCTGAAAAATCAGAAATTCAAAAAGGTGAAAGATAACGAAATTTCATCATTTAATTGTTATTTTGGATACTGCCAATTCAGAAAAAAAATTACAATTTCATCTTATTTTGACGCCTGTGCACAAAAATAAATATTATAAAGGAAGGGTATTTTAGAATTTTGACTTTTGTTCATACAAACTGGAAAAATTTGAGAGGGGGGGGGGATGGAAAAAGGCTTCTATTACAATGCTATACCTGGTCCTTAGTTCTTTTGCCTCCAAAAATAGCACAGATTTATAATTTTTGCATTACCACTGTAAGAGATCTGGATGAACGGAAATTTTAAGGCTCATCCCCTAAAACATTCTGATGTGTTTTTATATTTATTCTCACTCCAGTCATGCCTATTGTAAATTGCTCTTATTTTATCGGTGTAGTTTGATTCTTCCAAATTTGTTATATTGTGCTTGTAAGCCTGCTCAATTTTTTTATCAGTCTGATCTGACCCATTAACATAAATTGTCTTAATTCTACTAAAATGGCCTGTTTAAAATTGCCTTCATTTTCTAGGCCTTGGGTCTTTCCACCTCGGGGGGACCTTTGTACCTCGGGTTCTATATCCGCAAACATGAAAAATATGAGGGCAAGTACTTATACAATGAGGGATGAGCGAAGCACAAAGAAGATTTATAGTGGTAATTTAATTGGGAAAAGAAGTATTGGTAGACCCAGGAAGAGTTGGATAAAAGAGGTAGAGAAAGATCTTGCAGAAAACCAAATTATAAAGTAAAGGCCAGAGATCAGAAGGTCTGGAGAAGTATATTGAGGGAGGTCAAAATCCTACATGGATTGTAGCACCATTGTGTAAGTAAGTACTTATACACTAAATGTAAAATATCTACTATAGATATGAATTAAAACAGTATTCATCTACTCTCGGATGGAACATCCATCTATACAACATCCATCCATTTCCCTGTACCTACCCCTGTATCTACTTTGTACACTGCAGCAAATTGATCATATTTAACTTGAGTAGCCCGATATGGTACATAAATAACAATAATAATTCATTTTATAGATTTAAAATTACATATATTTACTTTAATTTCACTTTAAAATGTCTAACAAAAAAATCCGGAGTCGGCTTGTTTTTCACCAACTCTTTTGCTCAAAAATGGGCCCGACTCCAACTATGCAGCCCTGGTTTCCACCAAGATATTACTTGGCAGACCAGTAGCTTTTTAATATGCTAATAGATTTAACTAATCCTAAAATTTCAGCCATGAAATCGATGAGGTGATGGTTTGTTCAACTGCCTCCCGGTATACAACTTTTGAACTTTCTTCTTTGATAAACATAGAATGGTAACAAGAAATAAAAACATCATTTTATGGCTTAAAAACTCTAAAAACTGTCACAATGTTTTTATCTGTATAGGTTGTTATTACATGGACCACTGGATGAAAATTTGTGTACCTCGGTTAATATGTGAACTATAGGTGAAAACTGGGAAATTGAGTTAGTAGCCAGTGGCTGGTAGACTCAGTTTCATTAGTGGCCACTTTTTAAAGTTAGTGGCCACTATAATGTTTCAAACTTTCTTGACATCTACATAAACTATAATCGTTGTATATATACATATTTTTCTATAAGTCAGAGTTTTATACCAGCCAACTATTCATGATAAGAATATGGAAGTAGTCAAAATTCAAGAAACTTACTTGAAAAACACAAAATCCGTTATCGTATTAATTTTTTAATATATTTTTAGATTATTTGTATACGTTCATAAACACTATTATCAATCAAATTACTATTACTATGTAATTTGGATTTTATTTAATTGTTATTAACATACTATACACATTACATACAGTTGAAATCTAAGTTGGTGAGTGTATTTCGCAGGATTAAACAATATCTCTTGAAGAAAAATAATCTAACTGGTGAGCATGTGGCAGGAGTCGAAATATTGAAAATACTGCAATATCCTTAAAATCCGCTTGCATCAGGTGAAAAAAAAAAGAAAGAAATTATTTAAAATGCATGTGGAATCAAAGCTGATGCATATATTTTCCAGAATAAAACTGTATTTTTTGAAAAAATATCCCAACTTAAGAGCAATGGCAAAAAGCCGAAATATTGAAAATACAGCTAAATCGTTGTAATCTGCTTACATCTGGTAAGAAAAAGAATTAACCAGTTTGCTAATTAGATGTAATCAAAGTAGAGATGCATATTTCTATAAAAAAAAGCTATATTTCACTTGACGATCTATAACAGATTTTTATCGCCACTTGGCGAGTGGCGACTAGGGTGGCGATCGATGGCCGATTTTTTAATCGCCGTGCCGACCGCCAATTTTCACCTATAATGTGAACCCATTTAATACAGGAATTTTGATCAGTCCCTTGATTCGCATATAAACGGGGTTCGACTGTATTTTCAAATCCAAACTCACTAGTACATACTGGCAACATGTAATCAATTTCATCCACATAAAGCATGAAACTTGCAGACATTCAGATTAAGGAATTCAACAACACTCTTAACAAAAGGAAAAAGTGTTTCAGAAAATACCATCAAAATAGATGTTTCAAAACAATTTTCATGACATGCAGACCTGGCAACCTTTGAAAATGAGAAATCGTAGCAACAAAATTAAAATTAATCTGGAGGTTGGTTGGTTGTTTTTTTGTGTTTTGCAGCCATCATTTGACATTCGCAAAAGGAATAAGGTTTCAGTCTTTCAACTCAATATAGTAAATTTTTTCTTATGAAAATCGTTATATGATTTTTAGAGTTTCTTCTCATTTCGCAGCGTTTTTTTTTTTTTTTTCCTTGACATTTGTAAAGGGAGCCTGGTTTCAATTTTTTAGCCCAGTGCAGTAATCTTGACGAAATTCGCAATTTTTTTCCCGCGATCATTTCAGGATATTCACAATTTTTTTCCCACGATCCTAATTCACATTTTTCTATCACGATTCTTTGTTGAAATGCGCACATTTTACCATGAACTTTTGACAAAGTTCACATTTTTTACCGCGTTCCTTTGACGAAATTAGTGCTTTCTTTATGCGATCTTTCGGTGAAATTTGCATTTTCTTACCGATCTTTTGACGAAATTTGCATTTTCTTTCTGCGATATTTTGACAAAATTCACGTTTTTACCACGATCCTTTAATGAAATTTATTTTCTTCTGCGACCAATTGACGAAATTGATTTTTTTAACTATTTGGAAAAATGGTTATTGTCCTCGTCAGGGTAGGAAATCAAAAGCATATCTGAAGGTTTTTATTGGTTTAATCATCATTTTATTCGTTTTCTGATTGGTCTATACAGTAATATGTATTTCCCTTTACTTTCAACAGAGATGGACAACAGAGTGTTGCCACTATGACAAAAAAGTAATAAAATCTACAAAAAAAAAAAAAATTAATAACTCAGAAACAAATTGAGATACAGCTTTCAAACAAATTGCATTTAAAAGTACATTTTTTTCTCTATAAGACGGTGTAAAAAGTAATATTGTGGGATGTTTAGAAGTTTAAGAATGAAATCTCATTTAAAATGGTCCGCCAGATTTCTTGGAAATCTGACGATGGAAAAGCCTTTTCCCGAACAGCCAATGAAATGCTTGGATAATACATAAGCTTCAGGTGGATAATACGTATGAGTCACTGGCGATTTCCGTCGCTTGCAATTTTTACTTGTAATAACACTATTAACGTTTAATTCATGGCATACGTAATGTATGATCAACTACGTGCTATTTTTTATGTCTAAAATTTTAGTCTTTGAAAAAATCATTTTCCAAATGGTCGTTGTAATTTGTTTAATTGCATTTTTTTTTTTTTTTTTTTTTTTTTTTTTTACACGGTCATTTATCGAAATTCGCGATAGTTTATCGCAACCGATCGGCAAAATTTTCGATATCTTTTCATGACCAATTAGTAAAATTCACTACTCGCTTCCACGACCTTTTGACGAAATTTGCAATATTTTTCCCTCGATGGTTTATTGAAATTCATAATTTTTTGCGCAATCTTTTGACAAAATTCACAATTTCTATCTGAACTGTTAACGAAATTAGTGATTTTATTCAGCGACCTAAGATAATCTTTATTTGTTTCTGAGATACCCGATATTTTTACACAATCATTTGAAGAAATTCTCAATTTTTTCTGCGATCGATTCACAAATTAATTTGGGAAAATTCCATAAAAGAAAAGAAATTTTCAGACTTTAAAATGGCATCCCTGTTTCTAAGGAAGGGAATGCCTGTATAAATATTTACAGAAACACGATTCACTTGTGGTTAATATACATAAAGATGGTTTTATGTTAAGAAGTTTGTTTTGCAGCATAGATTTTTTATTTTCACATGAGCATTTTTTAATGTCCGAATTTTTGGACTAATGACCAATATGTTAAAACTTTCGGAAATCAATAATTTGAGATTTTGGAAACTTCGGAACAGAATCACTCCTAAAAAATATGCTGTGCGGTATAAAAATCGCAACTAGAAACAAAAAAATGCACTAGTGCTTTTTGCAAAAAATCGTAATTTAAGACCGATTTTCGTAGCATCGTAGTTTATAGGTCCAAATCGTAGCAACTACGATTTTTTCGTAGCAGTTGGCAGGTATGGACATGACAATCACAAAAAGTCAGCCAACTGCTAGCAACTGACTATGATGAAAGGGGCATCATATTTAAAGAGAGGGGAACATATTTATTAATTCTATAGCACCTTATTTAGAAACAGCTGAATTTTTTTGCAAATAAGAATGAAAACGTATTTGTAAATGTGTCAGAGACCTCGGGATTGTCAGGCAGGGTATAATACATTTAAAAGTCTATTCCTTTATGGTAAAAATCGAACAAATTATAGTAACTACATTTTAAATTAATCATGTTTGCAATTTTACAACAGAATATGATTGAATTAGAGATTATGGTGTTGATTCAAACATTACCGCTTAGTTCTTATTCTAAAATTGCGAATACAATAAACGAATTAAACGACAATTAAATGCACTTTTTTCAAGTTTAAAAGAATCTCCGTAGATTAACCAGCGAGTTAATATAAAACTTTTTACCGGCCTTGTTTGTAAAGTATCAAACCTAATTTAGGAAAAACACTTCACAAAGACCAATGAAACAAACAATTGAACAAAATTAACTCTAATAACTAAAGATTTAAAGCGCAATTTGTACGCATACCTGGAAATCTTCGATACTTGGGCGAACAATTTCAATTTTGGACGAATCTGTATCAATGTCTTTGTTCATACAGTCTGGCGAATCAGTGGTGGTGTTACTATTATCAGTTCCTACTGAAACTGTAAGGTTTGGCAATATTTTGCCAATGGGAAACTCAGCCATTACGCTTATGAAATAATGTATAACACAACAATATTTTTAATTCATAATCATAACAAACAAACAACAGAGCAGATTTTAAGAATAACAACTTAACTGCTAACCGCAGTGTCGATGCCAATTTTCAGTGTAATTTTGGGATATTCAGCTGTTCCTTGCGTTAACCTTTATAAATCGCATCATTACAAAAGATTTTGAAAGATTTAGGCCTTCGCATTTGCTTTACATTTTTTAAAGTTAAAACATCAGATCTAGTCACAGATTAAAGAATAATTTAATCCATTATCTATGGATTAAGAAAAGAACCACAAGTATGTCTGACGTCATCCGACGTCACAAGGATGCTTTCCTCCTTAGAGGAGGAATGGAGGATATTCCAAATCTGGGTTCGAGGCTGAAAAAAGTCACATGATACTGACCCAAAGAACTTATAACTGATAAGAATGGAAGATAATACTGCTTTGCTTCATGCACTTTTTCATTGGCTAGCGGGGATTTATATTACATGTCTACGGGGCCTTCCCTTCTTTACGCTAGAAGTTTTTACCTTGACCACGGGATCGAAACGAAAATGGAATATCCTCCATTTTCGAGAATTGAAATTCGAGTCCATTGAATAGAGAGCGAATCCCATTGTTCTCATCCGTCGAACCCTGATGCACTCATGTCGGAGATTTCATTGCCAAAAGGGTGTCATTTTTTGGCGGTGATCCCTTTCTTGGCAATTTTCCGTTTTGATTCTCGTGATAAAAGACACGCTCCAAAACGAACGCAGACGAAATAGGTCTTGGTGGGATGCGGGAAAAACCGGTTTGGTGCGCATTCTCCCCACCATCACGTGATGGTGGGGAGCATGATATGTGCCTCAAGAAAAGGTTGCCATTTCTGCGTCCGGTTATATTAGGCGCGCCACACACCAGAGAGACATGCGACAATAATACAGGAGACAAATTCTGCTGTTCAAACCGGTTTTTTCTTTGTTAACATGGTGAAATTGTCGCATGCCTCACGCTTTTTTGTTGCATGTCTCCCTGGTGTGTGGCGCGCCTAAGAAGTCTATGCTTTCCTCCCTCATTCACTCCTTGTGGGAAAAGAAGAAAAAACCCAATGGACTTTACCCACGAACGGCAACAGCCACACCTCTGCGGGTAGGTATCCTCCGAAAAAGACTGTTTATTGGACGAAGGGGAAGCAGTGTTAAAATGTTCTTCATACCTATTCGTGTTTTTCTTCTGTCTACCCGCGGCTGACGTCACATGGGTAAAGTCCATAGGCGTGAAAATTTTTTAACACAGCTTCCAAGTGTTGAATGGAGGATATTCCAAATATGGGTTCGAGGCTGAAAAAAGTCACGTGATACCGGTAATTTACCCAAGGAACATCTAACTGATAAGAAGGGAAGATACTACTGCTTTGCCTCATGAACTGTTTCATTGGCTAGCGGGGATTTACATTACACGTCTACGGAGACTTCCCTTCTTTACGCTAGGACAACGTGATCAAAACGGAGATGGAATATCCTTCATTCAGGGGGCGGTCCGGTGCAGACATCCCTCCCCCCATTGGATATCTCCAGAGCCTCCCCCCCCCCCGGGAGATTTGAAATTTTGTGTTTTCAATGATCAAAAAGTGCAACCCCCTGGAAACCCTATAATGTCTCTAATCCCGGAGCCACAGAAATCCCTCCCGGAGAAAAGTGTCTGAATGGACTTTACCCGAGCCTAACGAGAAAGACAGGCTACCGCGGTAGGTACGATTCTTCTATTTTTACAGACCGCTGGACAGGGATGTAGTGGAGGGTATACGGGGGTATACGCCGTATACCTTCTGGATTTTTTTCAGGAACACCGTATACCCTCTGTTTCTCAAGAAAGCTATAGTATATACACTCTAGGGTATACGCTCTGCCTTGAGCGTATACTCTCTGCTTAGATCGTATACCCTCTGTTTTTTTTTACGACTACACCACTGCCGCTGGAATCACGTGATGCTCGAATGCACCAATAAAGGTGTGTGAAAAGAGCATTACGTGACTCCAGCGGTCTGTAAAAAGAGAAGAATCGGACCAACCCAATACCGTCTCGAAGAGACAGGCCTACTTACCCATTAAATATGGCGGAGAATGAAGTGCTAGGAAGAAAATGTATACAGAAAAATGTCATTCGCCAGTAACCTTTTTACTGGGAATCTTCAATTCAAAAATTTTGTTTTTATACCTAACAATAGGAATTATTTTCGAAAAAAAAAAAAAAAGATTTGCTCAAATTCTTAGCAATCTTTTTTACTTTTTTTCTCCCATTATAAACTTTACAGAATACGAAAAACATCCAGTGATTTTTTTTTTATTTCTTTAATCATGAGGATATTTCACAATTAAACCACATAATTCCGATTTAATATTCAGTAAGTAATAACTTTTAAATAATTATATGGTTTTATTTATGATAATTATTTTCTATTATAAAATTTTATTCTTTTAGTTAAATAAATACAGTTCAAATATTGATATAAATATTTATTTAAAATTACATATCCAACAAAGATTAATTCGTCGGTAAAGGTTTATTGAGAATCCCGAATTAAAAGTTTTCGTTCTCGTAACTATCAATAAAATTATTTTTCAAGCAATAGAAAATTTAAGTCTTTAAAATAAATTTTCCTTTTAAATTTCATAACATTCACAACTTTATTTAAAACAAAACGGTGTTTTTTTTTTTGTTTTTGTTTTTTTCAATAGAAATATTTTACATTATAATCAATTTAGAGTTAATATTAAGAAATTTTCTTTTAAATATTTTTTTTTAATTTATAATATTAATTTTCAATCGTAAACTTTTATTCTTTCAGTCAAGTCAATTGTAGTTCAAACATAGCATTATTTCAAAATAAGTATCTGAGAAAGAATAATTCGATAGTAAAAGTTTTATTGGTAATCATGAATTCAAAAATTTCTTTTTTACGACTAACAACAAAATTAATTTCAAATCAAATTGATTTACATTTTAAATTTTAAAGGAAAGGCATTCGCAGTTTTATTTAAAATAAAACGGATTTTGATTTTTTTTTTTTTTTTAACTATGGAAATATTTCACATTTTAATAATATAATTCGAATTAATATTCAGTAATTAAAGCCTTTTAAATAATTCTATTTTTTATTTATAATATTAATTTTCATCTATAAAATTTTATTACTCTAATACACTCAAATACAGCCTAAAAATTTATATGAATAATTATTTAAAAATAAGTACCAATGTTCACGAGTAGTAATCTTTGTCTTATATAATCAAGGTAAGAAAAGATGAGTAATATTTATCTCACATAATCAAGGTAAGAAAACATAAGTAATCTTTGTTTTATATAATCAAGGTAAGAAAAGATACTCTGATAAGAATATAGTTTTTTTTATTTAATAGAAATATAAAAGAAGTAATTTTCATTTCATCTATCTCATTATGAACTGTAAAAAATAAGTACTTATCATAGAGAATAACAATCTACACTTATTAAATGAAAAGCCTAAATTAAAATATATGGCTACATTTTCAAATATGCTTTATTATATTTTCTTAGTTTCATCAGATACAAGTAGGTAAAATAAGTACCACAGTTTACGAATAATAATCTTTGTTTTATTTAATCACAGGTTAAATATATATATATATATATATAAGTACCTTGATAAATAATATAGTTTTATTTATTTAACAGAAATATAAATAGAGTAATTTTTGTCTTATCCATCTCACTATGAACTATAAAAAATAAATACTTCTCATAGAGGATAATAATAATCTATGCTTTTTAAATTAAAATCCTTAAAATAAAATAAAAATAAAATTTTCGAAAATTTTGTATTAGTGGAAAATAATTTTATATTTTCCCCCTCAAAAAGCTAACTTATTATATATATATATATAATAAATTATATATTATTTATTTTCTGATATATATTCTAATATTATGATATTATTTCTAATAGTTATATTACAATTAAATATATCATTTGAACAAAATATAAAGCAGTAAGCACCTTTAATATTTATACACACCAAATTTTGATTTTTTTTTTTTTTTAATAATAGAAATATTTCACATTTTAATCAATTCGGAGTTAATATTCAGAAATTTCCTTTTAAATAATTTGTTTATTTTATTTATAATATTAATTTTCAATTGTAAAATTTTATTCTTTCAGTGCAGTCAAATATATTTCAAACATTGCATAGATAGTTATTTCATAATAAGTATCCGAGAAAGAATAATTCGATAGTAAAAGTTTTATTGGTAATCATGAATTCAAAAATTTCTTTTTTACGACTAACAACAAAATTTATTTCAAACAAAAGATTTTATCAAATTGATTTTCATTTTAAATTTTGCTATTCATACATTTTACTATTACTACATTCATAGTTTTATTTAACATAAAACGGATTTTGATTTTTTTTTTTTTAAATTACGGAAATATTTCACATTTTAATAATATAATTCGAGTTAATATTCAGTAATTAATGCCTTTTAAATAATTCTATTTTTTATTTATAATATTAATTTTCAATTATAAAATTTTATGCTTTTAATACACTTAATACAGCCTAAAACATTATATGAATAATTATTTAAAAATAAATACCAATATTCATGAATAGTGATCTTTGTCTTATATAATCAAGGTAAGAAAAGATAAGTAATATTTGTCTTTGTCTTATATAATCAAGGTAAGAAAAGATAAGTAATCTTTGTTAAAAGCCTGAAATTAAAAAAAAATTAAATGCCTGAAATTAAAATATAATAAAATTTACGAAAATTTTGAAGTAGTTGAAAATAATTTTATATGCCCCCCCCCCCCCCCCTAAAAAAGCTAATTCATTATATATATATTATTTCAACAGCAAATTTCATATTGTTTTATTTTATTTTTACTTTAGATGAATATATTAAATATTTTTTCAGGACTTTTATATTTAAAAAAATTTATCCATTCAGCTTCATAATCAATTTCAGCAATATATATTATATCCCATTCATATCATTTAAACAATATTTTAGAAGTTTAGTGAAGTACATTGTGGGTTTAATTATTATTATTGTAATCAGTATTAAAATTTTACATTTTTTAAGTTTAGTATTTGTTTTACTTTTAATAAATAAAGTCTGTGATAAAAAAAATTATAATAACTTTCATGTTTATATAAACAGTGAAATAATTTACGATATAAACAAATGAAAAAAAAATAAAAGAAATTGCACATGAAATTTAATTAAATTTCAATATTAAAGCATTTATAGTCTTTCACTAAATAAGAAAAAATCAAATAAAATTAATTTTTAATTACTTACCGCATAATTTAGCGCAATTAAGAAAGTGCGAAATACATCTGCGGCCATGCATTCACAACTCGAAAGGAATTCTAGCTGATTTGGCCATAGAACTAAATAAGACAATTGACATTCAATTACTACAGCCATTCCAGCTAGCAAAATGTCTATGATAATAAAAACTGCTAACTTCTGAACAATTAGACAATCTTCTAAACAAATATTCGTTAATTATCCATTCGCACATAACAGCGTCAACAACGAAACGGAAATAATTTAAACACACGCGGGGGTGGTGAGCCCACTGAATTTCGTAGGGGTGAGGGAAAGTCTTTTCCTTCTTTAGGGAGATACAAGCACTTCTCTCGTGAGGTCACGGGTAGTTTTTATGACCGCGGAGAGGCATGTTATAATATATCGAGACGGTGTTGACCCACCGCGGAAGCCTGTCTTTCTCGTTAGCCTCGGACTTTACCCATGTGACGTCAGCCGCGGGTAAACAGAAGAAAAACACCAATAGGCGTGAAGAACATTTTAACACTGCTTCCTCTTCATCCAATAAACAGTTCTTTTCGGAGGGTATCTACCCGCATAGGCGTGGCTGTTGCCATTCATGGGTAGAGTCCATTCAACACTTCCGCAGCTTCCCTGTCGATATATTTTGTTACGGGGACAAGGGCACGACAATATATGAATACTTCCCAACAGTTAACACAAGCAGACTAATGGGTTGCAAACTATTAAGTCAAATGGAGGATATTCCAAATATGGTTTCGAGGCGAAAAAAGTCACGTGATATCGGTAATTTACCCAAGGAACTTCTAACTGATAAGAAGGGAATCTACTACTGCTTTGCCCCATGAACTGTTTCATTGGCTAGCGGGGATTTGCGTTACACGTCTACGGAGCCTTCACTTTTTTACGCTAGAAGTTTCTACCTTGACCACGTGATCATAACGTAGTGGGATATCTTCCATTTACACAGGTCATGGAGCATTCCCTGATTACCTACACTGTTAAAAATATTGTGAAAGATTACCTCTGTTTTTAAAGGCTATCTATTTTCTGACTAATGAGAACGCTCGAAAAGTGTTTATGCAGCGTTCTCATTTGTCAGAAAATAAATAGCCTTTATAAACAGAGGTAATTTTTCATGATATTTTTAACAGTGTACACAGACTTAAACGCAAAAATGAAAAACCCTCGCCAGCCAGTGAAACAGTTCTTGCGGAAAGCAGTAGCAGCCTCCCTTCTTATCAGTTACATGTTCTTTGGGTAAATTACCAGTATCGCGTGACTTTTTTCAGCCTCGAACCCAGATTCGGAATAAAGTCCATTTTCCTGTACAGATAGCTGCTACTAGCGTCCTCTATAGGCTGTTTTAAGTACCTCTACCTTTAAGTAAAGTACCTTTAAGTACCCTCGAACCCAAACGGAAGGAACTGGATTTTTTACTCTTGATTTTAGATTGTATTTTTGTAAGAAATCAACGAACCAACCAACTAAGTTTGCGTGTTTACATTTGTCAATGTCAATGTTATGTACATTTAAGAAAGTATAAGGGTCGTTCGAGGCGAAAAACCATAGTTGCTATAGGCCTTAAAGCTATCTTCACTATGGTGGACGTCAAATGAAATGTATATACATTTAGGAAGATTTCAGGTTAAATTCTTAAGAATTTACGGATTTCTTATTATTAAATTTTAATTTTAGCTCAAAAAAGAATACGTATGTAATGTCTCACGGATTAAAAAATCCTCTGTCTTTTTCTCGAGTAAGATAGCTTTTTTTCTTTCTCTCTCTTTATATACATACTTGAAATAACCTTGCCTGTACTTGATTACAAAACGTATTTGCATTAAAAAAAAATTCTTATGTTACAGTTCCTGTTACGATCTAGAAGCATAAAATTATATAGAGATCTGCTTCGAGCCATCAAAAAAGTTTCTAATGAAGAATATAAAAAAGATCTTCGAATATTGGTGCGAGAAGATTTTGAAAAAAATAAGAATCACACTGAGGAAGTAAGTATTAAAAGTATATTGGGGAACAGATGTATTATAATCCCGCATCCACCATCTTGGATTATTGGAACAACTTGTGAATTCACCTGGAGTCCGCCATCTTGTTTCTTTGTTGGTCATTTATAACCACTTTATGCTTAATTTAACAACAGAAACAACAACAGAAATAAATAACAGCAAAAAATAAAGAAAGAAATTTAAAATTGGCGATGATCAACAAAGAAACAAGATGGCAGACTCCGCGCGAATCCACAAGTAGTACCAGATTATTTTCTTGGCATGAATGGAAAATTGTTTTTTAATTAATAGTTATTATTATTATACTCCAGTTTTTTCAATATTATATTTATCTATCAACAATATTTAACCATTGGTGACATTTACTACTTGGCGAAAAAGGACTTTTCATGCAAGAAAAAAAATCCAGAATGGCAGATGCGGGATTATAATACATCTAAGCCTTTGATATATAAAAAACTTTTCAAATAAGATTGGAAAGAATGGAGTAATTCATTCATTATATTTATGTTTATCTTTGATACAGAATTTGAAAATTTAATTATCAAAAGTAATGCTGCCAAAATTTAACTTAGGGTAGATGTGCCAGTAATAAGTACACTTAACACGTTCATTGCCAAGCTAAAAATTGGAATTTCATGTGGTGGCCAAATTTTTTTTTTTTTTTTTTTTTTATTTAGTTTTTCAGATTCCGAGTCACCTTCACAATCAACAAATTTGTAGTTTATATCATTGATATTACTCCCTGCATAAAAGTCTTTGTCCAAATCCAGTAATAACTCTCCCACCTTTGTACTGTTTAGACTTTTTTTGTACATTTCAGCATTGCACTGAGTCTTTTCTAGGGTTCTGGTTGGTCAGTCATAAAAAAAAAAAAAAAAATACTCAAAATAAATAAAAACCAAACTTCAAGCACACTAAATCAAGAAATTGCTAAACAAATTTGTCGCCTTGTTCGAACGCTACTATTGTGTGTACTGACTAACATAAACAATAGACAATGGCTGGCAGCCTTCCTCACTTCATGAAAGTCTATCCCTTCCCTAGTGGCCAATATACATGTTACATGCTGTTTTGTTGTGGCCTCTATGCTATTCCACTTAGAAACTTGATAATGTATGATCGGCCGTTTGGTGAGAACTCTCATCACACAATATCGTGTGATTGGCAATTAACGAGTTAAGGAAGTTCTTTAAAAATTATTTTTTAATTAATAGTGATTATTACATTCCAGTTTTTTCAATATTATATTAATCTATCATCAGTCTTATTTCCCAATGTGAAGGAAAATTTAATTATAAATAACAGAAATAAATCAAAATTCCAGTAATGGACACCCTACAAAAAATAATACAGAATAATGTTGAAAATCCGGCATCGTCGGACCGAGACTAAGCCAGATTTTTGAAAATTCCGGATTTCTGAAAGAATGTTAAAAGCAGTTCCGTTATCCTTAATGGTGCCTTTAGTCATAATTTAATTCATAACCAAGTGATAATTGTGTGAGAAAAAAAGAAAATTAAATATTAAAAAACTTGCTTTAATTGATATTTTCTATGTTACGGAAGAAAGTTCTAATAAACTGTGAAGTCATTTCTCCTCACATTTTTTCGAAACATCAATGTCAATTTTTTTGGCCATTCCTTAACATTCTTTCCTGTATTTTATGCAAGTGAAGAATATCTATTTCAGAAATACAGGCTTGTTTTGCTAAAGTAGATATTAATTCTGTAGTCAAATTTATGCATTTTCACTTTGACACCTTTTCTTCAGTTGGTTCCTCTTCGTCCTCCTCTGAGCTGCATCTAGTGTTATCGGTGACTTCATTTAGCACAGAGTCATCAATCTCGCTGTCCATTAAATTGTTCATTGCTTTTAATTTGTATACAAGCCTTTTTTTTTTCTTTCACAAATTGGAAGTATAAAAACAAAGGAAAGAGGGAGATAACTTTGATGCAGGATTTTTGAAGTTGCCAGATTTTTTAGGTCACACTGTACTATACCTAAATAATTGTTCTTCTGATTGTATTTAGGTTCAGATCTTAATGAAAGCTTACTGATAAAACAAACTCATCATTTTCAAATAAATTTAAAAAATAAGATAGCAATAATTAATAAACTATTTTTGAGAATAATTAACTGTTCTTATCACAAGATCATTATTTTAATTATTTTAGATAGAAGATTTAAAATACTGAATTTCGGAGAATTATAGTTATCAATATATTGAGACAATGGGGGGAAGGGGAGAAGGTTAGGGAGGTGGACTAGTAAAAAATATCTTGGAGTATCAGTATATACGGAATTGTATTTCCTGTTACTGAGTTTTTAAGAGTTAAGCTTTATAAAATGGCTTGATATATTACTGGTAGTAACTAGTAATACAAATATGAAAGAAATGAAACTGCGGGTTGAATGTTTAAAATATTAAATAAAATGATTTCAAAATAAAACTGATATTTGAGGCCTTTGATCTGCAAATTTACTAGTTTCTTATGATTATATGTGTAATTATTATTTACAGTATTTTTTATGTAATAGAGTTGTTTTGTCTGAGATCAATAATCAAACATTCAAGGCAGAAAGTACCTAACAGATTTTTAAAACCAGTGTGACTTTAAAAAAGTCTTTATTTAAATTGGGAGGGCTCTATGAGCCCAGGGTCTGACTAATGCAGGGCTCCTGCCCTGTGCCCCCTTCCCTTCCATGGCCGTAATCAGGATTTTCATCCCCAAAGCTAAAATAATACTTCAAATACTCATTTGTTGATTTTAAACAAACAAAGTGACATCATAAATGACAGAAAAAAGAAGTTTTAGGAAATTGATACTTTAGGGGACTAGTAATTTAGGTTCACAAATAGGGATCTAAAATTAGAAATTCCCTTAAAATGTGAATTTGATTACTGTAAAAGCACTTATTTTTGCAAGGCTTTAATTTTCGTGATTTTTGCAAGCCCTTCGTAATCGCAAAAATTTAAGCCTCGCGGAATATTTTTTTTAGCCTCAAATAATAATAAAAAACAGAAATTTTTTACACATCCAAAATTTAATTATTACAGCTATTTAAATAAGAAATAAGTACCAAAATTTCTTGAATACTTACAACTATTTCTTGAATACCATACAACTATTTTTTGAGTAAAAGCAATAATACAACTAATAGAATGCAGCTCATTCACTTACAATATTTATACCAGCTTCTTTGAAGCTATTCAAAATTATCTCATGTTTGACTTGAATGCCATTAAATGTGCGCACAAGCCAAGAAGCGTGAATTGGTTTTAGTCGTGATATCCACATACCCACGCCCACAGATTCTTTTCCTCTGGAAATTTAAGCTCACTAGAATACCACTCAATAAACTCATCCTGTGCAGGAAGCGGGCACAAAAACTGGAATTATATTCCTCTTCTCTAGTTCAGCCAGAAAAAGAAGATCTTGGTGAGCCTTAAAAACGTCGAACAATGATATACCAGGTTGTTCTGGAACTAGCCTGAGAAACTCTCCCTGCTTGTCTTAATAAGGTACAAGAATATTCTCGATGTATCAAATCATTGTGTCAGTATTGCTCCAGTGCGAATCGGTGTGCCAGACATCCCAGTTCACGGGAAATGTAAACTTTGGATGACAGTTTGTTATTTTTCCAGTGTATAACAATTGTGGTGGAATTAGGTTTCCAGAAAGAGAACATGCTAACAAAAGAATCATTTCTCTTTTATCTTCCATGTTGATTATGGACACTTGTTTTGAACCAAGTTCTTCCAATGTGTGTTCATATGCAAGCTAGGCACAAACTTTGCGTTTGTTCGATCGAAGTTAATGAACATCTCAGGGGATCAACATTTTTGTCGAGCACTGTACGAACACGGTTAACAAATTTGTCGAGAATAGCTGGGAAGTCTGGAGGCAGTTTTCGTGCAGCTTTGGTTCCCTTTCTACAGACAAAGTTCATTCTTACCAGCAGGCTTCCGGCCCAACTTGGGCTCAAATTGAAAGAGTTTAGTAGAGGTGTTATGTGATTTCACAATTCTGTTTGCAGCTGAAATAACAATAGTGCAGTTCACTATTCCACGAGCAATTCTTAATTTACGTATATATGTTTGAGCACTTGCATTGAAATCCTCAAGTTTTAAAGGGCAACTGCGATTACTGTGACGTAAAGTTGTTACATCGGCTTTAGCTTGTTTCGATGCTTGAATGTACTGTTTCTTTATGCTGCAAATGGTTGATTCACTCACCGGCCCTCCCAATTGAGAGGTAAAATGTTTCACTGCTGCAGAATTTCAGCTCATAGTAGCATAACGGCCAATTTTGGACCTCAGCACTTTGTCGTATACTGCATACTGCCCACGCTTTCTTTCAATGCAGTAGAAATAGAGTATTTCTTTCAACGTAGTAGAAAGATATTAGAGGATATTATTACTTTTGATTCAACAAAGGACTTGCCGTTTCTTGTATCCGGGAGTCCTACTGGTGATGGAGCACCTATAGGAATTTTCCCTCTGTTGTCCATCAACTTGTACTGGTATTTCCATATTTTTTTTTACTGCATTGATGACACGTTCACTCTCCTCAATTTTCTATCTCGCACTCACAGGCATGGATGGACCGAATCCAAGAGAAGCGAAGGGGGTGGGGTGATTACACTTTTGGTGTAAAAAGGGGGTGCAGAACTCCCTAGTTTAGCATGTGAAAAAGCAGATGAAGAAAAGAAACTTGTTTGGGATGGAATGCGCGTGTTGAGCCAAAGTTAAAGTTGATAAGTACCGCATGTTGTTTTTAAAGTGATGGGGAGACGAACTTTTTGGACAAAAGGAAGTTTCTTAAAATGCCTCATGCAAAAGGGGTTCTGTTTAGGTAGTTACGGGATTTTTCAATTTTCGGTTCTGTTCATGTAAAATTCGCAAAATCACCCATATCTTTATTTTCACAAAAATAAGTGCTTTTACAGTATAACTAAGTTAAATTCATACAATCATAAATTTAAGGCCTTTAAATAAGTGAATGATAAACAAATCCTCAAAACATTTTATTGTAAAGGATTTAAGTTAAATAATTCTGAACATTTCTCAATTTCTTGCCCACACTGTCTTGAAGGCATTTTGCAAACTTGGATGAAGATAACATCTGTTTTATGAGGAAATCAGCATAGATATTTCTATTTATTGGTTTGCTTTTAAAGCAAAAATTATTCAGCTATTAAGAAATAGTCAAAATGTAAAAAAATCTAACAGTTTAGTTTTTATGAGGAAAAGAATAGAGGTTCATATATGTAAACCCAAGTACCAAAGAGGGTAAGAGTGTTCCAAATATAAGTGCAGATTCTCAAAATTTTTAAGGAACCAGTGGCCACATTGTGATAGAAATATGCATAAAAATAATAGCGTTTATATGGGGGGGAAATTCAGAAATTCAAAATGAAGAATTATCTGCACATGTACAAAAGAAACACAGATTAATTAGATCAAATGTGTATATTTCATTTAATCACACAATTCTTTTAAATTAGATCTACTCGTACATTAAGTTAAGTATAATATAAATCTTAAGCTATGTACAGTCAGAAGATAAAGTTGGGCAAGATAGAGGTTGAAAAAACTATATCTATAAAAATAAGCTAAGAAATCATGGTAGTGGGGAATAATAGGAAAACAATATTTCTTATTTTCATTTTGTCCTACAAGTGTTCATATGAAAAAAAATTGTGAATCTGTGAGATTATTTTGTGCTATAAAAATTAAAATGCAATTCAAGCATTTGTTTTTTAAGAACATACAAGAAAAACTATCTTAAAAAAACTTATCACAGATTATTACAGGGGATTCGTTCCGAATTTTTCTAAAATTTTAGGCATTCGGTTCTGAAAATTCTGACATTAAACAAAAATAATGGGAAAATATTGAGAATTTCAACAAATGGTTGCCGAAAAAATCTATTTTGTCAATTGTCAGCAGAAAAAAGCATGATTTCCACCAAAGGATTGCAAAAACATCCCTCAAATTTCATCAAGAAATTGTGAAAAAAATGCAAATTTCGTTAACGGATTGTGAAAAAAATATGAATTTCACCTATCTTCTCCGAAAAATCACCCATTTTGCCAGAGGATTTGGCAAAAGACATGAATTTCATCAAAGAATCATAGAAAAAGTGCAAATTTTGTCAATCTTTGCAGAAAAATCATCAACTTCGTCAAACTCTCACGAAAAAATCTGCTAATTTTATCAAAAGATTGCAGGGAAAATGCTAATTTTGTCAAAGGATCACAGAAACAATGCGAATTTCGTCAACAGGTTGCAGAAAAAATGCCAATTTTATCAAAGGATTGCAAAGAAAGTGCAAATTTCATCAAAGCATTGTGAAAAAAACTGCGAATTTTGTAAAAGGATAGCAGAAAAAATATCAGAACATGATTTTTGTCAAAGAATCGTGGGAAAAAACCCTGCTAAATTCGCCAAAGGATGCCAACTTAGACGCTGAAAATTAGTTACCAAAGGAAAAAAATTTAGTCGCGACTGCTGACTTGAATCTGCACCTATAGTTCCAAATAGTTAAAATTTGCCAAAAGTGATCAAAACTCTTATATTATCAAGGATTTTGGGAGGAAATGTGGCCCTCCCATTTCCCTCTCTGCTTCCTGTACCCAAGATTGACTGAAAGACCTGTATTTATACTTAAACACTCACATGAGCCTATGTATATGTTCCTATGAAATAAAAAAAAAGTATATTCCTGAATTTCATTATCTCTTCAAGTTGTGACCATTCACGTTCTTACGATGCTTTGTACATGTATACAGATGTGAATAGTACCTGGTATGGAATTTATGTATACTTACAATAGGTATGATGTTTATTTCTAGTCATTTGAGCATAATTCATGAAAGATTTCTATGGATTGATAGAAGGGGGGGGGGGGGGGTGTCCCATAATGACGCTTGCCCTGGGGCCTTAGATAGTCTAAGTCTTGCCCTGTATGAGCCCCTCTTTTTTCTATGCCCTTGAACCTTTAATAATATTCCCTTTTTCCTGATTGGGTTGATTGATTTTGCCAGATAATAAATATGCAAATCAAACCCATAAAAAAATTAATCTGATTTAATTCTTAAAATGTCATTAATCCCATGGAGTTAATTAAAAGCAGTTATTTAAAAAAAAAAAAAAATGTTCTTATTACATTCTAGAAAGTAAAATTTAAATTTATTATTTAGCTTTTTAGTTAAATCAAAAGGTTTCATGCACTACTGAAAATACACTTAGTATTGATCATATAGAGTGTCCATTACTGGAAATTGACTAATTAAGCATTCCAGTAATGGACACTGATCCTAAAACTTTAAAAATAAATGAAATTTTGAAAATGTCATTGGTATATAAAATCCATAATATATTATATTACTATCAAAACAAAAGCATGCAATTTTCACATGAAAATAAAGATCATGTAAATTAGTTAAATGAAACCATCTCTTAGCATGTTTATTAAGATTTTCACTGAAAAACAGTGGTACTGTGAAACGTTATTTTCTGATTCTTGATTGATTTGATCAAGAGTGCCAAGAATAATCCAGATTATAAAACATGGAATGAGGATTTATGAAAAAAATAATGAAAGCTAAACTTTTATAGGTTATTTTTTTATAAACCAAAAACTTTGAAGGGTGTCCATTACTGGTACATCCACCATATTTAAAATTTCATCTAATTTTGATTAGTCTTAAATATTTTAGTGTGGTTGGAGTCAGTCTTTTTTTTTTTTTACATTGGACAACACATTTTTTTTCTAACGCAATTTCAAAATCATTCACATCTCTATGCTTGAAAATTTTATGTATCCTTATTCAAATTTTTGAGAATAAAAACCTTTTTAATTCTATTATAAATTTAGTGCAGCTTTAATTATAATGGATTGCTAGCTCATTATTCATTCAAAATCATCATGATCATTGCTTCATGATTTTCATATCTGAAAAATGTTTTAATCCATCATTTTTACAGTATTTTTGGAAAAATGCTTTACTTTCATTTGTTCAATCCTCTGAATAAGAACATTTGAAAATTTTATGCATGAAGTGATAAAAATGAGTATGTTAAGAAGTAGCAAGTTTAGATTATAAAACAATCTTATAGTTTAGAACAGACTGTACTTTCAGATTTACAAAGGCACAAGCATAGGCGTAGCGTGACCAGAAATTTTGGGGGGGCAACAAGGTCGTGCTAGGTAAAAACGGCGCCCCGAGCGAATTTTCAATTTTGCGCCCCCCCCCTCCCCCCCCCAAAAAAAAAACTTTCTTTTTGTGATAGGTGTAATAAAATTGATAAAGTGCAGAAACAAAAATAAATTCTATCGAATAAATATTTCACGTTTATTTTGGAACTTTAAAAGGTTTAATTTTAATTTAGGAATTCAGAACAACTAAATAGAATAAAAGAAAATTGCACTTATTTCTTAGAGAATTCATGGTGTTTAGCGACAGGGGAAAAAACCGATCAAGAGAGACAAAGAAATTGCAGCGTAAATTTAATGCCTGGGGCGACCGTTTCTTTAGCCCGCTCTTTGCACGTCCCTGGGGGGCACACTAGAGGTCTGCATAGACCCCAATTCCAAGGCCCAGGCTCAGCCCGGCGAGAAAATTAAAAGTTCCACCCGGGCCCGGCTCATTTATATTTTCACAGTTTACGACCAGGGCCAGCTCGTACAAAAATCAGTGAAAACAAGCCCGGCCCGTGAAAAAAAATCAAATAAATCAGTTCCGATTCGGCTCGACACAATTTCTCAACAAAATTCCGATTTTTCTTAATATAAAATTGCAGGTCCGCCACTTGCTACTAAAAGCGACTATTTTCAGCATCCGGTGGCTATGACGACTATTTTAGGCCGAAAACCATTAAAAAGCGGCTATTTCAAGAAAAAAGGCGTCTTTTCCGGATTTCAGTGACTATTTTTACTGAAAATATTTGATCTTTTTCTTCAAAGCACCTATAAAGTCATCTTCCCAATCACACTTTTTCAACGGTTGTTTGAAGAGATTCGCGATTTTTTCCGCGACGAATTCCAAAATTCTCGATTTCGCCCCCTCCCCTTCCAATCTATTGACGAAAATACTTACTTTTTTTCCGAGATCTTTTTATACAATCGTTGAAGGAGATTTTGCGATCTTTTCCGTGATCCTTTGCCAAATGTCACAAATTTTTCTACGTCAGATTGACGAAATCGATTTTTTTCCGCCACCACTTGTCCAAATTCGCGATATACATTTTCCGCGACCGATTGATGGTAGTTACTATTTGTTTTAGAGATCTTTTGACGAAATTCCCGATTCTTTTCCAGATCGTTTGTCAAAATTCGTGATTTACTTTTCATGACCGAGTTATAAAATTCGTGATTTTTTGCGCGATCATTTGGTTTTTACCAAATTTGCGTTTTTTGCCCGCGACCATTTGACGTAATTTGCGATTTTTTTGTGATCGTTAGACGAAATTCGCAATTTTTTGTCCATTCTTTTGATGAAATTTGCGATGATTTATCCGCGACCGAATGACGAAGATTGCCATTTGTTTCCGTAACATTTGGTAAAATTCAAGATATTTTTTACAGTTGTTTGAGGAGATTCGCGATTTTTTCCGTGACGAATTGCAAAATTCGCGATTTTTTCCCCCATCGATTAATGATAATAGTTATTTCTTTTCGCTATGTTTTGCTACGATCGTTGAAGGATATTTCGCAATTCTTCCTATGACCTATTGCAAATTTCTCAATTTTTTGGGAGCGATCGTATCACGGAACTCATAATTTTTTTCCGTGGATCCTTTACCAAATTTCGCGTTTTTGTTTTCGGCGATCGTTTCACGGAATTCATGATTTTTTTTTACCGCGATACTTTGTCAAAATTCGCGAATTTTTCTGCGACAAACTGGGGAAATTTTTTCTCCGCCACCACTTTCGAAATTCGGGATATGTATTTTTTCCGCGACCGACTGATAGTATTCGCTGTTTGTTTCAGATATCATTTGACGAAATTTGCGATTCTTTTCCGCGATAGTTTATCGAAATTCATGATTTTCCTTTTAAAACCGACTTACGAAATTCTTGATTATTTGTTTGAATTCTCGATTTTTTACGCGATTATTTGACCAAATTCGCGTCGTTTCAGGGGTGATTCTGTTCTGAATTTTCCGAAAATTTGAAAAAAATCGGTCATCAATTATAAAATTCGGGCATAAAAAAATATCGCGAATTTCGGCAAATGGTCGCCGAAAAAATCAATTTCGACAATCGTTCACAGAAAAAAGTCGCCAATTTCTTCAAAGGAACGCAGAAAAAACGAATTTCGCCAAAGAATCGCAGGAAAAAAAGCACAAATTTCTTCAACGGATCACGAAAAAACGCAAACTTCGTCTGGGAATTGCGAAAAACACACACATTTCACCAAGGGATCGCAAAAAATGCAATATTTATCAAAAGATCGCGGAAAAGCGCGAATTTCGTCAACAGATCGCGATAAAGAAACACAAATTGCGTCAAAGGATCGCGGAAAAACGCGAATTTCGCTAAAGGACAGACAAAAAACGCATAATTGGAGACGGGAGATTTCCGCCCTTTCCCTCCTCTGCTGTAACCTTTCAGAAAATTTGCTGTGAATTTCAGATTTTTTTTTATTACTCAGAATCACCCCTGTCGTCTTTTTGACCGCGACCATTTGACGAAATTTGCAATTTTTTTCTCTAGGTCATTAGACGAAATTTCGCGATCTTTTCGACGACGAATTACCAAAATTAGCATTTTTTTCCGCCGATCGTTTTATGGAATTCACAATTTTCTTTACACGATCCTTTGTCAAATTTCGTGAATTTGTCTATGACCGATTGACGAAAATGATATTCGGTATTTGTTTCAGAGATTTTTTGACGAAATTACTGATATTTTTCCACGACTTTTTGTCGAAATTCGTCTTTTCTTTTGTCGACTGACTGAGGAAATTCAAGGGCAAGGAGGCAAAAAGAAGTGAAAATAGGGGGATAAAGGCAGGGGCAACTGTATTAGCCATGGCACCCTGTGGGAGATTTTTTATTGTACCACTGCAGATGCTATACTAATTTTTCTTTCTCTTAAAGGGTTTTACTAAAGCATTTTACTTTGTGCATTCCTTCCAGGGCCGAAACTAGCTATATTTTCACCCGAGGCAAACATGGATTTTGGCGCCCCCCTCCTTCCTCCACAAAGTAAATTTACAAAGAGAAATTTACGAAAGTTTCTATTAGTGGACTTATTTTAAAATTTAAAATGTGTAACAGTAAAATACGTAATAATACTGAAATATATAACCAGCTTTGTCAAATATTTATTCATTAAAACCTGTGAAAGAAATCGAAAGGAAACGGAAATAATTCCGCTTTATACAGGTTTCCGTCTCAGAAGATATAACTGTTGGTATTATTTCTGTTGGAACCATGCAGTTTTTTTTCATTTAAGACAATATTCTATTATAGACATATTTCATTTTTCTAGATTTCACTGTTGTTGTAGCATTACAAATTATTACAATTGAGGTACTTTAATGTCATTGTGATATGAGTCACATTGTTTCAGGAACTAAAAAACCAGGATTTACTTTACGCATAAAAATGAATTCCAGATTGTAAAATATCTTCCTGTACTATCTACACCAATTTTGTGGAATTATCACTTATATCACTCTTCTTATTTATAGATTGATATGTCTACATACTTTCCTCAACTTTTCAAATTTAATTTTCAAAGCTAATTTTCAAATTTATATATGACTCAAAACAACAACAACAAAATTATTAAATTTTTACTTTTATTTTGTGAATTTTCGACCGCTTGGTTTTTATTGTCTTAGTCAGTCACCTGACCTCACCCCATCTAAGGCCAGATATGGTGATATGCATGTAGAAAAGTAATTATAAGAAAAAGAATGGAGTTATTCATTTGCTGTCTTGTATATTGTAGGAGAGTCTTTTTATCTATTCGACAATTTTAATGCACTTTACTCAGCTTTTCTTTTTGTTTTTTCATCTAAAAAAATTTTTTTTACACAAATTTCCCGCGCACATATATATATTGTATAAAACGGTAAACCAAATTTTCATCTGGCGCCCCCTTCGCGTGTCGCCCAGGGCACGGATAACGGGCATCCCTTATCCACCCCGTTCGCATGGCGCCCAGGGCACATGCCCCCTCTCCACCCCTTATTTTCGGCCCTGACTCCTTCTCCCGTTAGTTTTTATTGTCCCGGGCAGCCTGAGTGGGGCTTGTTGAGCTAAAGCCAATTGGTAGGCCTCCCCACCTAGCCGAACTTGTCCCGGGCAGCCACCCGATCCCGCCCATATGAAGACAGGAAAAATGAAAGCTCAACACTACTCAGGGAGAGAGAGAGAAAAAAAATCGAACAGTCTTCATGGAATCTTTTCATCAGAAAAGTCAGAGTCAAACAAACTCTTCATTTGGCGCCCCCTTCGCCTTTCGGTACACTTAGAATTGGAGAATGAATAATGCCTAAGAGAAAAGATCTTTTTTCCAATTCATTTACAGTCTTCTATCATAAATGAATCTTTTTCATATATTTGTAAATTTCAATGCATTTGGTTCAGTTTTACTTTTGGATTTTCCGGGTGTAAGACATTTTTATGCAAATTCAATATAAATACGTATATATTTTTGTATGTAAAGACAAAAAAAAATCTTCATTTGGCGCCCCCTACGCTTTCTGTTTTGGCGCCCGGGGTGTAGAAGGTTGGGGGGGCACACGCCCCCCCGTGCCCCCCCGACGCTACGCCTATGGGCACAAGTGGAGAGAATTATTACAGTAGAAGACCAAAAATGTAGAATCCTGAAATTAGGAACTTTTTTTTTTGCAGATTACAGGATTTACAGTATGATGATTCCAGAATAGAAGGATTTTAAGTGGCTTACAGATGTATTTGTACAATAGTTTTTTCTTGAACAAATCAAAGTTTAAGATTCAAAAAGTTAATGTGTTCTGAGCATTGAGGATCTAAAGAAAAAAATCTATTAACTGACCCAAAAGTTTTTCCCAGTCCCCAAGCTTCAACAAGTTTAATGTGTCTTCAGAAAACCTTTCTCTGAACCTTTAAATTCTTCCAGGATTCTTGCAAAGAAAAAAAAAAAAAAAAGTATCTGCACACACACAAAAAAATTACACATATTTAATTAAAATATTAATGAACTCTTATTTTATGAAATTTTGGATATTTTACTTTCCACCATAAAAAACTGGCAAATAGAAGAAATTGAAATAATTAACATTATCTTTCACTTTACTTTTTTCCCCCTAGGAGAAGTGGTTGAGTCACTGGCATAATTTTATTTTCTTTCAATTTCAAGTGGTAGAAGAGCATGGTTGCTGTTTTGTTTCATCTAGAAAATGAATTTTGTATTGTTTGGGGTTGACTTACTTAAATGATTTTGTTATATTTTACCTCTTCTCCCTTTTTTTTTTTTTAAATAGGCTCAAAAAAAGATAAAGAGAAAATATTTCTTTTTATTTTAAGAGTAGCAGTGGCAATTGAAAAACTTCATTTCTTTAGCTTAAATTAAAATCCTTCCTTTTAAGATTGATGTTAATAATTTGAAAATTTATGTTTTAGTTTATAAATTTTTCCAGGTTGTGGGTCAACTAATTGTTTTAGTCTTGTTCAGAATGGTTTCTGGGTTGACTTGATAAATAACTTTCAAATATGGAATAACTTACTCACACTGACTGCTATTTAAATTAGAGATGAATTGTAGGAGGACAAGCGATTTTTATTTGAAAGGTAAATTTCACAGATTGTCAAAGAATATCGTTGAGAAATGAAGTAAAAATATAGCTCTTTACAAAGGTTATTTTTTAAACACCTCACCGGTCACCTAATTTTTATAGGTAGGTGAATCCACAAAGGAAAATGTTTCCACACAATTGTGTGCATTACTTGAAAGGAAACACTCCACTTCGTACTATTCTTCTACTTAGCAACCTCTCAATAAGGGGTCATTCAGTATCACAGATTTTCCCACACACATGTATGGCATATGCACTCAGTGTATCAGTGACAAAGTATTGAATAGCTCTGCAGTTATGAGTCAAACCACTGCAGACTAGCGCGTGTATTCAAAGCAAACGCTTTTCTTCTGTAACTCCCCTTTCTTTGTAGATTGGCGAGCCGCGGCTAAAATCGCGAAACAGACCAAACATGCGGACTGTTTCTCTCTTGAGGAGCAATCGTAACTGAGAGTGTCATGTGATCAGTATTTGCGGGAGGTACAAAAGACTCGTAAGTAGTCAAAAAAGATGGCGGACTTCTGGTAGCATAGCATGCAGAGAGCCATGTGACACTTACAAAATGCTGTTATAGTAAATTTTGCGGCTGCAAACAAATCTCAGATTTAAAAAAAACTCTTCTTATAGATAGGAGCTAACATCAAAATGAAAAATAAGGGGAATATTAATTTAAAATACAGGTGTGTGAAATGTTTTTTCAGTGTTATGGTACCTTTTGATATGTTGTATTATCATGTGTTATCGTTGTATTATCATATATTGCTTAATTTTTTTTATTTTTACTTTCTAGTTATTACCAAGATAAGACATATATCATTAGAATCTTTGTATTGACAGTTTTTACTTTTATCTCGTGAAAGCGAAATGCTGTCGCATCCATTAAAAAATATTTGTTTACTTTTTGTAAAATGATATTTATACAGTTTCTAATAATGTAGTAATGAAGTTTTTGTCTTTTTGTTACTAATCCCCAATAATTAGGTTTGAGGATTTATAATAATAATAATAATAAAACTGACACATGAACTGCTGTATTTAAACAATAAGTTCAATTTCTTATTTTTCTGCAGTAAGCAACTATAGGCAATTTCCATTATTCATGGATAATTTATTTTCGATAGCCTGTAACTATTAATTTGTTCAGCATTTGATGTTAATTTTGAAATAAATTTTAAATGAACACATAAGAAATAAATTTGTAAAGATACTGTTATTAAATAAATACTGTTTGTTATCGAGATTTTCTTTTTTAAAGCTTGTCTCTAATTGTGCAATGAAGAACAAAAAAAAAAAAACCTGATTAGACAGTATGTATTATTAACAAAATTAATAAATCATAAATCTTGAAACTATATAGTACTATATATACTATAACTATATACTATATAACTATATATACTATATATTTCAAGAAAAATATAAATGTCAAAATTTCGACATTTATAAATATGTCTTATCTTGAAAATTGTTTTGTGAGTCAATAGTATAATACAGTTTTACATACCCCAGTAGTATAATACAACATGTTAATAATAATAAAACACTGAAAACATTTCACATTGTGACTGGTTGAGAATATGTAAGGAGTATGATTGAATATTGATTATGTGAAAGTATTTAATTCACAGATGTCAAATATTATTACTTATTCAGTTTAAGGGGGGGAGATAAACTACTCTCCCTGCATTACATCGACAAAATAATATTAATAGAAAAAATGATAATAAATACTAGTCAGTTTGCAGATAACAAATATCTGTATTATTTTCCAGTTGAAAAAAAATCTGATTACCTGAAAGTTATAATTTAATGATGTTTATTAACAAATTTACGGTTTTAAGTTAAATGACTTCAACATTTTGGATTAAGATTAACATCTTAATTTGTATTTATTTCTCTAGTACTTGTTGGATTAAAAAAAAAAAAAAATCCTGCTGTATAGTACATTTCTCAAATAAGGTAGATGGGCCAGTAATGGACACCCTTAAGGAATTTCTTTTAAAATTATTTTTTATTAATAATTATAATCCTTATATTCCAGTTTTTTTTTTTCAATATTATATTAATCTGCCAACAATATTTAACAATTCTTATAGTCCCATTTCCGAATATGAATAAAAATTTAATTTTAAATAACAGAAATATATCAAAACACTCAAAAGTCCAGTAATGGACACCCTCTGATCCAGTGATCGACACTCTCTGTTCCAGTAATGGGCATCCCACAAAAAGTAACAGATATAATTGTTTTTGTGGCTATTTTGAATCAGAATTTAATGAAAGCATATTAATGAAACAAAGCAGTTATTTTCAAATAAATTAATAATTAGGATACCAGTATTTAATAAAATATTTGCTATAATCATTCACTGTTTGCATCAATTATTGTAATTATCAGGAGATCAATATTTTAATTATTTTAGATGGATAGTTTAAAATACTAAATATCAGACAATTACAGCTGTCGAATTATTGAGACAATGGGGAATTTAAAAGATAACAATAATAATAAAAATAAAAATTGAGCATTAGTGTATAGCAATAGCTTCGTCTCACTGTTTTTAACAGCTTCCAGAGACTACTTGATATATTACTTGTAATAATTAATATTACAAATATCAAAGAAATGATACTGTGAGCTGGCTATTTTAAATACTAAATAAAATAATTTCAAAATAAAACTGTAGAACTGATGTTTGAGGCCACTGATCTGCAGATTTACTAGTTTCATGATTACTATAACTTTAAATAATATTGCAATAATATATATATATGTATATATATTTGTCAGAGATGAATAAACAAACATTTAAGACAGAAAATAGTTTTTTAACAACTTCTGTAACTTATAATTGTTTTTATTTAAATGGGGATGCTTAAGCCCTATGGGACCCTGTTTGACTATGCTCTTAAATTATATTTTCTGCTTCCTGTCTGGTTTGATTGTGAGATTACAAAATATGCAAGGCAGAGTCATTATATTCATTAAAAAAAAAAAAAAAGAAAAAAAAAGAATAAAGTATTGAAATTTTATTAACCACATAAAATAACTTACAAGCAGCTATTTATAAAAGTTTTGGCGTTATTACATTTTGGTAAGTGTAATTTAAAAATTAAATTTGATTATTTAGGTCTTAAGTCAAAATATTTTATGCACTATAAACATTACTGAAATTGCATTTTCAGCAATGTCTACATGGGGTGTCCATTACTGGGAAATGACTAATTAAGCATCCCAGTAATGGACATCCCTCTTAAAACCTTAAAAATAAATGAAATTTTATAAAAAAGTTATTAGTATATAAAATTCAAAGTTTTCTATTACTACCAAAACAAAAAGCTGAAAATTTTTCTAGAAAATAAAGAATATATAAATTTATTAAATGAAGCCAACTCTTAGCATGTTCATTAAGATTTTCACTGAAAAACAATGCAACTTCGAAACATTATTTTCTGCTTCCTGATTGGTTTGATTAAGAGTGTCAACAATAATGCAAGATTGTAAAATATGCAAGAGGGAGTTATATAAAAAAAAATAATAATAAAAGCTAATTTTTTTTTTATAAACCAAAAGTATTGAAGGGTGTCCCTTACTGGCACATCTACCCTATATTAATTTACACAAGAAATTATCAACTTTTAATTTAGTATAAATTTCGTCAGTGCAAATGAAGTATTGATAGATCTATAGCAAAAGCATACTATATTAATTATGTGTATAATGCTTTTTTTTTTTTTTTTTTTTTTTTTTTTTAAAGAGTTTGAGAAATGTTTTCCACTTTTTCACTATAAGCAATTTGTTTAAAGCTCTGAGGCCTGAGCTTTTCAAGATTGCTAAATATATTGAAAAAGACACTAATTAAGAGACATTGATATATATGGTATGAAATTTGATGTTTAAAAACTCTACACATAGCACTAAAGAACATTTTTTTCTTTAGCGTTCCCCTTCGTTTGTATTTAATCATTATAAATAATATGAAATGAAATTGTTTAACATAAATAAAAATAACAATTTGAATAATATTTTTTATTTTAATTTTCAGTTATATAAAAATATATACACAGTTAGCACAGCTAATAAGTAATTTTTAAAAGTAACAAAAATGTTAAATTGATTTAAATGGGTGGGAGGGGGGGGGGGGGATTCTTGCGAAAGAATACAATTGCACGAAAGTAGATGTCGTTTCGGTTTGAGCCTATATACATTATTCTTGTTAAAAAACCCAATTTAAAAGTATAAAAAAATAATAATTATTAATTAGTATAAAGGAACTTTTATGATACAGCTAATTTTAAATGTAGAGTCTAGTATAAATCAGCTGAATGAAACGAACAAGCAACCAAAATAAATTTAACATTAGGCTGCTTCAAAGCTTTACTAAAGGAGCGCCTACTACAGTCATAAAAGTAAAATAAAAGAAGAGAGAAAACCGGGATAACAATAACACACTTTGTTACTATTGTTTCCTATTCTTTGTATTATTCTTTTAGCGCTCAATAAGGAGATCCTATTATGAAGCTTTAAAATAAGTGCAAGAAAAAATTTCTCTAAATATTTCAGCTTTTCTTTGCATTGATTTTTAAAAAGCTCGTATTTATCTGAGCCAAAAAAAAAAATCATTTATATCTCATCAGTTTTTAAGGCTGTTCTTAACTGCTCTGTTCAACAAGCGCAAAACGTTTTGACACATTTACAAATTCATTTTTTTAACGGGTATAAAATTGGAAAGCCTGGCCATGGAAGCGATTTGGAATTGAGCTGTTTTTTCCATTTTTTTATCAATCAATTACTTATTGGCTTATAAGCAATTTTAATCACGTGAAAAACACGTTTTTCGCCCGCTCTTGAGTGCTCTTTCTTCCTTCCTTCACGCGGAAATTCGATTCAAAACGCCCACTTTGACACTATTTTCTGAAAGATCTATTGTGTTTGCAAAAAGATGGAAAAAACAGCTCAATTACATAGTTTCTGAACAACACTAGCTAGTTTCATGCATTTTCGAACAAAATTAAATTAAAACTTATTTCAGAAAGTTGTCCTTTTGAATTTGAGAACACCCTTAAGTGCTCTCTCTGGTTTTTAAACTCTTAACGCCCCCCCCCCCCCTCCATCAGTTAGCAAGTATACATATATATACTTAAAATGAAATTGCATGACTAAAAATCAAAGGAAAAAATAATACAAAAGTTAATATAGGAACTTGTAAATGCAAATATATATATAAAACAGGCTATAATATAGTATATATATATACACCAACATATACTTTAAAACTGCAGCTATTATGGCGCCTATATGTGGTACCTCTATTTTTAATTCGTATAATATTTTTTAAATATTTTATTTAGTAAAGTATATGCTTATCTAGCATGAATGATATTCATGCATCCTGCATCCAAAAGCATTTTACAGCCCTGCGCCTGATTGCTTTTTTTGGAAGTTCCGATGTATCAATCTGTTCTTTATTTTTTCTTAAATGTATTTAATTGTGAGAAAAAATACCATCGTAGAAAAGCTGAGGCTTTAAAACTAAAGTAAAAGGTTAGCATATGCCGTAATTTTCAATTAATAAATTTTAAGTTGATAGGAAAATAGGTGATTCATTAATGGGAATAAGCTAGAGCAATAAACATATTAATGTGTAATATGAGCTTGTTATTAAAATAATACTCGGATTTTAAATATTTTTAAATTTAACATTTAAAAGAAATATTCTTCAACTGGTCAGCTATTGTTCAAAACATTACATTCTGTCCCTTTAAAAGTTGTTGATGCTCTCTCATTGGTTAATACATGCTAATATTCGATTAAAAATCGATTCTCTTATTCTTAAATCGTACGTGATGTCAGCAGTTGTGGAAGGTGAAAGATGTTTGTCAGAAATCGCGACTTTCAGTTCTTTCCCCCTTCGCTCGTAAACCCTCCCTTTTGTGGAATAGCTTTCACAACTTTGCGGGCGTTTGGTCTGAATACGCGCGTAGAGCTGCTATATATATGGACTTTGTTCCGACTCCGCTGAAATTTTGGAAGCAGAAAGCACGAGCTCACATTTTAACGTGTTTATTGGATGACAACACAAGACAGACTACAGAAAACATAGAACGAAAAAGTAAGTAAAAAAAACATGCGTCTGGAAAACGCAGAATGGCGCCACCTTTCATTCAAACATACTGGGGCCCGATGGCTTTTAAGACATCAATTACATAATATCAATTTTTTTTTTCAGAATACAACAGAAGTTATTTATACAGAACATCACTTAAACAGAACGTAATACATACCTTACAGTTATATAGAAGTTATTAAACATAATACTTACACATAAAAGGAAAACTTGATTAACTTTAACCTTTATACAATAACAGATAATAATGGAATAAACAAATTACTCATTTAAATTTTCACTCATTAATAGCACCAATTTATGAATAGGTCTGGTTATTTCACCATGAGCAGTTCTTAATTTTACAACACGAACTCTTTCACGACTGCCCTGGTAAACTTGCAAAACTCGACCCATTTTCCATTTTAATGGGGGTAAATTTTCCTCTTTTATAATAACCAGATCATTAATTTGCATATTTGGATAATTTTTTCTCCATTTGCTTCGTATTTGTAATTGAGTAAGATAGTCCTTTTGCCACCTTTTCCAAAAGGATTGTGATAATTGCGTAACCAGTTTGTAACGTTCTCTAAGGGTAATCCTTTCAGACCGTATGTCAGGCTCCGGTAATGCTTTTAGTTCAGTTCCTATTAGGAAATGTCCAGGGGTAAGGGCTGACAAATCTGTAGGATCGTCCGTGACTGGAATTAATGGGCGAGAATTCATTACCGCCTCAATTTCCGTTAAATATGTATTGAATTCTTCATAACTCAGAATTTGCTGACCGATCACCCTTCTCATATGATATTTCATAGTTTTTACGGCGGCCTCCCAAAGTCCACCGAAATGAGGTGCGGAAGGAGCGTTTGTTCTCCACTGGATACCTTCATCAGCAAGATATTGTCCAACATTTTGAGATACCCATGCTTTCAATATGTGTCGCGCTCCAATATAGTTTTTTCCACAATCGCTGAATAACTCTTCGGGTCTTCCTCTGCGTGCAACAAATCTTTTTAACGTAGAAATAAAAGAGTTCGCAGTTAAATCATATACGGATTCCAGGTGCACAGCTTTGGTGATAAAGCAAACAAAGACGCACACATATATTTTTGTAGGACGCATACCT
The DNA here is from genome assembly GCA_963932465.1 of Maratus speciosus. Lineage (NCBI taxonomy): Eukaryota > Metazoa > Arthropoda > Arachnida > Araneae > Salticidae > Maratus > Maratus speciosus. The sequence continues at coordinate 347,651,749 of OZ010796.1, forward strand.
CTGCCACGTCTAGCACTAACATGAAAAGGACCGGCATAGTCAGTTCCGGTTTTCGAAAACGGTTTGCCTGGATTCACTCTTGAATAAGGTAAATCTGCCATCATTTGCTTTGAAAGTTCTGCGCGATGGCGTATGCAAATAGCACAACTTCGGATTATTCGACGAATAGCGACACGGGCTTTAATAATCCAGTACTTTTGCCGCAAGAATGAATGGGTCAACTGCAGTCCACAATGTAGGTATTTCAAATGAAAATAGGTGATTAAAAGCTTAGTAATAATGTGGTCTTTTGGTAGGAGAATCGGATGTTTCACAGTGTCGCTCAAATTCGAATGCTTTATTCGGCCACCTATTCTAATTAGTCCTTCACTGTCCAAAAATAAGCTCAACTGGCTTAACTTATTCGATGGTTGAAGACACTTCTGCCTTTTTAACTGTTCTATCTCATTATAGAACTCGCTACTTTGAACTGATCGCATAATTGCGTTATGAGCTTTATTTAATTCTTTCACTTCCAGATATGGTGTCAAAACCTTTGATTTTCTACAGTTGCCAACAAACCTTAAACACCAAGCAACCACTCTGAGCAATTTATTCCAACTAGAAAATCTACTCCAAAGTTCCTCAACTATATTCGATTTGACAACCATACTTGTGACCAAAACCGCCTTCTCCTCATTTTCTATAGAATTCCTATCCACCTGCTTCACTTTTAATTGTTTAGGCCAATTTTCCTCACTTTCCCGTAACCAATGCGGTCCGTAAAACCACTTTTCGTTGCCAATTAAACTTATGACAGATATCCCTCTAGTTATTAAATCTGCTGGGTTATCCTCAGACCTGCAGTGAAACCAACATTTCGGATCCGTTTTCTCTTGTACTTCCATAACTCTATTGGATACAAACTGTTTCCAACGCTTCGCACATCCTTTGACCCAATACAAAGCTATCTCCGAATCTGTCCAATATACCGTTTTAGTTATCAGATCGTCAAAAATACTACAAATATATTTTCCAATTCGAGCACCAATCAATACCGCCATTAACTCCAATCGGGGCAACGTGAGTTTCTTTAGAGGAGCGACTCTATTTTTTGACATGACAAATGATACTTTTACTCTACCAAATTCATCCCGATAACGAAAATAAGCAACAACTCCATATGCAATCGGCGAGGCATCACAAAAAACATGCAATTCAATACCCGTAACTTTATCATTAATATGTCCTAACAAACAATTCCTACCGATTTTTATTTCCTCTAGCCCCTCAATTTCTGAACACCACGCTAACCACTTCTTCTTCAGATCATCAGGCAACTCTTGATCCCAATTAATACCTCTTTCCCAAATTTCTTGCAACAAGCGCTTTATTCTCACAATAAAGGGACCGGCAACACCAATCGGATCAAAAATCATTGCAGCCACTCTTAACACACCTCGTTTTGTATTTTTTATTGACCCCAAGCTATCTGTCAACAATCTAACCTCTAACGATAAAACATCATCCTCAGGATTCCAGTTCAACCCTAATACCTTCAACTGACCCTTTTTACCAACATTTAATCCATTTTGTTCCCATAATTTTTCCAAATCTGAAGAGTTTGACCTTAATTTTCGCAAGTTGAAACCACCTTCCCCCAAAATTGAAACAGCATCATGAGATAAATTATATGCCTCATCTATACTTTTAGCACCGGAAAATAAATCGTCGACGTATAATGATGTATTTAACATATGCACCGATCTTGGTTTATCCATTTCATACTTTCGAATGTGATTCTTAATAGTTCCACTCAGAATAAAAGATGAAATTTTACACCCGAATGGCAATCTATTCATATGCATAATTTTATAATCTGTTTCATTATTGTCAGCAAACCAAAGAAATTTTAAGAATTTGCGATCTTCTTCCGCTATTTTTATCATTAAAAATGCCTTTTCAATATCACCGTTAAATGCGATCTTAAATTTTCTAAAATTCAATATAATATCTAGTACATTTGGATTTAAATTCGGGCAAGTTTCCAAACAGTCATTTAATGACAGATTTGCTTTCGATTTAGAGCTACAATTATACACAACGCGAACTTTAGTCGTCTCTTTATTTGTATTTACAACAGCTCGATGTGGCATAAAATACTCATTATCATCCCTGCCACATTCTTCAATTATTTCCTTACTCATCTGCTCATTTATTATTTGTTTATACTCATTCGCGATCCACTCACTCTTATCAAAACATTTCCTTAAATCATCAAATCTCCTTTTAGCTAACGCGAAATTACTCTGCAACGCAACGGGCGAGTCTTTCCATAATAATCGTGTCTCATAACGACCGTCATTAAACTTTAGATTATTTTCAAACTGTTCAATAAGACATTTCTCAGCAATAGATAATTCATCCTTATCTCTTATACCCAAATTCTCTAAATCCCATAACATCTGAACATCTGTTCCCAAACTTAAATTAACAGATACTATATTTACACAACTAGATTTATTATCCGTCTGCTGACAACCTTGAAGAGTATATCCAAATATCGTCGGTACACAAGTAAGCGTTTTATTTACTTTCTGAAAGCCACAGTTCTTAATAATGTTCCAAAACATATCCCCTCCAATTAGAATGTTTATTGACTGATCAGAATTTTTACATTGATCAGCTAAAATTATCCCATTGCTTTTCAAAACATCCTGAATTTCTACATCTGGTACGCTGACTGGAGCCGCAGTTATTGTATCAGTAATTAACGTTTCTATCTCAATAAATTGCTGACTGTCAGTTCTGCTTGTTAATTTCAATTTAACAACGTCATAAATTTTTTCTTTCGCTTTTTCAGAACCAAAGCAATAAACTGATAATCTTTCTTTTCGAATTGGTTTTAACTTTAAAAAATTCGCTAGGGATCGCGTGCACCACGAGCGTTCCGAACCATTATCCATTAAAAGGCGGGCGATTTTAACATTTTCTGTTTCATTAATGGGACTAACAATCACTGAGCATGTTAATAACAAAATATTTGACTTTGAAACAGAAGAATTACATTGCATAGTAACAGAGCTATCCGATTCAGTATTACTAGTATCTACATTCGGCGGTTCCTTTTGAACATTATTCTTACTACACAAAATATAATTATGAAATTTGCTTTTACAGTATTTGCATTCAAATTTTAATCTACACGAGCGGCTATAATGAGCTTTAGAAAAGCATTTGAAGCATCTATTTTCTGATCTTAATTTGTTTTTCCTATCTTCTACTGTTTTATACTCACAAAATTCATGCTCCGTACTGTCACAAAACACACAGCTCTTTTTTACGTTGGACACGTAATTCCCGGTTGCGGTTGGTCGTATCTGATCGAATCTTCTATTATTAAACTTTCTAAAATTGCCTTTGTATTCATTATTACTACTCTCATATTTTATCTTGAAAGGATCAGATTTTGATGGAACTAAATACGTTTTTTCTCTCGATTGAATTTCGTTTTCTAGATAAGCATGTATATCCTCAAATGTATAATTAATCGGAAATTTTCTATTAAACTCTAGAACGAGGTCTTTTGGAATCCTATCTAAAATTATGGGTGCTAACAAACTGCTAAATGTTTCCTTTCTAACGCCCAAGGCTTCTAAATTTCTAATTTGATTCTCAATTCTATCAAATAATTTTCTTAAGCCAATCGTATCTTGCGAATTATGAACAGCAGGAATTCTCAATAAACCGTTCATGTGTGTTTGTATTAATGTATTTGTATTACCAAACCTATTCTTAAGAATGTTGAGTGCCGCGTCATAATTTTGTTCTGTAATTGCTAGCCCAGCAATCGAACTCGCAGCCTGACCATTTAAATAAGATTTCAGATAATTCAGTTTATCTATTTTCGTAAGATTAGGATTTTTATCAATAGCAGATTCAAATTGACCATAAAATTCCAACCAATAAGCAGAATCACCATAAAATGGTTTAATATTTAATTTTGGCAATTTAACAGTTATTTCATTTATTGAGGGTTTCAGTTCAACTACTTCGGGACCTTTCAATTTTCCAATTTGAATTTTTATTCGCTGTTTCCATAAGCAAATATTCTCACAATACTCAATTGAGTTCGCTACCTCACTTTCGATATCTTTAACGGGAAGCAAAGCTTCAATTTCTTTATTTAATTCATTTAACGCATTTTCCTTATCTACAATTAACATTAATTTTTCATTTAAAATATCAACACTAACAGAATCTATTTCTTTAAACAATTCTTCGATGCTGTTTAACAATTTTGTGGTCGCGGTTCTAATTGCTTTCCGTTTACTCTTACTTTTTTCTAGATCAGACATTTCGCTAAATTCAACAATACTACTTAAACAACAACAATTACACAATAAACAAATTTTCTTTCAACATACAACATAAAATACAATAAACAAAAATCAAAAAAATAACAAATTCTCCATCTCTACTACACAGCTTTCAAACGACAATACCATTTCTCAAACTTAAATTACCCCAAAACCTAAACATCTCTATACGAAGTCAATAAAAAACTTTATTCTCCCTACTTATTTCTCACAAACATTACTACAATACCAAAATCGAAACGAAACTAACACTCACCTCTGTTATCCACAAAATGTTCCGACATGAATTACGTAATCCTAACGCCGAATACATCTCTTTTTTTAAAATCACTATACTTTCAACTTCCACAAACAGCAGGAAAACTAACACTAACACAACAATACCCCAGTCCTGACACCATGTTCCGACTCCGCTGAAATTTTGGAAGCAGAAAGCACGAGCTCACATTTTAACGTGTTTATTGGATGACAACACAAGACAGACTACAGAAAACATAGAACGAAAAAGTAAGTAAAAAAAACATGCGTCTGGAAAACGCAGAATGGCGCCACCTTTCATTCAAACAGACTTATTACGGACCCCAGTGGCAGAAACACGGCGACATGGTCGCGGACACAAAAAATCTTTTGCGGACAATTATTGTCTGCACTAATGAAGTCAATTTAAAAAATTGTCGGCAACTTTCGGACAATTTTTCCCCCATAAAAAGCGCGAATTTCGGCAAAAAATCACGTAAAAAGCGCGAATTGCGGCAAAAAAGCACGTAAAAAGTGTGACTTTTGGCAAAAGATCACGTTAAAAGCATTATTTTTGGCAAAAGATCGCGTAAAAGCGTGAATATTGGCAAAAGATCGGGTAAAAATCGTGAATTTTGGCAAAAGATCGCGTAAAAAGCGCGAATTTCGACTAAAGATCTCATAAAAAGCGCGAATCTCGAAAAAAGATCGCGTAAAAAGCGTGACTTTTGGCAAAAGATCGCGTAAAAAGCGAATATTTCGGCAAAAGATCGTGTTAATGGCATGAATTTAGGCAAAAGATTGCGTAAAAAGTGTGAATTTTAGCAAAAGGTCGCATTAAAAGCTTTAATTTCAGCAAAAGATCGGGTAAAAGGCATGAATTTTGGCAAAAGATTGGGTAAAAGGCATGAATTTTGGCAAAAGATCGGGTAAAAAACGAGAATTTCGGCAAAAGATCGCGTAAAAAGCGCGAATTTCGGCAAAAGATCGCGTCATAAGCGCAAATTTCGGAAAAAGATCGCGTTAATGGCATGAATTTCGGCATAAGATCACGTAAAAAGTGTGAATTTCAGCAAAAGATCGCGTTAAAAGCTTGAATTTTGGCAAAAAATCGAGTGAAAGACGTAAATTTTGGCAAAAAATCGCAAATTTCGGCAAACGATCGCGTAAAAAGCGCGAATTTCGGCAAACGATCGCGTAAAAAGCGCGAATTTTGGCAAAAGATCGCTTAAAAAGTGCGAATTTCGGCAAAAGATTGCATAAAAAGCGTGAATTTTGGTAAAAGATCGTGTAAAAAGCGCGAATTTCGTCAAAGGATCGTGAAACAAACGCAAATTTCGTCAAAGGATCGCGGAACAAACGCGAATTTCGTCATAGGATTGTGGAAAAAACGGGAATATTGTCAAAAGACCGCAACCCCTCCCCCCCCTGCAAATTTCGCCCAAAAATTGCGGGGAAAACGCGAAATTTGTCAAAAAGCCATGGAGAAAACGCGAATTTCACCAAATAAATTACAAAGAAAATAATTTCCTGAAAAGCACGTAGAAAAGAAAAATTTTAATTTTGTCAAGGGATCACGAAAAAACCCCCCGCAAATTTCGTCCAAAAATTGCAGAAAAAACGATAAATTCGTCAAAAAGCCATAGAAAAAACGTGAATTTTCACCAAAGAATTACAAAAAAAATAATTTCCTCCAAAGGCCGCAGATTTCATTCAAGGGTTTTAGAAAAAACTTTAAAAGCATCGTTATTGCCTATCTGTGGTTTTGCTTATCCTTCACACTTTAGAAATTCTACAAGAAGTTAAATGATAAAATGTTATAAGCAAAATTAATGAGAATGCATCATGCTTACCATGTTTTAAATAGAATGATAAAAAATTCCTAGTTTAATTTATTATTTGTTCATTAAAATGACATGCAAAATTTGCAGACAGATTATGAAATTTTAAGAGCTTGTCGCAGACAGCTACAAAACTTTCTGCCACTGGGTTACGGGCCACCTCACCCTCTAAAAAAATATAAACATATATGAAAAAAGTCCTGCATCAGGTAATGTGGGTAATCCAGTTTTTTTCCCAAAATGCAGTTTATGTTCAGGCTGGGTTGACCTTGCATTTTAATGTTGAAGGTAACTGAAAAAAATTAGTTGACAAATGACTAACAAAATGATGAAGTGGTCAGTAATTATTTAAAAAATTATAATTATTTAAATTTGTTATTGAAAGTGTCATAATGAAAATCGTAGCTAAACATTACACCTAACTAGAGTGCGTGGGTAATAAAATTTGTGGCCCTGCAAATTGTATTTAAAAACAAACTGCAACCCAACCCCAACAAAAAATATTTATTTGACTTTATAACCCGACCCGAACCTGAAATACTTCAATCTGCAATTAGAGAAAATTGATCCAAAATATATTTAAATCATATCATTCTTCATATTAGACAATAGTCTGGGCTTTGTTTTGTAGAATGGAAGTAACCTGATCCCCTGCCTGTAAGTATCAAAACACAACTCAAGATCTGAGCAATTAGAGTCAACCCAACCTGAATGCAACTGCAACAGAAATTGTTAGCTCCAACCTGAGCCTTGGGTTGGGTTGGGTTCAGGAAAAGTTGAGCCAACTGACCTAATGCAGGACTCTAAAGTAACCTTGAGTCTTTTTTTAAAAAACTAACCTGCACCCAACTAGACATGACCCGGGTCATGTGCAGAGAAAATCTGGATACCAGACCCGATGTTGAACTGAACAACCTAAGTCAAAATATTTTTCCTGACAACAGTTAAATTTTGCCCGTGATGGAAGAGCCAGGTATGACTGGTGGGCCCCCAAAATTTACCTCTAGTGCCACCCTTGTTCATCTTACTCCATGATCTTCTCCTTGCAACAACATTGTATAGTATTTATTTTCCATCTCCAGTAATGAGCCTTTTCAAATAAGGAGCTTCTTCATTTCATTTCAGCAAAGAATTGCTTGACAAAATTCAAACAAGCATATTCTGTGGTGTTAAAGTGTAGGGCACCAACACATCATAGCAGTTTACATATCCAGCCTTCTTCAAACAATCATGCACTGTACTTTTTGGAATATGTAGTCTGTGTGATAGCTCCTGAACTGTGTAACGTGGATTTTCAGCAATAGCTTCTTTTAAGAGGTCCTCCTCCTTTACAGATGAGGGTCATCCAGAGCAGGCATCATCTTCAAGACTGAAATTTTTGCATTTAAACTTCTCAAACCACCTTCAAACTCTGTCATTTGAAACAGCCCTTTGTTCATATACAGCACAAATTTTACGAGCAGTCTGACTAGTATTTTTACCTTTCTTGAAATCAGGGGTCGATTTAGAAAAAGAAAGTTGCATAGCAGTAACTGCTATACAAAGTCAGTTTTGAATAGCAGTTAGACACTTTTGTATAGCAAGTAAAAAATAGCTAACGTAACTTTTAAATCTTGAAAATTTACAACAAATTTTTTTTTTAAAAAAAGCGTACTTCCTCGCTGTACTTCCATTGTAAATAAACACTTGGGGAGGGTGAAAACACAACATATGTCGTGTAAAAACACCTTTAAATTTTAACTTGAAGCAGTGATGCCGCTGTACTTGAAAAAACCTGGGTCCCTTTTTTTACAAAAGTGGGTCCCCATCAATAATAATTTATATTTTAAAGGAATAAATGAAAGTTGTTTATTAAGATAAATGAAATGCATTAATTATTGTTTTAACAATAATTAAATAATGAATTAAAACCAGCATTATTTGCACTCAAATACGATATTTTTAAAAAATATTAAGAGAAATTTTCTTTACTTTCTTAAAAGTAAAAATGCAAGATACAATTTTAATTGTAAAATAATGTTTATTTGAGAGTAGAAGATGCCAAGTTCCACTAACAAGTATCACTAATGTTCGCATTCTTTTAAAAAGAGGCAAGGCGGGTTTATTGAAAAAGATATTTTTGCTGAAAAAAAGAACACTTATGTTAAGTAAAGGTGTACTTTTCATTGAATGAATGGGTGCTTTCATTATTATACTTCCCATTGAATTATTTGTCAGCATAGATCTGTGTTGGAATCAGACATTTTCCTTGGAAGGGAAATTTATGTCTAAATCACTAATAAGCATCAAATCTTAAATGTTCTGAAGGCGGGAGACATTTCAATGCAGTAAGAACGAGGGGGGGGGGGGGTGATTTTTACTGGTACACCTAATGAATATAAATATTATCAAAGTACACTGAAATCATGCTGTATTTTTAAGAATCTCATAAAAAAGAAATTAAATCCCATTTTATGAATGTTCTACCTATAAGTTTAGTTTGCACATCTTTTTTGGTGCTTTGACTAAATTCACGTTTTTTCCGCGTTACTTTGACGAAATTCGCGTTTTTCCGCGATCCTTTTGTTGAAATTCGCTATTTTTTCGCGCGTCTGTCACGAAAATCGTGTTTTTTTCCGCGATACTTTGACAAAATTCGGCTTTATTCCGCGATTTTTTGACGAAATTTGCTATTTTTTCGCAATCTTTTGTCGAAATACACTATTTTGTCTCAGCCCTTTTACGAAAATAGCGTTCTTTCCGCTATATTTTCACGAAATTTGTGCTTTTTTTCGCGATCCTTTGACGAAAATCGGCTTTTTTCCGCGATTTTTTGATGAAATTTGCGCTTTTTTCGCGATCCTTTGACAAAATTCGGCTTTTTTCCGCGATTTTTTTGACGAAATTCGCTATTTTTTCGCGATCTTTTAACGAAATACGCTAATTTGTCGCGGCCCTTTTACGAAAATCGCGTTTTTCGCAATATTTTGATGAAATTTGCGCTTATTTCAGCGATATTTTCATGAAATTTGCGCTTATTTCCGCGATTTTTTGACGAAATTCGCTTTTTATTTCGCGATGCTTTGACGAAATACGCTATTTTTTCGCGGCCCTTTTACGAAAATCGCTGCTTTTGCGCGATATTTTGATGAGATTTACGCTTTTTTCGCGATTCTTTGACGAAAATCGTCTGTTTTCCGCGATTTTTTCACGAAATTACGCGTCCCACGGGACGCGTAAGAGCTATTTTTTTGCGTACCGTATACGATTTTTCGCGTAATTTACGCACTATAGCGCGTCCGCGGCATCCCTGCTTTAAGTGTACATGACATAACAAAGGGTGTGTTAAATATGCATCGCAATGATTGCGATTTAATGCATTTCTTAAATCGCATTTTAGTTAAATTTGAATCGCAAATTGCGATGCGATACCGCTTAAATCGAACCCTGCTTGAAATAAAAGAACATAATATGAAAAATTATGCAATAGGCGAAAGCAAAAATTATGTAGTACAAGCAGAAAACACCAGATGTACACATCTGGTTCATTCAAGGTCACTCCTTGTCAGCAGTAGCAAAATAATTAGACGAAACTGCCCTTTTCTTTGAAAAAACTTTAGAACTTTTCTTCAATACATTGACACAAAGTGACCTTGAACTTTGGAATGGCTTTCCTGAAGCTATGATTGAATGGTTCTGTTAAAACAATTCAAATTGGCCTATGTATTTAAAAATAATTAGCAAGATAACTTTTTTATGTATTCCGTAATATAAATAAATTCATAATATTTTCCTTCGAAAATTCTTATGCTGGATAAAAAATGTTTTTTTTTTTTTTTTTCAGAAGAAGATATGCAGTAAATTTTTCAGAGTTTTCAGTCATTTATTTTCTTTATTTTAAACAGATGCTTATTTCCCATTCATACTGTGCAATTTTTATAAGGATCTGAAATCTAGAATGTGGGCAATCTGAAGTGTTCTGGATTTTTGTTCATGCATTGTACAAAGATGTCTAATCCATTTTTATTTATTTTTCATTATTCTTTTCATATTTTCAAGACTATTTATACACATATGTCATTAAAATTACATTGATGATTACATTAAATATAAAATCATTTAAAATATTAACATTTTTGTCTTTTCAGGAAATTATCAAATATCATATAACAAGAGGAGAAGCATTCTGTGAAAAATTATTAAAAACATTATATTTATCTGGCAATTCTAAATAATACTGACAGCAAGAAATTTTTATTTAGAATTTAATTGTTGTTTTATTTATATGAGTAAACATGTTGCAATTTTTTACTGTTGCAAATACATTTAATTTATGAACATTCGACAATGTGTTGGAGTTTTTCTCAAAGGCAAATACCATCAACACTTTAATTCAAACTTCGATAATTCAAAATATTATTAATTTGAGCCCAGACTCATTACTCTTGAAAGTCAAATCATAAGAATATTATCAAGTCTAGTAAGAGAAGAAACATTCTATAAAGAAATATTGATACATTTATCTGGTAATTCTGAGTAACATTGTAACAAAATCTTGCTAATTTGACTAGTATAAGTCTATTTGGTTGATGAACATTCAACAATGTGTTAAGAGTTTTTCTCAATGGAATATGCTATCAATACTTTAATTGAAACTTGGATAATTCAAAATACTGTTCATTTGAATACAGGCTCATTACCCTTGAAAGCCAAATCAAAAGAATGTTATCAAGAAGATGTAAGAGGAGAAACGTTCTGTAAAAAATATCAAAACATTACATTTATCTGGTAATTCTGAGTAACATTATAACAAAATCTTGTTATTTTGAATTTTATTGAACATTTTAAATTGTTTGTATATTTGTATGAGTAAATACACTTTCTGATGTTTGACTACTGTAAGTCTTTTTACTTTGTGACTGTTCAAAAATGGGCTTTATTGTTTCAATAGAAATACAGTTGAGGACATGAGTTTCAAAACTCGCTTGATCCAAAATAAACAATTGGGTTTTCTCTATCAATCTATTCTATTGATGAACCTGCATCGAAACAACACCATAATCTGCAAAAAAAACTTGTTTTGTGTATTTCTGTCATTGTAAAATCTTGGTTTATTGCTTAAACCAATGGACGCAGTAAGAGGTTTTTTGCGATTTTCCAAAATTCTATTTTCTGGATAAGGCGAGTTTTGAAATCCACCTCCTCAGTTTAATATTTAATTTGAGCAATTTAAGGTATCGATAATTTGAAATTAGATTGACGAGAAACTGGGAAAGTCACATTTAAAACAGTGTTATCAAGTATATAACAAAAAAAAGAAAAAGAGGTATTCTGTGAAAATATATTAAATACATTATTAGTATTTGAGACTATTGTAGGAAACTCTTTTTTTTTATTATCAATATTAAAAATCAGATTATCAAGTATTTCATTAATTTTAAAACAATTATTATAATCAGTAAATAAATCTTAATGAAAATGGTATCTGAGTGAATTGTGTCCCTCAGATTTGTCCGGGATAGCTCGATTGGTAGAGCATTAGAAGCTTAAGCCAAAAACCTACAGTTCAAATCCTGGCCTGGAAACTTTTTGAGTCAGTTGAAAAATTACAAATCGCAAGTTTATTGAGTACCATACAGTAGGAAAAACATCCAATAAAAAAAAATAAAAACATTATACTTATCCAGAAATATTGTTATTTTGAATTGTATTGAAATTACTCACTCGAACAATGTCGAGGCAAACTGGGCGGTAGCCCAGGGCCATTAAAAATTAGGGGAGGCAAGAACTGGATTTAGAGGGGCAGGGCTATTAAAAATTTTAAGCTCAACTTCCCCACTATTGGAAATTTTGTCCCCCACACCACCACTGCCTTTGTCTTTTTTTACCCTGAAATAAAACCCATAAAAACTGAATATGTATATTGTTTAAAAAAACTTTTTTGTTGTTGTTATCTTCAGTGGTGCACTTAATTTGTTTGTTTAAACAAATATAATTCAAAATACTTTATAAGCATTCAGAAAATATAGAAATAGTTGTATAAAAACTGACTACATTTAAAATAATTCTAATACAGCTTTTTATTTGTATACAAATAAATTTAGTTACATATTTATACATGGTATCTTAGCTTTTCATTACAAAACAAGCTAATTAAAATATTTTTCCTTGCTTTTGAATTACAGTAGACTCCCTCAAATCCGCACATCATCGCAGATGTAAACAATGAAACTTTCAGTTCAGATATATGGGCAAAATTACATAATTTTTTAGTTTTATATTATTCCATATGTATTTTAATATGTAATTCTCGATAATATGACTGCACTCTTGGTTTGTTATGAAGGAAGTACAAATTTATTTCTGAAAAAAATCAAGATATTGCTGATATCACTGGTGATCACAATATTTTTGCCAAATATATTTATGTATTAATCAAGCTTTTTTTGGTTATTAAGACTGGCTAAATCTAAAATAAAACGTCCTTACTTTATGATTTTGATGTGAATTAACAGGATACCTTTATGAGGAAAGTTTCATTGGGTAATTCAAAGAAAATGTATCTCATCTGTATTATGCACATTTAATTATACATTAATTATTTACTTGACCTTTGCTTTTAATTAATCCCTTTTAAAATTATCTTACATTTTATAATGTTATTTTATTACTGTATTTTATGGAAGAATGTCTAGGAATTTATCTAGACTCAAAATTAAGCTGGGCTAGGCAGATCACTGACATGCTCGCAAATACTGCTGCAGCCTGAGCCTCCCGCAAATCTCTCTTAGCTAAACATAGCTGTCTGTCTATTCCTAACCAGTTACTGCTGTGTAAATCCTTTATCAGATCCACCATGACCTACAGATCAGTAGTAAGGGAATCTGTCTGTGAAACTCGGATGCAGAAACTTCAAATTGCACAAAATAAAATTTTATGTCAAATGGTAAATGCAACCACATTCATCCAGAATGACATCATTCATTTTGATCTCAACAATTGGTCGTATCTCGCAAGTCATAAAAAAACTTCCTCAAAACTTTCACAGAGATTGTGTTTTAATACCCAACGATCCATTGCAGTCTATTAAACAGTATAATATAAACAATACGATCAGTAGGAAAAAAACACTTGTCATCCTAAGTCAAGATGACAGTTTTGTACCCCCTTCCAAAAGAAGGAGGAGGGAACCACCTTAAAATACATCGTTGAATACATTCTAAATTAAAAATTGCTCTTTTGCTTTCTGGCACTCTATTTTCAACTTTAAAGTTTTACATTCTGATTGATGTTGCCCAGCCCTTACATATGGCACTAGTTATAATTTGCCTTCTTAATGCTTATATTTTCATATTATTTTATAATTTATAACTTATTTATTTGACTAAATTTTATTATTACATTAATTTATATAACTGAAAAAAAATTGTATTGCCCTGTTGGCTTTTTTTCTTCCGTGAGTGTTTGCTTGACAAAACTACTGTCACTGCCCAATCTTTTCTGCAAAGTTCACCATCTGCTGAATCTATCTACTCGCTCATAACATCGAACTGAAATCAATGCAGGCATTATGACCTGTGTAGGTATTCAAGTTTTCTACATTAGTCATTGGTCAAAATCAGATTTAATTTTTTCCCTTTTCTCAAAAGTTTTCAATTTATGTCAGAATTGGTTATTTCAAAGTATTATTTATTTGATTTTTCAAAATAAATAGCCTTCTATTGTTAAAGTAATAAAAATGTTATACTAATCTTTGATTCAATAATATATTTAATTTACCCAATTTTAAAATCAATCATAATTTTCTGTTTTATATGTAATTCATATTTTTTCATAATACTATTAAGCCTTGTGTATTACCACTGTTAAATATGTTAAAGTAATAATAAAAATTTTCATTTTTTTATGGTAAAATAACTTTGGAATTAATGTTATATCATTTTGTTATTTTCCTATCTCCAAAATTAAGGTAGACAGCACCAAAACAACACTAAATCTGATTTTATTACAGTAACCCTTTGATATATTGCGCTATTTGGGAGATAAGAAAACAGTACAATATACCAAGGGGGGCAAGAAGAGTGTTTATAAATGAAAAATAAAGAGCCCTAAATTAAGCTATGAGGTTTTTAATTTAATACTTGTTCAAGAAAGCTACAAGTTCAACACAAAAGAAATGGTAAAACATTAAAAAAATACAAAACTAAATATACAGTATACATTTTATACTATTTTCTGAAAATAAGAATCCAGAGTTTTGTTTTTTAATTTCATTGATTATCTCCTTGCCAGTGGAAATTAAAGAATGAAATTGAACTAATTGCATTTCAGTTATATGTTTAGATTTCGACGTTTCAAAAGTTTGTTTTTTCGCAAAACTCAAAAGCTTCAGTCATTGGAGCTACTAAATCTTTGTTGGATACTTCCTCTTCACCATTCTTTCTTGGGCCATAAACTTATTATCTCCTTGAACTGCAGAAATAATTTCTGTGTCAGTGAAATTTTGAAATATGGCTTCATTGTCTTCAAAATGTATCCATTCATGGGACTTTCATGTGTAAAGATGAATGTCATTTTCCAGTTAACGAATAAATTTTCAATGTTTTTAAGTAAAAGGTGAAAATAAATCAACAAAATTTTACATTTTGTATCCTTTTAATTGGATATTGAGTTCTCTTTGCAAACATTTTGAGAGTTATTGTGAATGTGTTTCGTAAAGTCAGATATGACCACAATTGAAGATTATACAGGGTGTCTTTAGATGGACTGACAGTTTTTTAAATTCAATAACAATTATGAGAGTTAGTCATGCAGGAGTGTGAGGTCAAGAATTTCTTTAATATGCTACCTTGTTTCAGTTCCAAATACCACCTACAGTGGTGCTGCACTGACACAAAGTATAATAATGCTCAAAATAACTTTGCAATCGTGAAACAGAAATCTTTTTTTTTCACTTTGAGACAGCAAAATGTTATCTATTAGTGATATTTAGAACTAAATCAGAAAAATTCCCAACTTGACACAATCTCCTGCAAGAATAACTTCAATGATTGTCACTGTTTACTTGTTATTGAATTTTAAACAACAGTCAGACCTTTTTAGGTTACCTTGTATATCACACTCTAATTAAAGATCAACAAATAACAAATGTTTGGTGAAAAATATACATAAAAATAACTTTGAAAAAGACAATGAAGCGAAAAATAAAATTTATATCATTTACATTGAACTCAGTCCCTTCTTTTAAATTCTAGATTTACTTAATTGTACTCATTATTTAAAAGTACTCATCACTAATGTAAAGTATGAATTTAAATTATCCTATACATTATATACTGCAAAATTTACATAAAATGCTATTTTTCCTTGTGCAATTATTTGATATAAAATATTAGAATTTTTTTTTCTGTTGAATCTGTAAAAATAGTTTCAAAAACAGACTGATTTGTTGTGTGATTTTTTAAAATTCATTTTTCTCTTAATTTGGCATGGTTTAGTAATGAGATAGGGCAGATTTGTATTCTATGAATTTTATTGTTTAATTACTCCTATTCAAAGTAGAACAAATGCTCATACTTGTATGTTAGCCCAAAATAATTTTTCATAGTCATCCCCAATTACTTCTGAAGATTGTTGCTTACAGCAGAAAAAAAATGCTTTAATTTTAAGCTATGCTCTTCTGTTGTAAAAGCATAGCTTTTAAGTAATTTTGTTAAACTGGAGAGCCCAAATTTAATTTTAAAAAATTGTCATTTATTTTGACTTGGTGTCTAATAAAATAATCTTTTCAAAAAAAAAAAAATATTAACCGACTTAAAAAAAAAGCACAAAAAAGAATTAAATAATTCTTTAAACTTCTCTAATGACAAAACGCCATCCATTAACTGCACATCAGACATCATGTATCGGCATAAAAACGTTAAATTTAATATGTAGAATTTAATATCTACCAAACATGGTTTTTCTAAAGAATATTTTTTACAAGAGATTAATTTACATATTTATGATTTAATTTACGATTATATACATATAAAAAGTAATCAATTACTTTTTGAAGTTGGTGCCAAACATTCACAATCGATAATGATTAAATGAATAATTTGCTGAAGAAATAGAGCATTTTTTAAATTTTATATCATATTTTCCATCATCACATTATTCATGGTAATAGCTACAATATATTCACAATATTATTAAAATTAAGATAGGTTAGCACCAACTTCAAAAAGTAATTGATTACCTTTTATATGTATATATTCGTAAATTAAATCATAAATATGTAAATTAATCTCTTGTAAAAAATATTCTCTAGAAAATCCATGTTTAGTAGATATTAAATTCTATATAATTAAATTTAACGTTTTTATGCCGATACATGATGTCCAATGTGCAGTTAATGGATAACGTTTCGTCATTAGAGAAGTTTAAAGAATTATTTAATTCTTTTTTGTGCTTTTTTTGAAGTTGGTTAATATTTTTTTAGAAAAGATTATTTTATTTCCTACTTTTTAGTTATTCATACCGTAACACATAATTATTCGGATTTCAACATCTGCTGAATAAGTAAATTATTTGTCAAATAAATTATAATTTACAAAAATTATTCATCAAACAAATAGTTTTTAATACATTCTTTATAGTTTCATTAGAAGTATTTATTTTATTAGCATTTAATACTTAAGATATTTTTTTAAACAAGTACTTGTATTCATAACAGTCTACATTCATTTATTTATTGATCACATACACCTGACTTATGTGCTTAACATAAGGGGCCCGCTTATAAGTCATTGTTAATATACAAGGACGAAATAGCACAAGGACTTTGAGCTTTGAAGGGGGTTGGGGTTCTAGATAGCACAAGGAAATTTACAACACCAGAGAATGGAGGATATTCCAAATATGGGTTTGAGGCTGAAAAAAGTCACGTGATACTGGTAATTTACCCAAGGAACTTCTAACTGATAAGAAGGGAAGCTACTACTGCTTTGCCTCATGAACTGTTTCATTGGCTAGCGGGGATTTGCATTACACGTCTATGGAGCCTTCCCTTCTTTGCGTTAGAAGTTTTTACCTTGACCACATGATCATAACATAGATGGAATATCCTCCATTACATCTGGGAGCTCCACAAAGAGTGAGCAACGGAGCCAGCGGGAGTTGAACCCGCAGCCCAACTACACTCTCAAGCGATTAGTGGTTTGGTGCCTTAACCATTCATATTGATTATTGATCACATATACCTGACTTGTGTGCTTGACATAAGGGAACTCTCTTATAAGTCATCGTTAATATACAAGGATGAAATAGAACAAGGACTTTGAGCTTTGAAAGGGGGGGGGGGGTTCTAGATAGCACAAGGAAATTTACAACACAGAGAATTACATCTGGGAGCTCCACAAAGAGTGTGCAACGGAGCCAGCGGGAGTTAAACCTGCAGCACAACTACGCTCTCAAGCGATTAGTGGTGTGGTGCCTTAACCATTCAGCCATGGTCTACATTCAAGAATTATTTTTTGTAGGACTCCGTTGTCAAGAAGCAGAATGCAGACTATGTAGTAATAGTTTTACTGACTCTTCAAGTATATTGACCAGGATCCAGATATATTTTTCGCTGTTAGCAAAATGAGATTGAACAATCAGAAGTCTGCCTTTTTGCGAGCTTGTAACTTTTATAGAGTGTGTCCTTTTAAATTTCAAAAATTCTTCTATCAAATAAAACAAAATTTTCTGTACTAAAATACTGGCATCCAAAAAGCTGTAGACTTGTCAGGTTTGAAAATGTGGTCCAGGGCCCACCGTGGCTGAGTTGTCAAGGCATCATGCCGCTAATCACTTGAGAGCGTAGGTGGCTGCAGCTTCGAATCTCGCTGGCTCTGTTGCACTCTCTTTGTGGAGCTCCTGGATATAATTCTGTGATGCTGTAAATTTCCTTGTGCTATCTCGTTCTTGTATATTGACGATGATTTATAAGTGGGCACTTGATGCCAAGCACACAGGTCGGATATATGTATTCAATAAACCAATCATGTGGTCCATAATTCTACATTATTCTTTTCTAATCTCCATCAATTGTTTCCTCATGTAAGGTACCTCTATTTGAGAGTGGTGACATACAATGCTCAAACTCTGTTTATACATGCGTGTTTGCCTACACTACGGCAAAACTACACATTTTCTATTCCAGAACTTGGCGATACTCACTTCTTGGACAAGTTTGATTATATGAGTGTTGGACAATTTAACAAGCATTAGTTTGGTAATAATAGCAAGCTCTTTAAGATTCATGGCGATAGCTTTTGTCCAGAATCTATCAATCAATAATTTTTTTCTGTATGTCACCATTCTCATACCAATACTCCCCCTCAGGCAGTAAAGGCATCAGAAATGAGAGTCAATGATTAGGTGTTTAGTCTGAATCTGATAACCGAAGACAGTGCTGCTACACATAAGAAGGCACTTTTATGTGTACTGTATATGGATGCACTTTGCAGTGCACTGACTAATAAAGACACTTTGCTGAACTCTGATGTATAAGGCCACTTTGCTATTGAATGGACTTTATTCCAAATCTGGGTTCGAGGCTGAAAAAAGTCATGTGATACCTGTAATTTATCCAAAGAACTTCTAACTAATAAGAAGGGAGGCTACTACTGCTTTCTGCATGAACTGTTTCACTGGCTGGCGAGTGTTTTTCATTACGTCTACGGAGTCTTCCCTTCTTTACGCTAGAAGTTTTTACCTTGACCACATGATCAAAACGTAGATGGAATATCCTCCATTGTAAGCTTTTTTATAACCCACTTCCGATGTCGGTTAGCATCGTTTTAGACATTTGGGTTTTTCTGAATGCGGCATTTTTCCTAGACAAGATCTCGCACTTCGGAAAGTTACCGCATCCAGTAAACTATAAGGTCCACATTGATACCTACAGACATCGGAATTGGGTATGGAAAAGCTGGCAATCCATCAATAAAGTTTACACATCAGAGCGCGGCAAAGTGCTTTGAGAGAAACTTATGTCTAAACTATAGCAAACCTACACTGTTAAAAAGATCGTGAAAAATTACCTCTTTTTTTAAAGGCTATAACTATTTTCTGACCAATGAAAACGCTCTATAGACGTTTATGAAGCGTCATTTATCAGAAAATAGATAGCCTTTAAAAACAGAGGTAATGTTTCACGATATTTTTAACAGTGTATGCCTATAGGCATTTTCTATTACATAAATACAGCGTCTAGAATATATAGTGTGGAAATCGGCTATCCCAGTAATACTTAAAAAAGTGCTGAAATATTGGATCCCTTAAATGTCAAACAATGCTGAAATCCAATGAGTCGATTACAGCGACATCTGCAGGATATTTTCTAAAACTCCAGGATGATTTGGTCTGGGCACTGTAACATGTTTACTTTGAAATCTGAAATATATCTCGGATGTCGCTGCGATCGGCACCCTTGATTTCAGCGTCATTGCACATTTAAGGAATACAACATTTTAGTGCTGTTTGGAAAGCAGATTTCCATGTTATGTATTCTAGAAGCTGTAATTTGGTCCAGCTCTATATGCTGTAAGCATGTTCACAATGCCTACTGGGTTCCGATCCTGAACCGTTCTCATTGGTTCTCCAGATTCAGATATCCAGAACATACTAACTGAGTATTGCGCTAGTACAGCGTCTAGAATACATAGTGTGTAAATCTGCTATTCAAACAGCACTAAAAGTTGTATCCCTTAAATGTGCAATGATGCTGAAATCCAGGGAACCGATCGCAGCGACATCTGCGATATATTTTCAAATTTCAAAGAAAACATCGTATTATTACAACGTCTAGACCAAATCATCTTGGAATTATAGAAAATATCCTGCAGATGTCGCTGTGATCGACTCATTGGATTTCAGCATCGTTTGACATTTAAGGGATCCAATATTTTAGCACTTTTTAAAGTATTACTGGGATAGCCGATTTCCACACTATATATTTTAGACACTGTAGCAGTAGTACTTAGAAAGTACTAAAATATTGTATCCCTCAAAAGTAAAATGATGCTGTTGATCGGAACGACATCTGAGGATATTTTCTAAAACTCCAAGACCATTTGGTCTAGACGCTGTTATAATACAATGTTTACACTGAAATTTGAAAATATAACACAGGTGTCGCTGCAATCGGCTCATTGGATTACAGCATCATTGCACAATTAAGGGATACATTTGTTTAGTGCTGTTTGGATAACAGATTTCCATACTACTTATTCTAGGCGTTGTACTTGTGCTCTGATACATGAGAAACTTTAAAGGTTGATTTTCAACTTTTCGACACCGACTTCCGATATCGGTTTGTGTCTTTGTGGGTTTTCTGGCTTGTTGGATGACAGAATGACCGGGATCCAGATAGATTTTTCGCTCTTAGCGAAATGAGATCGACCAATCAGAAGGCTGCTTTTTTGCAAACAGCAAAAAGTTTGCAAAACTGCAGGCTTCTGACTGGTCAATCTCGTTTCACTACCAGCGAAAAATCTATCTGGATCTCGGCTCTTGTCCAGCTCAGTTTTCACACTTTGAAAGATGTATCTCTGTAAGAGTAACAGCATGAAAGATGAGTGCTTATGATTGGGCGACTGCTTCAAAAAGGATTTGAATTTTAAAGTTTTTATTTTTTTTAAATGTTCTAATCATCAGATTTTGATGAAATTGGAATGGGATCAAATGGGTGACTTACACTTTCAAACAAAAAAAAATTATCAAAATAGGTTCATATTTAAGAAAGTTATGCGTGAACAAGGCCAAAACATACATACAGGTCGAATTGATAACCTCCTTCTTTTTGAAGTCGGTTAAAAATGTACTTGCACCAAGACAAATCGAATTCTATCTACACCATACAAGTATGGGGTAAAATTTCCAAAGAAACTAGTCTTAGTCAAGTAATTTGAAAAAGTAAATTCCTTATTATGTATTGGGCACAATATATAGTGTGTTTATATATTTTAAAGTTTATCTAAAGGTCTATAATAAACTTACATTGATTTTTGACATTAAAGATTTGTGTTTACTTGTGTGTGTATAAAAATGTTTACTTTTCTCAAATAATCATTACTTAAACTTCATTAATTGGTTCATATAGTTAGTTTTTTTTTTTCTAACACTGTTGCATTGTATATTTTCCATACACATTTAGTTATTGATTTTCTAGTTTCACATTCTTCAAAATTTTCTTTGACTAAATATTACTTCTAATGACTATTTTTGTATTCATCTGCCATATTAAAAAGTCAAATCTGCAAATCTGTTAATAATGAATGTCTCTAGCATAACATTTACATTTATTTTGCAAAGATGATATTCACAGAAGTAAAATCTTATTATAGCTACTAAATAAGGAAATCGGGAATTTCAGTATTAAACAATGATAAATAGATATGCTCAAACAAAAGAAATAATATTGGAGCAAAAAAATTATGACTACTGGGATATTTATAATTGCTTGATATAAATAGGAAGCTAATATATGCATAGGAATCTTTTGTTTCATTTTTTCTGATCTTATCCTTAAATATCTTCTCACTTATCCTTAAATCACTTCTCTCTAATCGTGCATTTTTGTATATTCTTTTAATTGTGTTTTTCACATCATTCAACTGTACTCAGACCTCCCCCCAAGTAAGCATATTTTCATTCAATATGCTTTTTTTCCAATTTAGTTTATATGATTATTTTTTAAGCAAGTGTTCTCATATTTTCCTAAAATGAACGCAAAATTTAGTAATAGAACACATTACTGCATCATAATACTTTTAGAATGCCACAATTAAAACATTAATGGTTGAAATATATTTTTACCAATTTAGAATCCTTTGATCAAAGTTATTTAAAAAGTCCTGGGACAATTTGTAAAAATGATCAATAAAACAACTTGAGTATCTTTAAAAGGTAAAAAAACTGCTTTCATCAAATCTTTGCTGTTTAACACTTAGAACATAATGAGCATAAACAAGTATTGACATATTTAATATTCAAAAATATACTTTTAGCAGTAATACACATGAAAACAACATTTTTGTGGGGGGGGGGGGGGGGTATTGTTTCACACATTTTTTTTTTTTTTTTTTTTTTTTTGCAAATAAACCTTCTAAAATATGATAAATAGGATTTTAATGGTGTCATTTTATTAAATTGTCTGTAAACATCTCCTGCACTATTTACAAGAACTGATCTAAGCCACTTTCAATCTCTTCCGACTGCGCCACCCAATCATAACTCTGATGATATTCATTCCAAGAATATAAGCAGAAATTTTACATAGAAAATAAGATTATCACTGTTAAGTAAAAATTATACACATTTGTTGTTTTGGATTTAAAAATAGTTGATTTAAGTATTTATTGAACAGTATCACAATCTATTTACTACTTCTGATATACTTAGAAGCTTAATACACAATGTATATTTTGTTTGTAAATAAAGGGAAAAACAAAAATTCAATAAATGTTTATTGGTTGACTTATAAACTTTGAAAGTTAATTCTGATTTCATGCTTATTTACAGATTCTGATTACAATACAGGAGAGAAACTTGGCATTATTTTACATATTTTTGCTTTAACAAAATGTTCCGATATAATTGAACGGTAATTTATTATAGAAAAACTGACATAAATTTTATTAATCTTAAAATCTAGAAGGTTATTCAAAAATTTTAATAAACATTCAAGTTGGAGAAAAAGGATTGCCTTTTAAAATAATGAAAATAAAAAAATGCTGAACAATCAAAATCTATGTAAAACAACAAGTAAACATAACCGTTTTACAGTCATCAGAGAAATATATTGCAAACAATCTTCTTTCAAATATCTTTTACTTGTAATATTAATTTCATTAGTATATATTTATCAAACGAAACAATCATAAATTATTTTCAGGTTAATGATAGCATACAGATTTCAAATATTTTTTAATAAAAGGTGTTTATGAAAATTAATATGCTGCCTGAAATCTTGATATGACATAAAAAATACATACATGTATGTGATGAATGCAATAGCACAAAATTTATAGACTTCAATAAAAAAAATACATAAATTTGTGCTATTTTAAGTGAGAATGCATTAATTCATTTATTTAATGGAGAATATTTTAGAAATACATATTCTACAAATGAACACATTCTGTGCATATTTTAGAATCATTAACATTATGAAATTAATCATCCAAAAAAATATGCGATAAAATGCCTCTGCAGTTTCATTTTTTTACTAGTAATAAGTAACTTCGTTTTTTCTGAATAAGTGCTTTAAAATAAAGCCAAATTAGGTATAAACTCAAACAAGATGTTAAAAAATAAAAATAATCATTTCTATCAAATATATATGACATTACAATTAATGAGATCATTAGCAAGAAAAGCTCATAAAACATGAGATAGGAACATATGGACAGAACTGTAAACAAAAATGCTTCATAATGGTACATTATTTCATAAAAAAAAAAAAAAAAAAAAAAAAAAAAAAAAATCACACTGAACATTCATTGATAATGTAGTAACTCTTACACACAAAATTAAAGAATATTTAGCAGCTTAAATATATATTTTTCAATCATATGTATAAAATTATTTACATTATTTTATTTTCCCTTTGAAGTGTTATAGATACTGGGGAAGACATGTATGAGGAAAGAGAATAATAAATTTAACTTTCATTATACAAATACTGTAATTGCAGACAGATATGCCTGGAAAAATTTAAAAACATGTAATAGTTACTTATCCACATAACTGATAGGAATAAAATTAATATTTGTTACAATGAATAGATGATAATGGCAGTTCAACAATGATATTAAAAAATGATTATGCTGCCAGCAGCATGGCAAAGTACATTATAAAACTGACTAAAAAGTTTCTATAACAATTTTGCACATAATACTTGAAATATTTCAAATTGATATTGTTAAAAACTGTAATGATTTTTTCTGATTATGAAGAGATCCAAGGAAGATTTATGCTCACAATAAACAACTACATAAAATAAGTTTAATGCCATTAAGGCTATGAAAAAGATTACTGCTTGAAAAGTAAAAAAAAAAAAAAAAAAAAAAGTGTGCATTAAGATGATTCTGATGAACTGATCCATATTATTTAAACTAAAGTTGTATGACAATAAATTATGATAAAGCACACATTTGTCAGACTGAAAAAAATAAGCATACTAGTTATGATATGCAACAACTAATAATCCAGTTACTTTGGCATAGTTAGCAAGATTGTTAAATAAAAGCCAATCTAAATAAAAAGAAATGCATATAATTGCTTGAACAAAAAATATTAGTTAGACATATGCAATAAATTTCTACAAAATGATAAGCCTACACAGTAAGATGAAAATCTTTGTTTAAAATTCTATACATATAAACATAAATGTTTGTAAGAATATGAATGTGCTTATACATTTTTTCTAAATAATAGTTTAATAAGTTTTCAAAACTCACAGTTTATAACATGACTTGAATGAAAGCACCATTTAATACATTAGAGATTTTAAAAATTGTTTAGAAAATACATGTGCAAAATGTTGATGTGTAATGCTAAAAGGAAGGGTTTAAGAAATATATGTATTTGTAAAGAACAGTCATTTGATTTTATAAGTCAGGCACTCATATATTGGCAATGTTTATGACAATAAAGTATGGTACACAATAACAAAATATTCACTTTTAGCATTAATAACATAACAAAACATTTGCCGAAATTTCAGACATACTAATAGAAATATAGACTATTATCTTCTGAAAAACTTCTAAACAATTCTACGACTCTGCATATTAGATCGTAACACTAAAGATCCTTCAACCCATGTATTTGGACGCTCTAACATAGCATGCCACAATGATCGCTCTTCACCAACTGAATCCATCCAGTCAACATCTCTACCTTGATATTTTCCTAGAAAAAAAATTATCAGTATATAATAAAATAAAACAGTCATGAAAATGTATTGCAATAATTAAATCAAAGTTATACATACAAAAGTGACAATTTTTAATATTTATAATAAATTTGATTAAATGTCTCTATGAAATATTTAAAAAGTTCTTTAATAGAATGTAATGCTTAAAAATAAGAATTTTTAAACATAAAATCAATGTTTAAGAAAAAAAGCTCATTTTCAATCAATATATTTATAATTCGCATTGTATAAAATTTAGAATTTAAAACATACTAAAGACTTATTGTTTTAGTTTTGGTATAAGATATCAAATATAAATTTGAAAACATTCTAGCATAAAGTTTAATTAGCAGCCCTATCTTATCATATAGCAAATTTTGTCACAATTTTTCCTAAAAAGGCAGTAATTTATAGTATAATGAAGAAACAGATTACATTAATTTGTAAAAGTTTGGTACATTGTAACTCTAAACTGCTTGATCTTAAGCAAAATTAAAACAAAAAATATTGATAAGAGGTAATTCTCAACTCTGTCTTCTTTCAAATTCAATCAATTATATGTAGTAAGAAAATAAAAGGTTCTTAAATGGCTGAGTCACATTCATAAAGTAATTTTCCTACATACATATTTTTAAAAATTCAGATTTCAAATACTTCTTTATTTACCAATAACACACACATATACAGCAGACTCCCTCAAATCCACACAGCTTGAGACCAGAGGTTATGCAGATTTCAGGTTACCACTTTGTTTTCATTTTAAATAGTAATTTGAATGCAATAATGCACTAGAAATCATAATGAATGCCTATAATAAAGTAAAATAATAAAGATATTAAAAGTGAAGGTGAGGTAAATAATTGATGCAATGTTAAATAAGGCATAATAATGATGAGATAGATTTTTCTTGAATTAGTCAATGAAACTCATCTCATAAAAGTACACCAATAATTTACATCATACTCACATCATGTTTAGAAAGATTTAATAATAAAAAAAGCTTGATTAATTAATGTATTTAGTAAAATGATTGTGATCTATTAACCATAATCACATATTAAAATGTGTATGGAATGATATAAAAATAATTAAATATTGCAAACAAATGCAAAAAAATAAACAATTTGTTTATAATTACACATGTGAATATTGTGCAAAACCTATAATGTGCCATTTTTTTGCTCTAGATACTTTAATTTACATCATAATTGTATCAAAAATTTAATTTGTAGTTAGTCTGACGTATTAGCCAAAAAAGTTTCCTTGATTTAAGAAAAATTAATACAAAATCCGTGATCGTCACTGATATCAGCAGCACCTTGAATTTTCCTCTTACAACTTCACTGTTTACATCTGTAACAATGACTGGATTTTAGGCATTTGCAGATTTAAGGGAGTCTATTGCATATGTGTGTTTATTATTAATTTATGTGTTTTTGGTGCTTAAATGAAATTTTAGGTGAGACAATACTACATGAAATAATCCAGAATTTAATATAGAACAATTAAAACTCTAGGCAATTGTATGTATGAAAATAATAATTTCATGAATGGAACTCTATGCAATGCATTTATAATTTAAAAGCAATCCTAAGAGATTTTTTTAACAAGAAAAGGGAAAAAAAGGACATTTAAATTGTTAATTTTTATAGTCTAAATTACTGTGTTCATGTAAGGAAACATTTAACTCCCTTAGGTTCTAAATAGAAAATGTCATTTCATTTTTTTGTTAAATAGAAAATGTCATTTCATTTTTTTTGTTAAATAGAAAATGTCATTTCATTTTTTTTGTTATCTTCAAGTATATCTTGACATTTATTATTATTGCTTCATATATGTTTTAGCATTTAGTACTGAAAAAAAAAGTTCATTTAAAGTTCTAGACACCCTTACTTAGACCTATTTCAAACATGTGTTTCATTCTTTAAATTTAAAAATGTGGGCTATTTGTCCAAAGCAATTAATTTATGACATAAAAAGAAAATAATGTTGGGCTGTTGTTATGTCTATTCAAGTTGTAATAACGCATTTTTCAAATATCTTTAAAAAATTCTTCCATAGCCTATTGCTATACTGATAGTATATAAAATAACTATATTTGTTAAAATTCCAGCAAACCTTAATTTTTGTCATTTAGATAACTATCTTCCCCTTTTTTAAATCAGAAATTAATTCTCCCATTCTCCCCCCCCCCCCCCCCCAAAAGTATGATTTAAATAATCTAAATCAAACTGATAAACCAGGAAATTTTGTAGTTCGTTAAAGTCAATGCCTTAAATTCAAACATTTGAGTATGTAAACATACATATTTAGATATAATAGTATTATAAAGCATAGCTCATGTGGTACATACAGACAAGTGATTAATGAGTTTGCTTTCCAGAGACAATAACAGCTATTCTTGGAACAAATCTTACTTGTAAGCAGAGGCAAAAGCTAGGCAGCATTTTTTATTATATGCTATCTTTTAACTTACAATTATATTTGTATGTGGCAGTCATATTTTACAACTCATTTTTCATCTACTTCCTGTTGACATAGAGCTTTGAAATTTGGAATATATGTGGATTCCTGAGGGCAATACAGAAATTGGACATTGATTTTTTTTTATTCGATCCCTAAGGGGGGGAGGGGATACTTTACTTATGGTTACTCAATTATAGTTTGATTTCCTATAGTGAAATCAGTATCAGCTTCAAAATTGAGTAATTGTTGAAAAGTACCAATGACAGGGTTACCACTATTGCTCCAAATTTTGGCCGCCTTGGCAAATCACCAAATTTGGCAAAAAAATAAGTTGTCACATATGAAGCCAATGTAGCAATAGCTGGCTAATTTGGCAAAATTCTCATTTAAATCCTTTAACCTACTGTACTCGAGCTCACCACAATTTAATTTAAACCCTGCATATTTAGTGCATTAAAAAAAATTTTTTTCTTTACATTTTTGTGAATTTTAATGAGAGCAAGTTAATTTTTTTTTTTGATTTATAGTTATTACTATGCTGTTAGTAGGATTCTCATATCGGAAGATATAGTTTTTGGCATGCAGAAAATCACTTTTCGGATTTAATTTGAACAATATTAAAATTTTCTTGTTTATTCCTGTTACTGTTACACACATAACAATACAAAGTAGATCTCTGTTTTACTGTTGTTTGAGGGGAGGGGAGAATTTTGCATAAGTAAATTCATGAATAAAATGTTATTAATTTTTTTCCACTTCACAATGCCTCTTGTTTATTGTATTATGTTTCTGATATTTTAATGGACATAATATTACAAAGCTGAAAGTGCTCACTATTATATATATATAAAATTTGGTGTATGTGTATGTTTTTTCATACATTATACACAAAAAACATAAAAAATAAAAATACCATTACGGAGGTTTGAGGTTGGGAATGCTAAAAAAAGTTAAAAACCTTATATGTTTTTATGTGTGTTGAGCGTGTATATGTGTATGTATATATGCTTATATATTGTATGGACATTAAAAAAAAAAAAAATTAAAAATATGGGGTATCATGCATTTAACATCATAAATTTTCCCATATTGCTTCATCATATAAGGATATATTTCACTATCTCAATATTCCTCATTGCTTTTTAAATTTTCACACTTAGTTACATAATACAAGGCTATATTTTGTCTTTATAATAGTTAGTTTAATCAATTGTCCTTTTATTTATTTTTATATAATTCTTTCTTTCTTTTTTTGTATTAATTTATTCTTTATTTTATTTTGTATTCACTCAGCACTTATTAAGTTTACTCCTATTTTTTAATTCTACTTTAACTAAAAGTTAATCTAAGTCTTTTCTTGATTTCCTCAATCAATTTCATCCCTTTTATTTTTTTGGGGAGCTAAAGATGGCAACACTAAACATTAATGTTATTAATCCAGTTCCAATTTACATTTTTCCTTTCTTACACCAGATGGCAGCACAGTTATGGGTTTGTCAGATGCTTAACTGTAGCTCACATGTTAAAATAGTCTTAACTATGTTTTCCATCCTGATATGCTGTAGTTTTGACTCCTAGAATGTATTCAGGTATAGTGCTCAAATAATTTTTAATATCCTGTATGAGGTGTATCTTTCTTTAGATCTCTTAGATTTTTATTATCTTTTTTCTGTAATGTTTGCGTTATAAGGAGCTAAATTTTGTCATTTTAGGCTTAATGCCGACAAAATTGGATGAAATAATGCATCTTCTATGAATGAACTCACAAGCTCCTCTGACGATTCTGTGAGTAATTCATAGTTTCTTACATACTGGTTTCCTATGTTCATTTCTAAATCATCTTTAGAACTTTGCCAATTTCTTCATATATTTGTGATTTCAAATTTATTATATATGTTTTCTTCTTCTGTATAAATCTTTGAAAATCCAACTTATCACAATACATCAAAATATATTTTAAAATCTCTTCAAAATGTAGCGTATCATAACAGAAGATTTTAACTAATACCATTGTAAAATACTCTCATCAAAAACAAATTATTTATTTGTTATTGAGTTTATTTTAAGAGGTATTCATGCAACTCTATTTCATATAGCTAAAGCCATCATTGTTTTACAGATTATCCAGAAAAAAGAAAAACATGTTTTATATTACACATTATTAATATAACATGGCTATGAAGATTTTTGTTATCTGAAAAAAAGGTAATATTTCAATAGTGCAACCACGATCTTCAAAAGAAAAATTTTAATTATTATTATTCATAAAATGAACATTTTCCTTTTATACATGTTACTAAATCAGTTTTTAGTAAATCTATAATACGCAAAAATATACATAATAAAAATCACAGACAGCTTAAGGTATTACAAATAATACCTTCATAGATGTCTGCAAGAGGGTGAGGGCCATTTCCCTTCCTTTGATTTGAAAATATAGTAATTAATTTTTTTTTTAATTTCCGAATGTAATTTTAAGCATATTTTCAAACATGCACATTCTAGAAATAAAATTACATATGAAGAAATTTCAAATTTGTCTTTATATTTATAAGACAGCTTGATTTTTCTTCTTTTTTTACTATTTAAGTCGAAATTGCTTATTTAAGTTAAACCTATTGTAACATATCTATATTATAAAGGACAAACATATCTGTGCATAACGCATATGTTATTTTGTGAATGGCAACACTTTGAAATTTGAAATAAAATTTTGGTTTTGCAATTTTCTCTACTGCAAATTTTTAAACTTCTAAACATTGCACATTTAAAATTTTTATACCATCGTATAAGGAAAAATAATGCTCTTTTAAATGCAATTTGTTTGAAAGCTGTATCTCAATTTATTTTTGAGATATTATTTTTTTTGTAGTTTTTAATACCATTTTTCTTATTGTGGCAACAAAAGTACCTCATTTCTATTGAAAGTCATTGAAAATAAACGGAAAATAGGAGATACTGTATCTTTTTGTTACCATTTTCTCATAAAAGCTGAAAAATTTAGTTGAAATTAAAATATGGGCTATGTCAAGAATATCGTCTGTTATTCCGTGATAATGACGTCATATGCACACTTTTCTATAGACGAAGTTTAAAACTGGAATGTAAAAGTGGATTGCTTTAGCGGATGCAAACGACGTCATTTTATAAAAAAACGTGTATTTTAATTCTTAAACCTGAATTATGTTTTGTAGAAGTGCATCATTTTCACAGCCCAGCTGCTTTGAAATTCTTCACAGGTGAAAATGGTTCACTTTTGAAAATAATGTAATCAAAACCACACACTGATAAAATGCAATGTTTTATAAAAATTTAGAGTGTCTATATAAAAGAGAGGGGACATGCAAATAATAGCGATTTTTATTACAGAAATTGATGATTCTCGCCTGAATGGATATGCTTCGCTGAATTAGACAAGCAATCAAATAATTTGTGGTTTAAAATAATATCGCGTACCTGAAGTTTTTGTCGAAAATTCTCTCGAATAATAAAATTTCAATGTTATTCTTAAGGACATTCTACTATAATTTTATCAAAATAACATAATTTGCTTCATTTAATTTTTCCTAATTTTATATAATCTATATATTTAAAACTAGTGTTCACTCTAGGAAAAAAAAGGGCAGGGTGCTAGCCACAAAAAGGGCACTTTTTTCAGCGAAAAAGGGCATTGTTTCTTCAGAAAATGCAGGGCCGAAACTAGCATTTTTTGCACCCGAGGCAAACATGGATTTTGGTGCCCCCCCCCCCCCCCCTCCTCCGCAAAGTATATTTACAAAGAAAATTTTATTAATTTTCTAATAGCCAACATATTTTAAAATTTAAATTATGTAATCATAAAATATGTAATACTGAACTACTTTAATCTACTTTGTCAAATATTGATTCATTAAAATCTTGAAAACGGAATTGTAAAAAATTCTGCTTTATACAGCATGCTTATGCCATATCCTTAGATTCTTCTGTGCTTTGGCATACCCCAGACAGGACGATTTTAACAAAATAGTGCTAAACATGGACGTGAGAAAAATCAACAACTGGCGCCTGGGGTACATGCCTCCTCTGCCCCCCCCTCCCCCCCCCCCCCAGTTTCGACCCTGAGAAAATGTAGATCTTCGAAACTGATATAAGAATTATACATTACTACAAACTCATCACTACAAACACTACACTCATTACTACAAACTCATACTTTGTCAAATATTGATTCATTAAAATCTTGAAAACGGAATTGTAAAAAATTCAGCTTTATACAGCATCCTTATGCCATATCCTTAGATTCTTCTGTGCTTTGGCATACCCCAGACAGGACGATTTTAACAAAATAGTGCTAAACATGGACGTATGCGCACATATATATGTGCATATGCATATATGCGCACATTTAGTAACAGCTTACATATACTATATATTTTTTCTTAAATTGATATTTCAAAGATCTAGGTAAGTAATTTTGTTTCAAATAAAAAAACTAAAAAATTATTAGTCCCATAAACTAGCAGTTTTAAGGGTAAAGCAGAGATTTTAAGGGGTAGTAAAATTTAGATGGGTGACCAATTAATTATTATTACAATAAATCACCAAATATAACTTAAAGATCATATAAGCTTTGTGAGCTGTGAAGGTGGGGGCAAAGAGACAAAAGCGATTTTTTTTGGGGTGGGGGGGAGGGAGGAGGTTGATTATATAATTATTTATCGTTAGTAAAATTTAACAATTAGGACAGAAAAAACAAAAGCCTTTAAATTTGGTATGTTTGATAAGAAAGAGAAGCAGAATTTAGATGATTGGTTATTTATTGTCACAATGATGTGACAGAGTTGCAAGTAAAAAAAATTAGAGTTTTAAATATTTTAACCTTCGAAGAAGGAGGGAGGCGGGGGAAGAAGAGGTAGATTAGATTGGATGATTGATTATTTATACTTTACATTTATTACAATACTTTATATTTATACTTTATTTATAATTTTTTTTTTACTTTATACTTAAAATTTACAATTAGAATAGAAAAATTATAATATTCTAAGAGTTCAAATTCTTTTATAATAAAATAACAAACAAAACAGAAAAAGTAATAAAGTAAATAATTTTAAATATTTAACTGAACTGTGGGGCTGATTAACTTTTTTATGCACCAATGGTACTTTAAAGTACCATTAAAATAACTTGTTGTAAAATTAATGTAATAAATCGATTAATAGTAATACCACAGTAAGAAGTGGGGGGGGGGGGGGAGATTTTTCACTGGTCTACATACTGAATACATTATTAAAGTACACTGAAATCATGCTGTAGTTTTAAGAATCTCATTTAAAAAAAACTAAATCCCATTATATGAATGTTCTACCGATAAGTTTGGTTTGCACATCTTTTTTGGTGCATTGGAGGCTTTGACTAAATTCACCTTTTTTCCCGCGATCCTTTGACGAAATTCGAGTTTTTCTGCGATCCTTTGACGAAATTCGCTATTTTTCGCGAACCTGTTACGAAAATCGGGTTTTTTATGCGATACTTTGACGAAATGTGATCTTTTTTTTGAGATCCTTTGACAAAATTCGGCTTTATTCTGCGATTCTTTGACGAAATTCACAAATTTTTCCGATCTTTTGTCGAAATACGCTATTTTTTCGCGGCCCTTTTACGAAAATCTCATTTTTTCTGCGATATTTTTATGAAATTTGCGCTTTTTTCGCGATCCTTTGACAAAAATCGGCTTTTTTCGCGTGATTTTTTAATGAAATTCGCTATTTTTTCGCGATCCTTCGACAAAAAGCGGCTTTTTTCCCGCGATTTTTTGATGAAATTCGCTATTTTTTCGCGATCCTATGACGAAATACGCTATTTTTTCGCGGCCCTTTTACGACAATCGCGTTTTTTCCACGATATTTTGATGAAATTTGTGCTTTTTTGCGATCCTTTGACGAAAATCGACATTTTTCTGCAATTTTTTGACGAAATTCACAATTTTTTAGCGATCCTTTGACGAAATACGCTATTTTTTCGCGGCCCTTTTACGAAAATCGCGTTTTTTCCGCGATATTTCGATGAAATTTGCGCTTTTTTGCGATCCTTCAACAAAAATCGGCCTTTTTACCTGCGATTTTTTGATGAAATTTGCTATTTTTTCGCGATTTTTTGATGAAATTCGCTATTTTTTCGCGATCCTTTGAAGAAATACGCTATTTTTTCGCGGCCCTTTTACGAGAATCGCGTTTTTTCCGCAATATTTTGATGAAATTTGCGCTTTTTTTTGCGATCCTTTGACGAAAATCGGCTTTTTTCCGTGATTTTTTGACGAAATTACGCGTCCCACGGACACGTAATAACTATTTTTTTGCGTCCTGTCTCCGATTTTCACGTGATTTACGCGCTATAGCGCGTCCGCGGCATCGCTTAAAGCGATCGCTGAGAACGACTCCGGGCACATTTGACTATTTTTGAAATATGAAGGGCGCAGTTTGCCGATTTACAAAACAGCAGGGCGCGTTTTACCGATTTTAAAAGGGGCAGGGCGCTGCACCCTTCAAAAATGGCTTAGCGGGAACACTATTTAAAACACAAGTGTGAAATATCCCCACTTTTATATTTTAATTTTAAAAGCAATTTATGAAATTTCTTCAAAATGATAAAAATTAGCTTTCATTATTGCAGACAAGAGAGAAATAATGAGGTATTTTTAACTTTATTCATGCTATTTTCTGATAAAAATTCAAAATTGTTGATAAAAATTGTTGTATAGGGTTTAGTGGTGCAAAATCTCATTAGGAGCAGAATATTATATTAGGGCATAATAATGTAAAATGACATACTGCTTTTGATCTTTACTTCAAGTTTTGAGTTAAAATGATTTTTAAATGATCACACAAAATACGAATTTTTTAAAAATGATGAATATGGATATGAGAAGTGCATATGCAAATTTTGAGAAGGTGGAAATTGCTGTTTTCATTCCGGAAATCCAAGCATAAGAGCCTCAATTGATAACCATATCCTAATAACTGATCTTTATTATATTTTACTGATTAAGTATCTATATTATAAAGAACAAACATATCTGTGCATAACGCTGACATCATTTTGCAGATGGCAACACTTCACAATCAAATTTCGGTCTTGAAATTTTTGCTACTGCAATTTTTTAATCTTCTGACCATCGTATTTTTTAAAATTTTCTTTGCATAGGGAAAAAAAATTACTTTCAAATGCAATTTGTTTAAAAACTGTATTCACTGACTGAAGTATATTTTCTAAATTAATTTTTAAGCATGATTTTTTTAAAGTTTATTTTATCACGTGCCGGTTTCAATACATAATAATAATAAACATTTTGCACATAAAGCAAAAACATTTTTCAGCATTTGTTTCTGACTATTTTTGCATAATGAAATTAATACTTCCTTTATAAACAAATAAAAGAATAATATTAAAAAAAACCATCAATCAAACATATTTGTGAAAGACAAATTAACGAAATTAATACTTCTTTTATAAACAAATAAAAGAATAATATTGAAAAAACACAAACCTAACATCGTACAATTTAAACTTTTAGATCACCAAATGGAATTTGTTTGCAAAGTTCATCTCAGTTTACTGATTGTCTATGGTTTTAAAAACAATTTTAAAGCATGAAATATTTTATCTATATCTATATAATATTCTATCTATCTATCTTCTCTCTTAATTTATCTATATCGTGCGGAGCTTGATTACGAAAGATTAATCCGTTTGCCCTTCAAATAAACTAAAGTGTTCATCATTTTCTTGGTTAATATCCATTAAAAGAAACTTCTCTATGAATAAATAAATAAAATAATATAAATAAAACACAAATTTACCAGACATGTATAAGCTCTGAAATTATGAGAATATAAAAGGATACCATAAGTAGCAAAATCGTGGCAAATAACTCTTAGAATGCGGCTAATAAGAAAATATGACTTTTGATAAATTTCAAAAATTTATTTGATTGTATAATTCATATTTTCCATATGAAAAATGCTTTTTTAATGTAAGTGGTTAATCTAAAAAATTTATTGCATATAAAAATATTATTAGTGTTCAATTAAAAAAAAAGTTTTCATCTATATTTTTTAACCCGTGAAGCCCAGGTACGATCCCCTAGTTGATTTAATTTTTGCTATTATTATGTATAAAAATTAATTTCTTACATTGAATTATTAAGATGTAATTTAAAAAAATAATCTGTGTCTTTATGAGACACGCTGCATTTTCTTTAAAAAATTAGAATGAGATAATTTACTTCAAAATACAAGTAACATTATAAAATCTTCCTTTTTATTGATGCTATTGAGAAACCACTTTATAACCACACAGATATTAAATCTATCAATAGTGTTATTGTTTTATGAATAAGGAATTACATGCATTTGTTTGTAATGAAGACATACAGATATTTTATAAAAAGACAATACAAATATTTTTTTAAAATAAAATATGCTTGAACATAACCTAGGCATAATTTTTCAACAAAAGTTAATAAAATAATTCATGAAAAGATTATTAATAAATTTAATTTACCTGCACCAAGACTTAATCTAACACCACCCAGAAAGTCATTGCTAGTTATTTTGTCATAATCCCAAATAGTAAGTTCTAGGCATCGTTCTCTTAAATCATCTAGTGAAACATCCTCGTATACAAAATTATGGTTCCATTTAGGATTGCAAGACTTTTTAAAAACTGGTGTTTTCTGTTTTCCAGCTTTACTCTTATCAGGTAACAAGTAACTATAAAAGAAATGTTGCAAATAAGTTATATAAAATTACTAATAAATCACAAATATGTGAGAATAAGTATTAAATATTGATTTTTAATACGAGAAAACAGGATGTTGAGAAAAAATGAGAAAGGCTTGAAAGCTTTAAGTATGGAATTAATATTAAATTTTTAGATTCTTTATACAAATGCTATATGTTTAACAGTAATCACTAAAAGAATTTATGGATGAACAGCTAGCTTTGTAAAGAATAAAATTGCATTTTGATATTATGATATGAGACATTCTCACATAACTTTGACTTTTAAGTCCCTGAATAATACTTTTTACTTTAATACATCTTCTTGGAGGTTTTTTATTTCTTATATTGAAAAATATGCCATTGCATGATTGTATAACAATATTAACGAGATAAATAAGTTATGGAGGATGTTTGGGGCCAAAATGCACCATGAAATTCCTTACCATCCCATGTCCCTGATGCTGATTTTTAAGTTTGGAGCTGTCTGTATAAAATTGTTTCAATAAAAGTAGTTCAATGTAATTTTTTTCCAAAACTGGGACTATTGCTTTATATTAATATATAGCAAAAAATTAACATGCACACATTTTTATGGTTATTGTTTTTTTAACTCTGTCCCTGGATTTTAGATTCCTTATTGTCCCGCTTGCTAAAATTATGCAGAAAATCACTGCAGATGCAGCCACAGAATTTTTTTCAACTTTTTTCTCATGCAGAAGTATGCTAGAGATAAAATGCATGTAATTCTTTGACAAGAAATTCTGCAGAAACTTCTTTGACAAGAAGACTGCAGAATTCAAGTCAGCATTTAAATATCAATTTTCAAGCATTGTGGCTTTATTGGTAGTCTTAAGATCTCCAAGATTTATTCTTCCATTTTTAGAGGTAAATTTACATGTTAAAAAAATTTATTTAGTTCAATATAAATAAGTGTTGCTAAAAATCGATTAACATTGTTGCTATCACTTAGGCTTAACATGATGTGCTTAAAAATAGGTGGTAATTTTCCTTACCGTCCCTTCCTTACCATCCCTGTTCTATATCACTATTAAATGGATAGTAAAAGGGTCTCACTGGGATAGAACAGTATTAAACATTAATGCGGAATAAGAGCAATTACATTAATGCTGAACAAGAGCATTTTCTAATTATAGCAACAAGAACATCAAAGCTTAAAACTGAAAGTTTAGAAATGCTATTTTTTTAAGTTGAAATTTACATGTTTCTTATTCATGAAAGTTAAAATTATTGGAGACTGGCTCACATGTATTTTGTTATAAATCATCATTTTTAAAACTTTTAAGTATTGAGACCCTCTAAACATTAATAAAAAAGTAAATAGCCTCTTAGTAAATAGTCTTAGTAAAAAGTAAATAGTCTTTTATTATACTGTTTTAATGAAATCTTAGTAATGAATTCTTTCAAAATAATGATCCTATATATTTTTTATTTCTTACCTGTGTGGAAAGCATTTTCTTCAATAGTTGTATCAAAAACTAAATTAGATGAAAATAATTTACTTCTGTGTATTTCAAATGTAAATAATGTTCTAAATATTTAATTGTAATTACTTGCTACAGTCCTTACCATCCCTGTGACATTCTTAGCATCCCTACTCTTACATTTCTGTCTGCAAACATGAAATTCTTAGAAAAAGATTTTAAATAACAAAAAAATTTTTTTTGGAACCATGGTAGGTATATATAATAAATTAGCATGTCTAGAACATGTGTGTTACAGGTAAATAATAATAAAATAATTCAGCATAAAATGATGTAAACTGCTAAATTTCAGCCTTTAAGACAATGTTATACCAAAATTTTGTACTAAAAATACCACATTGTTATTATTTCTTATTTAAATGTTCTATGGGTACTAAGTAAATTTATTATAAGTAAAAATTTAGATAAGAGATTTAGATTTCTATCATTGAAAAAGTATGCTAAGTAAAATTAATTCCATCTCTCCTCTCAACACTAACTTTATAAAAATAATCATATTGTATTTATCATTACAATTACTTAAATGAAGGGCTGCCTAAAATTTTGTGACTAAACATTCTCTTTAACAGATCTCAAGTTTATCAGAAATTATTTCATTCTTAATGCAATTATGAAAAGTATTCTACAATTATCTCTCTAACACTAATTTTATCTTTTATATAGAAAAATAAATAAATCGATATTCTTCAGTATTTCAAATATAGTAAATTCTTTGAATACTGGGCAGGTCATCAGGTCGGGTTGTCCCTATTTTTATTTTATTTTATTGTTTTTTTTTTTTTTTTTTTTTTTTTTTTTTTTGCGGGTCTGGTCCACCCTTGAATAATATTTAGTTTTTTTTTAAAGTCTGGATGTTGAGATTTTCATAAAAAGTTTGAGCAGAAATATGTTTCAGATGAAAATAAATACATATTTGAATATGAATGAGTATATATTCAATTTATTGCAGGAGAAATAAAATGCATATAAGATATGTGATCATAGATTATTCTTTCTTTACGGTATAGTTAAGAACAATTTTTTTTCTTCTCTTGGAATATGAAACATTTTATTAACATTTCATTTCTGATATACACAAAAAGACATATATCCTTTTTATGACAGTTTATGTGGATATGCACATCTTATGTATGTGTAGATTGGGAGGTGCCCACTATTCAGAGGTATAAACATACATGTATATAAGTGTTAGGAATTGTAAAAGTGTTTGCCAAATAGAGGTGTCTGCTTTTCAGGAATGTCCATTATGGAGTTTAGACATTTTTTTGAAAAATCGGGTCAACCTGAACCCGATATGCAAGAGTCAAAACCCAACCTGAAACAGACCCAAAGCCAACTAAGGAAAGTCTACCCGATCTGTACCACAAAAAAGTGACCAAAGCCAACCTGACCTGAACATGACCCACAAAGAAAAAATGTAGCACCAACCCAAAGCACAGGTCGGGTCAGATGCAGGTGACCCAACCCGATGCAGAACTCTAGTGTGAATCCTATGTAGATGAAGCATAAATGTACTATGTCTAACTTTGCCAGTTCATGGAAAATCAAAGATGTCTTGTCTCTTGCATAACTGAAAAACTAGGATTAAGTTTAATTTAATTTTTTTGTGTATTGTGTGCATTATTCAAATTCTTTGATATCTGCTGCATCACCATATTGAACATTTGTGAAACAAAACTTGTAATGTTTCTTTTTCCAGTAAAGTCAGTTGCTGTATTGGTAATATTTTTTTTTATAAGCCTTTCAAACTCCGGAGGGAATTGTGACACACTCTGTATATACAGTACAAAATCCAGATTCCTCCGGACCTCTGTGATTCTGAATTTCGGATAATTTTCAGTTTATTTGTCAAAAAAATTAATCTACCCCCTCCTCACAAAAAAAGTATGTGATTTAATGTCAAGAGTGCATTTTCAATACTAAAAAACAATAATGTTAAAGCACATATTCTAAAAGTTTTTTTTTAAGGTAAAAAAAAAAAAAATAAATAAATAAATCTATCCACATTAAACACTTTCTGTCTCCACTAATTATTTACATCAGAAACACGTTTACAATACTGAAAAAAGAGAATAATTAAAAATAATAAAACTAAAGTAGATATTTGAGATAATTCTTTTTATAAAAGTAAATAAAAACTTATCTGAATTACAAAAAATTTTAGATAAACTTAATTTTTCTCTATGCTTTTTACACAGAACATGTCTGTTATTTAGTGCTGCTTCATCCATTTCGATTTTTTGGTGATAATCTTCTCCTTTATTCTATAAATGGACATCAGTTCCTGTCCTGTCATGTTCCGCTGCTTCAATTCATTGATGACATCATCTAATGAACTGAGCACTTTTTCTAACAGAATGTAAATTTTAAGTTTTAAGAATCCTGTTTTAAGAATTCCAAATTTATAATTTTTTTTAATAATAATTTTAAAAAACTGCTAGTTAGCAAAACATCCAGGTTTTGGAGAATTCTGAATATTGGGCATCCGGATTTGAGACTTTATACTGTACTTATTTGAAAAGTATTACCTTTTGCAAAATGGGTCAGATGTTCCATTAGAGCGAGTAGCCATCAGGTTTCTTGCTTCTCGAACCAGAACTTCTAAAGAACCTTTGGCAGGAATGCCTGGCTTTTTGGAATATTTTCGACTAGTAATATCAGGAGGAACATATTTCAATGCCAAATAAAGATCTCCTTTATAACTTACAGGAGGATCTAATGTTTCCAACTGCAAAATGAACCAATAAAGGAATTTATGTATTAATAGCTAATGTCTAACAAGGAATGTTTGAAAAGCAATTAGACATACAAATGAAAATTCCAGAATAAAAAAGAAACATAAGCATATTAGAAATAACTAATAGCAATTGCTATATCTTTACTTTATCTTGACTTTCATTTTCAAGATTTTTGTCATGTAAATTTGATGGGCCAGCTTTGAAAGCTGTCATTTATTATTAGCTTTTTTCACCATTTATTAAAATTAATAATACATTTCTTTAAATCATGCTTTTAAAACAGGCAAATTAATAAAAAGACTTTTTCACATTATTATGTAGTTTCCAAGATGACTAAGCAGAACAAAATATTGTTACAATTTCAGACATGAATCAACAATTTAAAAAAAATAACATATATAAGATACACAAAATGTAAATATATTGCTTACAGGTGTCAAAGTATGATAAAATCCTTTAAAAACATTAAAGTCATTTAAAATTCATAACGTTTTCGACCGACACTTACTCGGTCATCCTTCCATACAAGTAACCACCAAGAAGCTATCATAAGAGAATCTCTGGAAATAATATCAAATAAAGAAATAGTTTGTAACGATATATTATCATATGATATCCACGCAGTCTGGAAAGAATTAATAAATAGTTAATAAATCTGTACTTTTCGATAAAAGAATAGCATTTATGCACCCCCCCCCCTTATTTTCCAATCCACCCTTGAAGTTAAATGGTCTGTTCCGGACAAGGCTGGAGACGCGGAGACAGAACAACTGCTAGTTTTTCACTGAGGATGACCGAGTAAGTGTCGGTCGAAAACGTTATGAATTTTAAATGACTTTAATGTTTTTAAAGGATTTTATCATATTTGACACCTGTAAGCAATATATTTACATTTTGTGTATCTTATATATGTTAATTATAAATCAAGGTGAATTGTGCACTAAAATTTTTAACTTTCTATTAAAAAAAATTATCAAATATATTTATGTATTAATCACACTTTTTTGTTATTAAGACTGCCTAAACCTCAAATAAAACTTCCTTACTTTATGATTTTGATGTGAATTAATAGGGTACCTTTATGAGAAAAGTTTCATTGAATAATTCAAGGAAAATGTATCTCATCTTTATTATGTATATTTAATTATACATTATTAATTATTTATTTCACCTTTACTTTTAATAATTTAATCATTTTTAAAACTATCTTAATTTTTACTCTTTTAGTTTATTATTTTACTTAATTATTTTAATATTTTACTACATTAAAGGCATTCATTATAATTTTGATTGAATTATTTCATTCAAATTATTGTTTAAAAAAAGTAAACAATGATCAGAAATCTGTAAAATTCTAAAATCTGCACAACCTCGGGTCCCAAGCTGTGCAGATTTCAGGGGGTCTACTCTATTTGAGAACTGAAAAAAAAATCAAAATTGTTTAAAAGTGGGTAAAGGCTTACTTTCAAGGGAGCTTACAATCTGATTTTATGGTACTGATGAAATTTAAAATTAAGAGGAGAAAAGACTTTATTCTTATGTAGTAATTTAGATTGAAAAAAATGCAAAATTTCCTCTTCATAGATATAGTATAGGATGAAATTTTAATTGGTTCAAATATATGCATAACTGCACAGTGCAGGGTTAAAATAGCAATTTTGACAACATTTAAAAAAAGATTCTTTGCCTTTATCGAAAAATAGAAAATACTATTTGATTTCTTAGTTTCTAAACAAAAACACTTGCAAATTTTGTACATTTTAAAATAAAAATGATTTTGTGAATATATCAGGAAGTAATCAGTTAAGATTTTAAACAATATTTTTTACACTTTTTTATATTTATTTTGCTCTCCATATAATTTAAAAATAAACTCCTTACAAATGAAGGCTCAGATGGTCACATCACTAAATTACTCAACAATGATTAGTAGAGGGTTAAGAAACTATCTTCCAAATATTTGAGTGCATCTCTAATAAACACAGAAAAGTTACGGTTAAAATTTTGTAGAAACATTAACTAATATTCCTTTTATAGAATAGTTAATTCTGATGGTGTAGTGATTAGAGCAGTTTTCTCAACTGGTGTGGTGCGTCTCACTTGGGAGGCATGGAGTACCTGTAGGGGAGGCCCAATGGCATTTTTTTCAATTCCATTAAAGACAACAGAAATACCCACAAAGTCACCCAACAGGGGAAAAATACTGGCTTCAGATTAGTTAATTCTGCTTTAGTCTGCACAGCCGTTTGTAAATATTACAGTTCGTATCAAAAGAAACATGCAAAGATTTTTCAAAAGAGCAAGTAATAATTTAGTGTGCTTCGACAATTTCATCTAATTTCACTAAGCAGAAATATAGATATGCAACAAGAAAACTATGAGCTAAAAAGAACCAAAGCAGCAATGAAATCATCTTAATTTGGGAAACGACCTGAGTACGTGAGAGTTAAAATTAAACCCCAATAATTTGTAGCAAATGCAAAACATGCCCAGATTTCAGATTGATGTATAGACTTTTCAAAAAGTGAGAAGATTCTTCAATGTATATTATCATTAAGGATCAACCGAAACAGGTTTTGAACACTGAAAATGAAAGCGTCCAAAAATTTTTTAAAAGTTATTAATACATACATAAATATTAATTAATTATATGTGTATAAAAACACATATCTAACAAACAAACATACATATATAAGTTTCAAACTAAAACAAAATATAAATAATATAACTTATATTGTATTACTTTATGACAACCAATAATCATAGGCATTCAGGCCTGTAGCTAAGATTTCCCTTCAGGAAGGGCTCAATCTTGGATTTTTTTCTGATCTTATATCAGTAATCTGCATAATTTATCCAGGATTTACCTTCGGGAGGGGCTCAATCTTGGATTTTTTTTCTGATCTGACAGCAGTAATTTGCATAATTCAAAGCGTTAAAAAAAAAAAAAAAACCAAGGTTTAAACTAAAGTATATTCCTGCATAGGACACTTGACGGCCATGTCAGAAATTCCTGTTACATTTTTTGGCTTTCAAGAGCACTTCCAGTTTCCAAACCGGTTCAGAAACTGGAAGTGTTTTTAGGAAAAAAACTGCAACAAATATTAAAAAAGCACAAACTAACAATGTTTATGATGAGCCTCATGTATCCAATGAGAAAAAATGTTAAGAAATAGTAAAATGCAAACAAGCTTTTTGAATCAATTTAAAACAGGATTAATATTAGCGTGCG
The DNA here is from genome assembly GCA_963932465.1 of Maratus speciosus. Taxonomy (NCBI): domain Eukaryota; kingdom Metazoa; phylum Arthropoda; class Arachnida; order Araneae; family Salticidae; genus Maratus; species Maratus speciosus. The sequence continues at coordinate 347,695,813 of OZ010796.1, forward strand.
AGTGTCTCGTCTTACGAGTGCAGGGTCTTAAAATGATTAATCCACAGATGAAATTAATTACACGCATTAATTTTTTCCAAAGAAAAAATTAATTACTACAGATATATGTAATCATAAAAATTATATTTTTATTTCACATTCTCCAATTACAATAATTACAAATGCAGTACTCTTGGTATAATAAATTTACAAGCACCTCAGAATCAATTTTCGCGACTTCTTCTGAGTCATGCCGCTGATTTACCTTATCAGAATCTACTCTAATGTTCCAATGAATGGAAATTATTGCAAGGCTAATCAGTCTCTCATCGGCCATAATGCTTAGAGGCAAAGGTTCAATTATTTTCATTGTCGAAAAAAATCTTTCAGGAGTGACTGTTGTTACGGGGATTGTAGCTAAGACTGCCATCAGGTGTTTGATCTTATGGTAATACGTTGCATTATAGTACTCTAAAACTTTTAGGACATCTGAATTTGTGTAACCATAAGCAATTCTCCCACACCATAATTCATAATCAGCTTTCGCTTACGATATTGACACTTTATCGTCAAAATATTGAGCGAGTTTTTCTGATTTATTAACTTTTGCCGGAGAAGCAAAATCTGGAAGAAGTACTAGGAAATTTGTTAGAATATCTTCATTCGAAATCAATCTGTTATTCAAGTTTGGAATAAGATTTTCTACACAGGGACTAAAGAAGACCATGACCCTGCAATACTCTTCAGCAGATGCAATTTGAGGGTTTGCACGTGTTTTCTGTCTAAATGTTAGTCTTGGGATCTATGTTTCAGTTAAGACGTCTTAACCAAAGTTTTAATGCAGAATTAAATATCTCACGAAAGAGTTCCATTGCATTTTCTGTAAAATAATTAGGACATCTTTAGCATCAGGAAAACCCGATATCATGTTACGAGATTTTTCTAGAAGAAGAACTCACAATGGCTTTGTCAGACTGAAAAGCTTGTCGTAGACAAACAGGCATTTATGAGAAAATCACTCTTCTCTGTGATTGCCAAGAAAGCTCTCTTTGTTAAAGAAGTCTTCCATGTGTTTTCTGAAATATTTTCTAAGCTAATGTAAATGCACTTAAACAGCTTAACAAAAGTTAACACGAATTCTTGTCTTTCGATAAATATTGTGTCATAGAGGCAGAGAAGTCTTTTTCTTCTGTTTTCAATGGCCTATGCAGAAATCGCTTCTTGAAGGGTTAAATTTGCCTCGGGGTGATTTCTAAACATATTTTCACTTCATTAACAGTTCCAAGACAGTTTCGGATGGCAGAAATAAGCATGATGTTAGACAATGCAAGGTTTAAGTGGTAGCTTCCACAATGGACACGTCTGATACTCCTGACGAATTCTAGACTGGACCCCATTAACATGACCAGCCATATTGGCTGTTCCGTAATACGTCTGTATGATGCATTTAGACATTCAAGACATAGTTTATCACAACGTTGTAATATTACTTTTAAGGCTGTTCTTAACTGCTCTGTTCAACAAGCGCAAAACGTTTGGACACATTTACAAATTCTTTTTTAACAGATAGATATAAAATTGGAAATCCGGACCAGCATGGAAATGACTTGGAATCGAACTGTTTTTTTCTTTTTTGATCAATAAATTACCTGTCGAGTTATAAGCTTTTTTGATCATGTGACAAACACGTTTTTCAACCTTTCTTGAGTTCTCGTTCTTCTTTTGCGTGGAAATCAGGTTCAAAATGCCCACTTTGACACTATTTTCTGAAAGATCTATTGTGTTTGTAAAAAAACTGAAAAACAGCTCGATTACATAGATTCTGAACAACAACACTTGCTAGTTTCATGCATTTCCAAACGAAAATAAATTAAAACTTATGTCAGAAAGTGTCCCTTTTGGATTTGTGAACAGCCTTAATTTTCGGCAGACAAGTCATTTACTAGGATCAAACATGAAAAAACTACCGGAATTATTGATGCTTGTGAATTTTTTAAATAGTCCACATATCTAACACAAAAAGCAAGCTATTCTATGTGTGAAATGGCCACAGTTTCATCAGCAATCAAGCTAAAACTGATCACATTATTTATATTGGTAATTAGTTTTTCTGTAACTATATACAGGGATGCAAGCGCTGCACTACAAATGGCTGATTGCTACCACTAATTTTTTATAGCATTCTTCACCTTATTTAATGACAGAATTTCTGAAATTCAATAAGGCGAAGAATACTGTTAAAATTTAGCAGTGAAAATTAGCTATCCAAACTATATCCGAGCAGATTTGACTGATTTCATTCTAAATGTATGGGTCAAATTAAGTAGCATTTCTACAGCTGTTAAGGGTGTTCTCAAATCCAAAAGGGCAACTTTCTGACATAAGTTTTAAATTATTTTTGTTCAAAAATGCATGAAACTAGCTGGTGTTGTTGTTCAGAAACTATGTAATTGAGCTGTTTTTTCCATTTGTCTGCAAACACAATAGATCTTTCAGAAAATAGTGTCAAAGTGGGCATTTTGAACCAAATTTTCACACGAAGGAAGAAAAAGCATTCAAGAGCGGGCAAAAAACGTGTTTGTCACATGATCAAATTCGCTTATAACTCAATAGGTAATTGATTGATCAAAAAATGGAAAAAACAGTTCAATTCCAAATCATTTCCATAGCCAGGGTTTCCAATTTTATACCTTTCCATTAAAAAATGAAATTTTAAATGTGTCAAAATGTTTTGCGCTTGTTAAGCAGAGCAGTTAATAGCAGCCTTAATAACATGTCTTTTCAATTCATCATCTCTAGACTTAGCATTAAATCTTAAATGAGCTTCTAGCTTACCACCTTTTATTATCGGCTTCTCTAACTTTAGAGGATCGCTATCGCCTCTACTAAGAAGTATTTCTTGCTCTACACAAAATAAGATTTTTTCAATAATTGGTCTAATAGCTGCTCTGATTTCTTTGTTTTCTGAAGCTCTTTGGGAATCTAACAGTAAGATAATATCTTTCGGTTTTCTTGAAAAAATCTCAAGTTTTTTTTTTTGCTGGCATAAAACAATGTTTGTAATAATCTAATCATATATGTTTCAAGAAAACATATTTAGATTTTTCCCAATTTCTGAAACATGTAGAAACTAGCCTTTCTGGTTTATCATTACTTCCTTTACCTGATAGTGAATTACACTATTGAATTGTAGTGTAAAAATATAGTTAAAACTGCGTTGGTAGATACGAATAAAGAACAATATATCCAAATAAGCAATATAAAGAGAGATTACTGTAACTGCAATTGAATACATTTATATTTTAAAAACTAAAAATGCATGTAGTTGTACTGTAATAGGAGATTGTCAAATTTTATTATCATTAGAGATAACTTTGCAAAAGCTTTTTTAACTTTTGAAGGGGGCTTCAGCCCCCTTAGCCCCCTCCTTGGCTATGTGCCTGTAGGCATTTAACAATAATTAATTAACAGTGTAGTTAACTAATGGAGAACAAATTCAATAATGATTATTTAATTTTCAAATATACACATCTTTTCAGTTATTTAATATTTTGCATTTAAATTTATTGAAATAAACTACTTAAAACTTTTTAGGAAAATTAACACTGAATATGTTTTAATAAAAAAATAACAAATTTATAATGTATAATTATTATTAGTTTAGTAGATATTTAAATATAGATAAGATATATACTTAACCCTTTAAGTGTCCTGCAGAATTTTTCATGTATGCTTAACGATTAATAAAATTATAGCTATGAAATGCATTTTTATGAAAACTTGTATTCAATAACCTTACATATTTATCTTATGCACTTCCAAAAATTTACATTAATATCAATTTTGTGTTAAATCAGACTTTCAGTTCAAAAGTTATGTGGCGGAAAAACATGGTTAGGACACTTAAGGGGTTAAATAAATATTTGCTTATTCCCTCCCAAAAAACTTTGCCACCCCCTACCCCCCAAGGAATTTTTGAAATGGAGCCCCTGTTTGAAAATTTTATCTCCAGGGCCCAAGTTGGCTCTCTGTGCCTCTAACCATAACTTTTTATTTTCATATAAAATAAAAAGTAATTAATTCATCAATGACATGGAATTATAGAACTTTCTCAAAGAGCATTTGAAACACTTCTGCAGTTTCAAACTAAAAATTTTCTATTACTGTTAAGTCTGTAGCTTTTAATGAGCACATGAAAAGCATCTTCAAAGTTTAGTCATATAAGCATTGCTTACTTTATAAGTTACACTCACGACTTGAGTCAGTCATGACTGATAATTATAAACAGTGAAATTCATAGCAATAAATAAGAGTGTCTCATTTGAGCCGATACTGCTCAAATCAATGAGTAATGTTGAAAATTTCAGAAGGAAGAAATAAGATTTTTGGAATAAAGATAGTTTCAGTCAAGTTTTGATCTGGCCAAATTTTCGCTGAAAATGAATTCTTTGACCGAAATTCATTTTCGGCTCAAGTTCGCAATCTCTAATTATCACAACTTTATTAGAGAGAAATAAACTCCTGAAAAAATACTTGGCTCAAATATTCTCTCTTCACTTTTTTTATACAAGATACAATAGGTAATAAATTTTTATTTCTAGTTGCTGTCTTGCTTAGTATGCTTAATCAAAGGGATGATTCTGAGTAAAAAATTTTTTTAAAGGTTCCAGAATTGTGGTGGTGGAAGGGGGGGGGGGGGAGCTCTTCTGACAGAGTTACGGAAATTCCTCTCAGTGAAAAATGTCAGAATTAGAGTCCTGCATCATGCTGAGTCGGTGCTAATTGTTTTTGTTACAGATTGGGATAACTCGACCTGCCAGTTTTTGAATTTTTTTATTAGATTTTCTTAATTTAATTTTTTATATGTCTTTTCATGTTTCTCGGTGAATTTTCCACATTAGCAAGAGGAATCTGGTTTCAATCTTTAAGTGTAATATAGTAAATTTTGTCCTATTTTAAATACAGTTTATTTAGAATTTCTAAATTTTAGCGGTGTTTTTTCGTGTTTCACAGCAATTTTAAGCCCTTTTTTCGTGTCTCACACCAATTTTTAGCACTCTTTTTGTGTTTAGCAGCGATTTTTTAGCATTTTCTCTGAAGTGAGGCAATTTTTTGATTTGTAAAAGGAACCCAGTTTCAATCTTTTGTCCAATGTAGTAAATTTTGTTCTTAGAGATTTTTTTAAACTTTTCAGGTGATTTTTAACATTTTTTCTTAATTCAAGGTGATTTTTTGCTGAAACAAAAAAAATTCTTTGACAATTTTTTTCATAAAATATATTCATCTTTGAGAAATCAGGTCAACACAAACCCGCTTGCAATAGTGTAACGCGAACCCCAACTAGAAACAAAGTCAACAGTACCCAGACTCTTTCGCTCAAAATGGGCGACTAAGACAACACAGACCTGCTTGTAAAATGGATGACTCTGGGACTCCGGGAATTTGAACAGATCCGACTCTGACTCTTTCGCTCAAAAATGGGCCTGACTCTGCAGCCCTACCTACAATGGAAAAAAGCAGCATCAATCAACTTGATGCAAAACTCTATCTGAGACCAAGCTCTTGTATATTTCTGAATTGCATTGATATTGATGCCTGAAGAGGAAGGTAGAAAATCATTATTAAAAGTTTTACTGACACAAAATGAAATTTTTTTTTTTAAATTTACATTAATTTTATTATTAATGAAAATTTTCTTATCCCCATGGAGCAAAAAAATTGCAATTTTCATAACTTGGGGATGTTCATGTGCTGATTACATCGTAACCGATTGAATTTCTTTTTTCTTTCTTTTTCTTCGTGTGTGTGTGTGTGTGTGTGTGTTCATTTGACAACATCCCTGATTTTTTTTCAGTGACTGTTTCACAAAATATATGATTTTTTTCCTAAGATAGTTTAACAAAATTTGTGTTTTTTTTTTTTTTTTTTTACACTGACCGACTGATGAACTTCGAGATTTTTTTCTGTGACTGATTAACAAAATTCACAATAATTTTTTTGTAACTGATAGATTAAATTTCCAATATTTTTCTGCAACTGATCGACAGAATTCACTTTTTGTTTCCATGATCTTTTAATAAAATTCATAATATTTTCCCCAATCATTTACTGATATTTGTGGGGGATTTACCACAATCGATTTGACAAATTCGCGATTTTCTGCACAATGATTTTGACAAAATTTGCATTTTTTCTCTGCACCTGATTGATGAATTAATATATTTTCCTTTTTGTGACTGATTATTGTTATATGTGTTTTTTTTCAATGACTGATTGAAGAAATTTTCATTTATTTCTGAGATCTTTGACGAAATTCCTGATATTTATCCATGATCGTTGGAAATTCCAAAAGAGAGGGGGGGGGGGGGAATCGCAGACTTCAACTAAAATAATTTTAAAAAATCACAGGCTTCCACAAAAATTACAAATATTTGTGGAAGAACAACAAGCCAGTGAAGGAATTTAAAGGGAAGAATTTTGTGCACGATTTGCACAATCCTGCATGCAATTTCAACCCTGTCCCTAAAAGAAAACCCTCCCTCTCCCTCCAAGAAACTTTTGAAATGGCACCTTTTCTTCTGAGGAAGATAATTGTTATGTAAATATTCAAAGAAACATAATTCACTCATGATTAAATTTTTCTTGTGCCTTTTTTTTTTGCTTGAATTTTCAAATTAATGACTGATTTTTTCTTTACAGAATTGAATGCCTTAAATTTTTGGAGAGGAACCACCCCTGAATCCAGCCCTATGATAATTACTTTGTAATAAAAGCAAAATATATTGTTTGTTGAGCAATAAACCCCTTTGGGATGATGAGGGAGGCACCACTGCCAGTTATTCTTTCTTTGAGGTGGATCAGTGTAGAAAGATTGGGAAATATTGAATGCTGTCAGACAAGCAAACGTGAAGATACTCATGCTTTTTGTTCAGTTTCTATTCTTTGTTTTTAATAATTTCTTTTCCATTAAAAAATGTACATTATTAAAAAAATATTTTTCTTAAGTAATACTGAAATACTTAAATTAAAAAACCCTGATTTGAGCAACTAAAAATAGTGACAGCATTGAATTTGTTTAATGACTACACAATGTCACACCTTAATGAAATCTTCAAAAAGAGGAGGGAGGGGGGAGTTATTGGATATATTCCATATGAAAATGACACACAAAAAAGACCTGAATTTGCAGATAGCAGTGACTCTGCTAATCTTCCCACAAACTAGTAAAAGTTATCCTATTCTCAATTGCTAAGTAAACAGCAGGTATTTTTGCTTTATATGTTATACTCATTATATTAAACTTTATGCGAGTAAGTGATTTTGGAAGAAATCACCAGTTACTATTTCTTAAAGGAACATTTGCTTTGATATATGAGTTATTAGGATTATGAGAAGAATAAATTATGATCACAAACCAAAGTACTATTGTACATATCATTACATAATAAACAATGGATGAAAAGATCAAAATTGTAATTACCCTTTCTTGAAGTGGATACCACTTTAATCCCGAGCTTTCAAAAGTGTCATTACCTAGAGGCAGCATGACTTCACCAAGAAAATCATTGCGACCAAATCTATCACTATGCCACACAGACATCCACAATGTTCTTATTTCCAATTCACTAACAGTAACTTGAAACTAAAACAACAAAAACAAATTACAGAAACCTAAAAATGTAGTTAAAATTTAAATATCATAACTAAAAATAATTCTTTACAAAAATTTTCAAACATATATTTTAAGAATTATAAATGAAATAGAAACAGTTTTGTAAACAAATAGAAATAGTTTTATTTCTTTATTTTATCATTATTATTACTCAACATTATTATTTATGTACAAAAAAGAATTAACTTATTTTTCCAATAAAATGATAATGTAAGAAGGGTTACGGGAGAAGTCAAAAAAATTTCCAAGTTTCAATTATTCCACAACAGAAATTTACAGCACGTAACTTTTCCCATAATTAGAAATCTAGAATGTAATAAGTTAATCAACATTAAAATATTTATTTTCTAAGTTAAAGTAATTTACATGCAAAATTTTATTGTTTCAATTCAATAAAGGATTGTCAATATTAAACACTGGAGATGAAAGATGTTGAATAGGTTCATATTCTCCCAGAAAATGTAAAATTCCAAGTATTGTTTCGGGAACAATTAGTCAACAGCTCTCTTTGTCAGGCACAGGAGAGCTATTACTCCAAGAATGGTAAAAGTTATTCTGAAAGAAAGTTTCTAATTCTTTGATACAGGTAATAATAAAGGAATCTAGAATATTATGGAATAATAAAACCATCCACATGAAAGACGCACAGAACAAGAAATATGCTACATGGGAGATTCATAAGCACATATGCTCAAACAAAGATAGTAAAAACATTTCTGGCAACACTGACGTAAAATACTTTTAACAAGGAAATGAATATTATTAGTGTCTGATATCATGAGTATATTAACTCGCTGCCAATCATCTCATTCCTATTTATAATTTTATTTTAGAGAGAAATACCTGTACCGTCTTCAAAGTTAATCTGGAATATTTTCACTAAATCTACTATGAATCGTAGAGACTTGATTTCGGAAATAGGTTTTTGGTCCTAAATTTTGCCAGTAACAGTGGGATGATTTCTCTTAATAGCCTATACTAATAGCATGAAGAAACTCAAATGCTAATGTTAAGTCTATGGGAGAAATCTTTACAGATTTCTGTACAGTATTTTAATATTCTAAAATGATTTTTTTTTGCATAAGACACCTGAGGGCGATATCTATTGTTGTGCATTTGTACTTTTTTGATTTTAGTTACAGTTTTTTTTATATGGAAACACTTTCACTTTTAGAACCGGTTAGAACTGGTTCAGAAAGTGAAACTAATTCTCATATAAAGAAACTGTAACCAAAATTGAAAAAGTACAAATGCACAACAATATATATTGATCTCAGGTACCCTATGGAAAAACATTTTAAAATATTAAAATATAAAGAGAAATCTGTAAAGATTTCTCCCATAGACTTAACATTAGCATTTAAGTTTCTCTGTGTGACTAGTGTAGGCTCTTAATGAAGGGATTCAAGGATGAATAGTCCTTTTTGGCTAGCGCTGAACTTACTGCAATTATTCTGACAACATTTTTAATTTTTTAGATAGTTTCACAAATTCCATATTCTTGGAATTTTTTTTCAACATTTCAGAAAATGTTTATAAATTATTAATTAGCGATTTCACAATAAAAACTGCCATAAAATATAAACAATTGTTTTTTGCTGCTGCACTCCTTGTTCAATATTCTAGTATTCTGGCTAAAAGAATTGTAAAGTATTCTTGTTTTAAAATTGGGTGCAGCTTGCTTTTGAATGTTTGTAATCCACTAGCTTTTAAAAGCATCATAACGAGATAAATGTGTTTCCCATGGAAGCCGAGTAAATGAATCAGCTATCACAAACATGATATTTTTAAAGGTTACTGAAGTAGAGTTATCACAAACATGATATTTTTAAAGGTTACTGAAGTAATCTATATTAATAATAAAAAAAAAAAGATGCTTGTGTATATGTACAATGGCTAGGGAGATCTGAAAATCTGTATGAGTATAGATGAAGGCAGGTCCAAATGTACTTGAAACTCAGATTTTTCATCTTTTGATAGTTAGTTATGGTATTAATTAAAAATCATTATGAACATTGCTGAATGGCGAGCTTCCTCCATTCTGCATTTCTTGGCATCCCACGATTTTTCCTGCACATGAAAACAAAGCTTTCATTTTTTTTCCGCATTTTAAAATCATGATTGCTGTGTCCTTTATAGTGTTATAAAAAAAAAAAAAAATGCACAAATATATTCACCTTACCTTCCCGGTTCCAACAGTATCTTTCATTTAAAAAAAAATGGTTTTTATTATTTCAAAAACTTTTTTACTTTGATTCATGTCAATCTTCAATTTGAAATGTTGCATTCATTTCCGGGACAAAAATAAGAAAAAAAAAAAACAACTCCATAATTTCGTGGTATCTCCTTTTTCAATGGTGTATTTTTTAAAAAAAAGCAGTTTTCAAAGTTTGATTTCATGTTTGTTTTTGTGTTCTATGATTACTTTTGCATTTTTAGATTTTAAAACTGCCTCATCCACTTCCCAGCTGCAACTATATATTTAAAAAATAACCACTTATTCAGCATACTTTTTTTAGTTCAGGCGATATCTTTGGTTTAGAAAGATATTAATATTTACTATTTCAAAAAATTATACTCTGAGGTAGATTCACATTCAATTTTATCTTTTCCATTTCTTTTTTCAGTTTTAAAATTATCTCTCATGTTTGAAATACCCACTTATTCCAGGTACTTTTCTCGTTGTAACAATATCTTTGATTTAAAAATCTTTTTCTAGATATTTATCTTTTCTAGATAATCTTTTTCTAGAAATTTATCTAGATATAATAAACAAAAAAGCTTCATTGATTAAAAAATGTCTTGGAAAAAAGATTGTGATCGCCATTGATATTAGCAGCATCTAGATTTTTTTGGAAATAAATTCTTATTTTCTTCATAAAAAAAGCTTGAGTTTGGTCATATTAACAAGAATTAACAATAAAATGCGTATGTAATATTGACAAAATAAAAATTGAAACACAGGGAAATGAATTCAAGAAAAATAAATAAACAATTTGGTTACAGTTTACACTTGCTAATATTGTGCAAGGCCTACAATATGGTGAATTTTTGCTATAGATATGCTAATTTACATCAAAATTAATGTAACCTTATTAGTAATTAACAAGCTGTAATAGCCAAAAGAGCATGATTAACATAAAAATTAGAAAAAAAAAAACCTGACTGTGATCACCACTGATTTGAGCGCCATCTTGAATTTTTTTCCTGCTACATAACTGTAAGTTTTTGAAAAAATACATGGATTTTAGGGTCGCAGATTAAAGGGAGTTTATTGTGTATATGTATATATATAAAGAGAGAGAGAGGGTATTGCCGAATTCAACTGACAAATTCAGAGGGGTGATAGTAGGAATCAAGAGGATGAAAAATTACCATTGAACATGGGATCACAAACCACTTATTTAATCACAAACACAGGGTATTTCACCCTAACTAAACTCGGGTTGTTGACAGTCATAATTTTAAGAAAAATTAAAATACTGCAATGAAAATGCAATGCTATGTATCTTGTTTGGTATGAAATGTAATAACATCATGAAAAGTTCTGGAAAAACAGGGTATGCAATCATTGATACCGTACGAACTGGTAATCACAGTTCAAAATGTGAAATGTCAAGTGCATACTGCTGGCACGTATAATGGAAGTTTCTACCACTTTTTTCGATGTTATGACATTTACAACAAAAGTGAGCATGACTATTAAAAAGCCCAAGTTGAGTTAGGGTAGAACACCTTGTATTTTCAAGTAAATAGGTGGTTTGCAACACCATGTTCCATTATAATTTTTGTTCCTCTTGATGCCTACTATCACCCCTCTGAATATGTTGGTCAAATTCGGCAATACTCTGCATATAAAGAATTGGGAGGAGCACATTTGAGAAATGAATAGGGCCAACATCCCTTGCTGGAAGAAGCCATATTGCTGAGGGGGTAAAGAGTGGGACGGGCAAGAATGAATACAGATAAAAAACTGGAGATAAAGAGTAAGGACAAACCAGAAATCATGCAGAAATGGGAAAAAATGCCTAATATGAGCCCATGAGATGAAAAGAGTTCTATAAGACATAATAATATAAGATACATGCTGTTGGGTGACATACACAACTAGGCTAGAGAAAACTTGATTTCTTCCCCATGTTATAGTCTAATGACTCAGGGCTTGAAATCCTTATTAATGCTGACCCATACCAGATAAATCGCAGATGATTCTTGATAAGATCGGATCAGATAAGAAGTGCAAGTGACTAGAGTATTAAAAAACAAATGACACAATAGAAAACAAAATTGATATGTCCATACAATTCAGAAAATCAATAAAAACATCTTGTTATTGTCCAACACTAAAGCGAGTAATTGATTGCTCGTGAAACAACAGTTACAATTTTACTAATTTGTTAGAAGAAAAAGAAGACCTACTTCTACATAATAAATTATTTATTTAATGAGGTATGAAAATGCAAGCTCGCCAAAAAAAGCTGAACTCCACATATTATCACAATATTAGTGAGCGAGCATATATGTACGGCATAAGTTGTCAGGTCATAATTTTTCAATGGTTTTGCAGAGATTTCAAAGATTTTTCTATACAGAAATGCTTTCAAAAAAGCAGATTTTCATTAAAACACAGAAAACTTTCATGCCTGTTTAATTTTCATTGTCAAACAATCTTTCTGTTCATCAGCAGAGAAATTTATTCCTTATAAACTGGAAACCATTCAGTTTACCTCTAGCTCTTCTTTATTTTAGCTATATTATATTTGTGATAATATTTTATTTCTTAGGGTTCAAATGTGTTTTTTTTTATTCTAAAGATAACATTTTTCTTTCTTTATTTTACTCATTTAATAAAAGTGTTTCATTTTACTCATTTAATAAAAGTTTCTGATTTTGATGTTCTTATAAAATTATTTAAGTTTTCTTAATATAAATAATAAAGCATTAAATAATGAAGCATACAAATTGTGTTAAGAATAAATGTCTAGCATACCAAACATTATGTGCCTCCTTGCAATTTATAACAGATAAAACGTTTAACAGTTTTTCATCATTCATAAGTACCAACGGCAGATTCAAGAGAACTTTCCAAGAACATTGATCTGTTCTAATAGTGGCACATGGTTAATTAATAAAATAAACAAGAGTAAATTAACAAACACTCAATATTGTTTGTCGACATTAATAGTAATTAGTATAATATGCATCAACTACAGGTGTTTATAAAAAAAATTAAAACATCTACAAAAAATATTAGAGGATGAAATTAGCAGCTGCCACTGGCACTAGGGCTACTAAATGAAACAAAAAGGCTATTAAGAAAAATATCTTTTAATTGTCATCTTTTCTATTTGAAAATTATCCTAAAAATGCATCTGATAGGCTTCAAAATATGTGCTTTTGATTCCTTATATTGCTTCACAGAAGGTCTGCAATCCTGTTTTTAGAAGATGCCAAGGTCAATAAACTATGATTTTTACTGACCTTTCATTCTGATACTGCCTACTATAATAGAATAAATTTTTCTGCATGCCATCAACAATTGTATTCTTGTCAGACACAAAATATTAATTTTAACATATTTATTTAGTCATTAAAAATAATAACACAAATTTTAGAACCCCCTATCATTTAGCACTTTTAATTTAAAAAAGCCACTAATTTGAAAAAGTGGCTATGAATAAATTTGCTGCTGTTGGCCACTGATCATATTTTTTGTATAATACAACATACAGGATAAGTTAATTGAAGACAAATATGTTTTAGTTATCTATAGCTAACAAAATTAAACATATCTAGTTCACCCCAATTCACAAGTACTGAATGAATGGAATACAGTAATATGGTGAAGTGAAATGAGAACAAAATAGTATGTTATGAAAACACGATTGATTGGTTGTGTTTATGATGGCCAATTATCAACATGAGGGATATGGGCCCTAAGTGGGGAGTGCCCTTTGTGGGGGTCTTTCTAAGGGAACCTAACCCATATTAACGCTTGGAAATCCAAGGTTCGAAGAAAACCATGAAAACTCCGAACGATTAGGCCGATGGGCGCGATTGGGTTTGAACCCAGCACTTCCCGTCTATCAGCTTCGAGAGCAGAACCTCTCGGCCACTGGTGGGGCTCTATGAAAACATGGACATTTCATTATGTACACAGACTTTGTTGCTTAACTATGTAAATAAAACTATAAATCACTTCTTAATATTTAACAAGAAAGAAATTCAGAAATTTCCAGAAAGACAATGTATTTAAGTTACATGCCCAAAGAAGGTTTGATGAGTGAGACACAGGTAAGAAATTATATAACTTACTCTTCCGAGGATATTAGACTTAAAATGCCAAATTACCTTTCTAGAAATTCCTGAATTTCTTATGAAAGTGGATGAAAACATCATCATCGACCACACATTTCCTTCTATAACACACATGCATAAACTGTGCTTTATTTAAGAAAAGAATGGATTACAAACTTCAGGTTGATTTCCTGAACCAACATGATTGAATTCCTTAATAAATAACACTTAAAAGAAACTTATTGAATGTACAAACTGTCACACATGATACATGAAGTTTCAAGGTAATAAACACTTGGAATAAAATTGAAGTAAAACAAAACAAATTACAGAAAGTATTTTGAAATATGATAAAGCCATATTTCTATATGAAATTACAAGAGAAAAACATCAATAAGCAATGTAACTTTGTAATAACATACTTTGAGTAATTCATCAAACACTGGATTTAAGGTATGCTTCTTCACTTTTGTTTTTCTTTTACCACTTTTTGTCCGGTCAGGTAGTAAATAAACCTTTACATACCTGAAAATATATTTAATACCTATTGTAAATATCACCTTTATAGACTGGGTGACGGTTGCGCAAACCATTAGCTCATCAAGTTCATGGCTGAAATTCCAGGATCAGATATAACACAATTAGTATATTAAAATGGAACTGGTCTGCCAAGTTATATCTTGGTGAAAACCACCTGCAGACCCTAATGGAGTTTTCTAATGTAACTCCTGCATTCTTTTATGCCTTTCCATGCTGAGATGCTATCTAATGCGGGATTTTCTTTGGTAAACTTAATGGGGATCTACTAATCAACTACTAAATTGGGTCTGCAGATGGTTTCTGCCAAGATATGACTTGGCAGATCAGTTTGTCTTTAATATACTAATCAAGTTCTATCTAATCCTAGAATTTCAGCCATGAACTTGATGATGTGACACACACACAATACATGAAGTTTCCAAGTAATAAGAAATATATGAAATAAAATTGGTGTAAAATAAAAACAAATCACAGAATTTTTTATTTTAATTTTGTTTGTGCATGCATGTTTAAGAGACTTATGTTTGTGCAGCCACCACCTGGTCAATTAGATATAAATTAGAATCACAGCTATTCTATTAAAGTTATACATTTTCCTTAGAACGACTACAAAGATAAAACTACTGCAAGTTTATGAAGAAAGAATGTTTGAACACATAAAATCAATGGACATTTGGCAGATTCAAATTAAAAGAAATACATCTTACGTGCTGACAAATATCCTTATTCATTTGAAAACTAATATTTTAATTTTGTGAGTATATTTTGATAATTTTTTAATGCAATAAATTGTATGATTTAAGTCACAAACTTCAATAAAATTATAAGAAAATAACTCTCACAACAATTTAGTTTTAACAAAAGACAAAGTTAAAAAAAAGAGTTGATCCTTTATTCATCTAAAAGCAGAGGGAATTTCACAGAAATGTCTGCATTGTAATTTAAATGCAGTATCTCAATAGAGAATGTAAAAAAAAAAAAAAAAAAAAAAAAAAAAAAATCCATTTAACAGACGAGTTTATTTGGTTATTCTTGTTCTTTTGACTATTTTTTGTGTACAGTTTAATTAACTGAATCTAAATCAGCTATTTTAATCTCCATACATTAGAAAGATACACTATATTTCATTTCAGTTTATGTCAACGCTTTAAATATAAGTATTGTAAAACTTATGAAAGAAAACCAAACTGACAATAAAGAAAACCTATCTGGGGGGGGGGTCATGGATGTACTTTGTTTTGAAATGGAAAGTAAAACTTCAAAAAAGTGTTTAAATGCTTGAAAGAATACCATGAGAACAAAAAGGTGTGATTGCTGCAACTTAACATTCTGTTGGTCATGTCATGCAAAAAGACATAATCTTATGAGAGGTAAAAATACTTCTGGTGTCATGATAAAACATTATTCTTTTTCTAAGTTATCATTCAATTTTTTTTTTCAAAATTTTCTGATTAACATCAAAATCCATGTATCCCAATCATCATTATTTGACTGAAAGGATTTTAGTTTAATTTTCCATTTCACAAGATTTCCAAAACAGCTACATTTGCTTTTTTAACCCTCCGAGCGTCTTCAGGGCTTTCCTGCATTTTCATAAATATGCATATAAAAAGTAATTGTAATTAAAATTTTCTTTCCCTGTTTGTTTTTAAAATACACTTCATGTTCCTTTATTTGAAATACATCTTGATACATCTGAAGACATTTCTGCTTAAAATGTTTTTATCTAAAACAGATTAAAGATGTTTTTGAGAAACGGAAAAATACGTCCTAACTGCTCAGAGGGTTAAAAAAGAAACCACTAGATATAATGCCAGAGGCATAAACAGCGCATAAAAAGAAGTAGGGCGCCATTTTCACATAGTAATTAACTATAACTGCAGATAAAAATAAAATAAAAATCACAGATAAATAATATAAAAATCATATATCTATTGACAGGGAAAAATTAACTTGTTAAATAAATGTACATGTGACAAAACATTAAGACCATTGAAAATATTTGTCTCTTGTCACTAAATGAAGGACAAATAATTTTATATCATATTTTTTTCTTACTTGGTCCACTTAATTAAGAATGTCCCAAGATAAATTTGAGGTACATGACCAAACAAACAAACAAAAAAAAAAGGCAGTGTCATATATAAATAATTTTCTTAGGTTGTTTAACTTTCCAGAGAATGCGCTGTAGCAAATTTTACAACAAATGCGATTTTTAGAAACTTTTGTTCTCAGAAATGGTACTGAAATTTAAATTCAACTTTTACTATGGATATGTATATAATTGCTCTTTGAACATATCTCTTATTACCAATCTTATTAAGATCACAAAATAGCCTTTCATCTGGCTATGCCATTCAAGTAGGGTAGATTAAAATAAAATAATAATAATAGAATAAAAGGTCTATTTTTGCAGTAATCAGAATGATCTAAAAAGATTTATTTTATTCAACAAATATAGCTGTTTCAAAACAGAAAAAAAACAGTACCATATAAGTATTTATAATATGTCAGTTTCTGCCACACTGCTATGGAAAAGGATTTTTAAGATGATCTATGTTACATACAGAAAAAACAGGCTTATGCAGCTACATAAGTTTTGTTTGAACAGCATTAAACAAATGAATTCCAGTTGTAAAGTATTCCTGCACATACAGAGTGATTATGCTACTAACAGAACTAAATAGGAGCTACAGGATCTCAAAATTGATTACCATTATCTTAACTTGTGAACTGCTAGTTGCAATTATATCATCAAAAATATTTTAAAAAAATTGATATTTTCCTTTTTAACAATTTTAGTATTTTAACAATCTACAATATTTCTTCAGAAATTTTGTCTGTGTCTCACACATGCACAAAAGGAAAAAAAAAAAAATATGAATAAAAAAAGCTTCAGAAAAGTGTCATGTTTTAAAATTGTGCTTAAAACTATTTAAGCCAAATTTTGAATGCAATAATAAGATTTTGTTTTTAAGCAATAATAATAGACTAACTAAACAAATTTGGAATTATCAATAAGTTTAAAGACCTTAGAATATAATTTGAGGAAATGTGCTTGACCTATTGATGAATTGGATTTTAGCAATCAGAAGCTTTAGATAAAGTGATATAAAAGTGGATATTTTAAACTATTTTATCTACAAAATACTAACATCCTCAATTAGACTATTTTGCACTAGACTGGTTGGATAATTTGGAAATTTTTTTAAATTTAGTATTTTCCTTCTTACAAGGGCCATAAAAGTAATTAAAATTAATAATGTAAAAATTTGTGTTATTTAATTAGTTTTGGTATAAGAGTTCTGTATTTACAATCAATGTTTAAAAAAATCATAACATATTTACTTCGAAAACACTGTATTTAATACGCATAAAAATATTTCATAGATTTTTATGTTCTCATTTATTAAATCAGATCAGTCGTGTTTACAGAAGAGAGAGAATTTTGTGCATTTTGAATATAATGAATGCCAAAAGAGGTTCACATCATAAGCAGAGGCAACAATATTAATAAAACAAATTCCAAAAGATGAAAAGCTTTCAAAAATTCATAATTATAGAAAGAGTTATTTGAAATTTTAAAACAAAAATAAAACAAAAACAGTTTATAAATATTTGGAGGATTAAGTTAAACATTTGCTTTCATCATTCTTGTAAAAGTGAAAGAACCAAAAAAAGTGAAATTGACAAGTCCTGCCCATTAGTTTAGTATCCTGTTATTTTAATTTACAACTTGGACATGACGATATATTGACATCGCTATAAGACATAAGAAATGGAAAGTGATGAGTCTTTAGAAAAACTCAATAACTAGATTTTAACTTATGAATTAACCCATTACCCGCTGGTGTTGCATTCACGCAACAGTCAAAATAAATGCACATATTTAAGTTATTTACATACCCACCACTATTTTTCAATTAAAAAATTGGCCTTACTTAAACACATAAAATTTCATGAAAGATCATATAAAGCGAAAATTATCTTTCAGAGTTTGTGGTGGTAAACAATGTTCAGCTAAAAAGTTGAAAATTTCAACCTTATAGTTTTGGTGATTAATGGGTTAATGTGCTGGCTCTTATAACTGTTCAAGTGCCTAAGTCTAATGGGAATTACAGACAAATTTAGACTTTTTACAAATCAAGATTGACTGCTTTTTTTGAGAAAGAAAAAATATTAGGTGTTATTAATTTCATAAAACATATATAAATACATACGGATCTGAGCGATTCTTTTTAGTATCAACAGCAGCCAAATTGCGACATTCCTTTATATTAATCTCTAAGCATCCAACTTTATAATTGTAATTTAGGCCAAATAATACATCACCAGTTACTATCACAGTTCCATAACGTCCACCACCAGCTGCACTATAAACACTAGTAACACTTTCACTCCTGCCCTGAAAAACATGAAAATAATATTATACATATATAACTAATGTTCATACACGTCAACTGAAATAAGAAATCAGAAAATGCTGATGAATAAGGATTTTTAAAAGCATTGTTTATTTAAAGAGCATGAAATGGAAGATTTAATAAAATAATAATAATTCTAAAGTCAATTTCACAATTACTTTTTAATTTATGTATATTCATGACAGAAAAGCTTTTTACAACTGTTTGGTATTGGGAATTTTTTGTCAACATTAAGCTTTTTTTCAGAAAACTAAATAGTATGAGGGAACAAGTGCATTAAAACATGAATGTAGCAATTACGTCAAAGATATGTTTTAGACATCATTTGGTTCAGGTTATACAATAATGAATATCGTAAAAATATTAACATTACATGCAAAGCAATATACTTTATATTGCGAAAAATCACTAGACACTTATGTTGAATATCTAGAGAAATACTTGACAAATTCTTCTGGAAGTTTGTGAACATACGAGTAAAGAAAATGTCAGACTTCATATTTTTCAGTAAAGGTTTGACCACAGTGCTATTAGGGAAACAAATGAAGGCATAAATTGAAAAAAAAAAATAATATTTGGGATCACCCTGTGAAATAAAATGTATAACACATAAGTGGATATTATACAACATTTGTGAAAAAACAGCCTATATATTTATGGAGATGTAAAGGTTTCTTTAAAAAATTCAAGAAATTTTCACATTTTGTTTTGTTTATAGCATGCAAGGTTGTCAACCAAATGCCACTGTCAGAAAACTTGACAAAGTACAGCAAAAACAACATAGTACAATTAAAATATAAAATATTAAAAATTGGATGAAATATGGGCATATGCATAAAATAATTTTTAACTGCACATGTGAGAACGATAACAAAGATTTTATCTTATGATTTGGTAGTCAATTCTATAGAACAATTTGTATAAAAAGACAAGTTGAATAAAGTGAATACTCAGAAAGATATTGGCGATAGTGAGAGCTGAATTCCAGTTGCTTTCTAAAAGTAGCTGAATGATAAGGTATATTCTATAAACTGACATTTTTAATTTTTTTAATTTAAATTTTTATTGATGCTTTAATTCTTAGAAAAACACCAGAATGAGTCCATTCTAACCAAAGCAGAATTATAAAATATGAAGCATCAGTCTCAAATCTAGTCATTGACTACTAACTACTTTTTTAGAAGTCGGTTAATAAAAAATGACAATTTCTGGAAAATCCCTTATAATCTGGCTATCTTTCAAAGACAAAACGATATCCAGTTTACTATATAGTTGATATCTTCATGAATTTTCAAGATATTCAACTGGCTTTAATATATTTTGCTATATAGAGTTGACTTCCAAATCATGAAAAAAAAATCTGTTATAGTTTGTACATACACAGTTAAAAATTATTTCATTCAACTATTCATTATTTCATTAAATATTTAACATATTTATATTATAATTGTATACTATGTTGTTTCTACTTCATTTTGTTAAATTTTGTGAAACTGGGATTAAATTTGATTGAAAACCTTGCATGCTATAAATAAAAAACATGCAAAAATTTCTTTACTTTTTTAAAAAAAAATTGCTATATCTCCATGAAAATACATACTATTCTTAAAAAAATGAACAGAAATGTTGTACAATATCCACGTACTCATGTGCTGAAGCAACAGATCATTTTGTGCATTTTATTTCACAGGGCATTTTATTTGCCTATTACTTAGTATTTAGAAATTTTTCTCAAGTAAAATATAATTGTATGATTTTGCTCGTGCCAAACAAGCATTGAGCCCAACACATTTATTATCCTATCTTTTGAATCCCCATTATGAAGGAGACAAATTAACAAGCTCTGAGAAAATATCAGCATTACTGTTTTCTAAAGAAAAATACTCTGCTTTGGTGATGCCTATTATATTAAAGTTTGATCTAAAATCTGAACCACTTGATGAATTTTTGTCTCAGTCTAATATAGTGAAAAAACTCTGTCCTTTAGTATGGTGGAAGACACATGTTACAGTTATCAAAAAGGATAATACTAAAAAAAAGAGCATTCATGATCAACAGCTTTTTACTGCAATAGCTTCATTTGTTTCAGTAGAATGATTGTTTTCTGCTTTCTGTTCGGCTTCGAAAATTAGGAACTGATAAAGCTGCTAAACGCATTTTTTTGTACCAGCACTTTAACAAAAAATAAAAATTAACATCTTAAATTGCTTCCAAAATTATTTTAAATTTTTATGCGCTGCAGTTATTTTAACTTAAATAATACATTAATAAACATTACAGCGTCTAGAATACCTAATGTGGAAATATGCTATCCAAAGAGTGCTAAAAATTTGTATCCCTTAAATGTGTGATGATACTGCTAAAATCCCAAGTGTCGATCGCAGCGACATCTGCGGGATTTTTGTATTACTAGTATTACATTGTATAGACTAGCAATTTCTTGCAGTTATAGAAAATATCCGGCAGATGTCGCTGTGATCTGCATATTGCGGCAGCATCATTGCACATTTAAGGGATACAACATTTTAGCATTTTTTAAAACATTACAGGGATAGCCGATTGCCACACTGTGTATTCTAGTCGCTATAGTAATGTGGAATTGATTTTTCACATCTGACTTGTAAGTTTTCATGCATTTTGTATAAAATATTTTGATTGGCTAAAATGTTACAATTTCAATCATGTAAATTGTGTAATAATATTAATATATATTGACAATACTTATATAGCATGCATGTGTCTGCGTGTCTATATATATAATTTTTATTTTATAAAACAAGTTACATAACATAATATGTAAGGTTTTAAAAATATATATCCGATTGATTTTTTTTAAATAAAAAAATCACAAACCCTGGAAAGAAGTAATCAACTGAGACATTTCAGCATGTCTCAATAAACAAGGCTATTACATTTTACGGACACAATATGCATTTCATTAAATCATCACCGGTTTTTCCTATAATAAATAAACTGTTTACGAACTAAATGACTTTTATGTGTATAATATAATAATAACGTATTTTCCTATTTTTCAGTGTGTATAATGTAGTGATAAGAAAGGAACCCAATGTTTCGGTTCAATATAGACAGGGGTCTGTCCAGGTTTTTTTTTTTCCAGGGTCCTACTTTTGAGAATTTAATTATTATTTTTGGGAAAAAAGTAATTTCTCAAAACATTAGTTAACCCATTTATGCCTAGTCTCCTGAAATTGGGCACTTAAATTTTTTGGAAATAAACTAATATTATTTTAGACAGATTTCTTGTTCTATCTTTTTTTTATGTTTATTTTATACTACACAATCCACAAACAGAATAGCCAGATTAGTATAAATAATGCAACAATTATTATTATATTATATATATATATATATATATATATAAAGAGAGAGAGAGACAGAGAGTAAAGGAAAGATTACAAGTTTTTTGCTAATCAAATTGCTATTTATGTATATAAAGCATAATTTATTATCACTCAAAAAAATCTCGAGCTTGAAATCAGTTCATAGATTAAGATCATGCACCATGTTTATAATCTACCATTCTCTAAAATTTGTCATTCATTTGGGATATAAACAAAGGAAATCGTGCATGGTTAACATTTAGTCCCATAAAGCAAATTCAATATGGAAATGTTTTTATTATTTATTAATTTTCAAAAGAACTTTATTTGAATGTATTAAAGTGTGTGACTTTTGTTGAGGAAAAAAGAACCAAATGTAAATGTTGATAGAGCAATTACAATTTTAAGCTATGCATTAATAAACACTAAATAGTTTGAGAAATATATTAACAATATAACTGAACTAGTTAAGTAAAAAAATTGATGTGTAACTCAATTTTTTTTACTATAGCGGTCGTATTTTTGAAATATAATAATCTGAATTTCGAGAATTTCCTCCTGTGGAGAGATGCTGACGCTTCATATTTAAGAAAATAAAAAATAAAAAAAGAGTTGACATGAAGATGAAATAACAAAAGATTAAAATGAATGGTTTAACCCTTTAAGACTGGGAGTTTTTTTGGTAGAAATTGAAAGTTTGGGTGGTTTCCCCTTATCGATAGGATCGTATTTGATTGAAAAAAAAATATTTTTAAAAATACCTGATGTCAGGTTATGCCAAGGGAGGACCCACACAATTGTGTGGGTTCGACCTTAACCCCTTCGGGACTGGAGCCTTTTATGAAATTTTTAATCTTCTGTCACCGTTTTTTAAAAACAGAAATTAGTGTCTTTTTGAATCGAGAGATTGCGTTGATTAAATAAGGCAAATTTTACAGTAAAATTTTACTGGTGAGGAAAAACAAAAATTCTGAGCGCTTCATGCTCATATACGTGTCGCTCGTCCCCAAGGGCAGCTGTTTTTGAACTAAATCTACACAATTGTGTAGCTTGGGATTATGTGTGCAAATATCTAAAAATAAAAGTTTAAGCAAAAAAAGTTGTTGTTTATTGAGATAATTTTCATCAACCACAATGAAAATGTTTGAAACAATTTTTGTTTTTAGACAGACCACTACAATTACATTTTCTGAGACATGCTCAATGTTCGCACTCCTCTTAAGAGCTGTTGACAAGTGATATGCCCTTCACTCCATTTGGATTGTGCCTGATCCTTCAAATTTCTTTTTTTTTTTAGTTTTTCCAGCAGCGGTATTTTGTTGAAATACTGATCGAAGTACATAAAACTAGGTCTGAACCAGAGTAAGGACTACAGAAGGTCCTAAGCCTAGATCTTTGTGGACCATGTCTGTACTTTCCCACTGGTATATTACGAAATTTAAAACTATCCCAGATGATGCTGTTACCACAGAGTGTGGTTTGTTTTTTACATGCTGCTTTACTGAGACACGTCCTAAAAAAAGGAATCGTCTGCTCATCTATGGAAAATTTTCCATAATCTCCTGGTAAATTCAAGCAGACACTACAGAATCTGTCGAGCATTTGCTGAACTTTCTATAATTTATTATTCACTCCTGGTGGTTTACTTGCTGTGTCGATGAAATGGAATAAATTTATCAAATTAAAAAATCTATCTTGTGGTATGCATTTAACTCATATAAAACTTATAAATCATATATGGTATCTATAACTCAGAGCAGAAACATACAGTTTGTTACATGTGCATATTATATATCTAATACTAATTTTAAATAGAAATCATGAATAGTACAAACCTATTAATTTAATATATCTAATACTATCCATTTTAAATAGAAATCATGAATAGTACAAACATATTAATTTAAAATTAATCTACTGTAATTAATAAAAAATAAATTGCTAAAAATATAAATTTAAAAAAGAATACTTAAAAATAAAAATTTTATATATTAGGAATTGTAACTATTTTGGAAATGGTAAATGCCAGACCCACACAATTGTGTGGGTCATTTGTTTTTCAACTTTTGTAAAGCCTAATTAAATTTAACAAGGACAAAATCAATTAAAATCATGAACAAAGTATATGAAAAGAAAAATTAAATCTATACAAACACTAAAAATCATATTTAAAAGAAATTATGACAGTACATACATTTTTTTTATTGTTGTCAGATGATATAGTCTTTTTAAAAGCAGAAAATCTAACCCTGCATTGTAGTTGGTGCCCCCTAGTTGTGTCTTATCAAAACATCTGAAGCCAATTAACTCATATAAATGTGCAGATTTGGTTTTAAATCTCACAAAAATAGGAAATAGCCCTTTTCTTTTACTTTAGTATCACCCACACAATTGTGTGGGTCAGGGCTTAAAGGGTTAGAGAAATCACAAAAAAAATTCAAATTACCATGCAATATGTGAAGCAAGCACAGTGTTGCCAAATTAGGAAATGAAAGAAATCACCAAAAGTACGATTGCCACACCTACTATTACTATGACATCATTTATCAGCCAATCTGAGTTGATTTCAAATGAGGATAGAGGAGAGAAATTGAGGAAAGCCAACTAGCGATAAATGAAAGAGGTTTCAGTTTATGTTCCGTCGAACGGTAAAATGAAAAAAAAAAAAAAAAAAAAAAAAAGCTAAATTTTTGCCGAATTTTACACATGCCATGTGGATGTGGTTCATGTGCTAGGTTTCTTTTTTTTTTTTTTGGTGCGAAAGGGCCGTTTTTCTGAAATTTCATTTTGTGAAGATTTTGTTTTCTTAAATTTATTTTTGTAAAGAGTTTGTTTTACTGTCATCGAATTTTATGAAGGGTTCATTAACACAGACCCCTAATAGATATGTTTATAATCTAGATTAAAATTTTATCTCTTTACAACATATTATATTGTGTGGGCCAACTTTATATGGAATTACGTGTTATTTAATCTTTGTATTACCAGATTAAGATGCCTGTGAATTAAACAATGGATAACACTAGTACCGAGGACTACCAGATGGGATGGAATAAGAAAAGGTAGGCCAATCTTACATACTTATCTTATTTTATTGATACATGACCAGAATAAATTATAAAATAAATACATGAAGAACTGATCTCACACAAATGATATGTTAATATAGTTATTTACTTTCAATGTGTACAAATCAGAATACCGACCACAACAAAAAAAATTATGCAAATTAATGAAATTTTGCCTATTTTATGAAATTTAAAAGCAAATACAGTTGACATTCAATTTTAATGCTACAGTGTTTTAGCAGCTATGATTATTCTATAGTTTTTTTTCCTTCCTTTCCTTTTTTTCAGAACTCATAAACAATATTTCCAATAAAATTTATAACAGTTTCCTCAAGAATTTTTTGTCAACATTTTAGAGATTCCTTTCATTAGGAGTTAAAGTGTTTAATGTCCAATATGCCATCTATAAATGAATATAAAGAGAAGATTTATAATTTTTTAACTATGCATCATTTGATCTATGCAAGGAATAAAAAAAAGAGAGACTATTCCCAAATTATGAGGGGCATCGATAAAAAAAATCAATAAAATTAGTCTTAACAAAATTTATTGGTAGTAACATTACAAAATTGATAAAATATACACATACACATTACTAAGCTTTTCCTTAATAAAAAATCTTTAATAGATAAAACACATGTTTGTGTATATAAAAAACAATCTTACTCCAAAAGATGACAAGGACATTTGACTTCTAGATGGGTATGAGAAATGAGGATCAGTATCTTCATCTTGTACACTAGAGCTCTCCTTTTCAGAACTTGCTGTGCTTTGTCTACCAGACTGATTCTAGCAAAAAAAAAAACATAATTACTAGATACCCATGCACAGATTTTCAAAATTATTCAGAGAGATCAACCCCCCACCTACCAGATGGGTCCAATGAACCTGACAGATACATTCAAAATTATTTTTCTCATGAAAAAAATAAAAGACTAAAAATTCTGTAAATATGTAATTTTTCTGGAATGTTTTACACTTTATTTTGAATGTACCTGTTGGGTCAATTGGACCCGTATAGATGGAACGTTAACTTGACTTTAATACTGCATTTTAAATCCTTTTTATTAAAATTAAACAAAATCATACATTAAAGTTATTTACAATTAAATGTGTTACATAAATGTAAAACATTAACCCGCCAACACACACATTGGGATAAAATCTACCCCAATCACATGTTTTCTTTTTTAAAAAAGGATAAATTTTTTTAGAACGCTTCTGACCTGCCGTGTACCTTTCATGGTCAAGGTTGAGAAGGGGTGAGTGAAACAATGTCTTTTCTTTTTTTGCTAGGAGGAGAGAAATATACCTCTTGGGATTAAAAGTCCCGCTTGTGTAGAAACATTTCATTTCGATATGTTCATTTCTTACAGGAAAATAACTTCAACAGTAAAATAATTTTAATGAAAGACTAACATAAAAACTACATGTATATATTGATGAAAAGGTATTAAATGTAATTAATATCAATTTTGTGAAATAATTCCTCTTTTAAGGTGTAAAACAAATCGTTTGCATATTTTCTAAAAAAGTGATTTTTACAGAAACTGCTACAAAATCTGAAAATAAATATGAAAAGTATGATTTTTTCCCTAAAAGAAGTAGTACTGATGCATTTTACAATACAGTGTAGTAGATTTGTTTTTAAAACGCATTTAGCCTGAAATATAATGGGAGACAAAATGGGATGAGATTTATCCCATGCGTGTAGTAATGTAATGGAAAGGGGGGTACCTTTGCTGACAGGTTAAACATAAAAATTTGAAAGACAGAATGTACACTATATATAAATATAATAGCTTGATCTTGGAAAAGAAGACCCTCCAATTTCCTTCAAAGAGGTCTTAAAGGAATCGACTGAGAGCAGAGGTTTAGTACCCACACATTCCTGCAGTACAGCTCATTAGTGTGTATACAAAGTGCAGCCAAATGAATATATAAGGATTTCTTCCAACTTGCTTGGACAGCTTGGTGGAATTTGTAACTCCGACCCCCCTGTTTTTTGTTATGACTCAGAAAGTCACACAAAACTTTTTTCACCTTTTGAGAGAATTAAATGGTTGAAATGGAAATGAACTAGGCATACTGCAGGAAGATAGGACAATAGATGTAGTACAAATACCCTCAGTGATGTCAAATGTCTAAGATGTCCTCAGGTAAGACAGAGCTTCAAAATCAGAAAAGTAGCTAGAGTTAACTGGATGACTAAAGCACCAGACAAGAAACTATGAAAAAATGTATGGGATGGAGACCTACATCAAGCAGTGGATCGAAAAGAGTTGTCAATGATAATAATGATCCTGTAAAGAATGACGTCCACCATTATCTTAGTTTTCTCTGTGTTTTTTTTTTATTATTATTTGGTGTTGTTAGCAAAAAGAAAAAAAGGCACGGAATTTTATTTGTCAAACAATTGGTGCTAATCATTAATTGATGTTTGTTTTGATTTAGAATCCATTTAGCTGAAGGTAATGTTTAACTTGCATGACTGTAAAATTACTACAGCACCACAAAAACAGGCTAAACCATTTGACAGGGATAGAAGAATGAAAACAGAATCTGTTTATAATACTGCATTAAATGGAATTTTTTTATGGTCATAGAAAAAAATAAATGCTCAAGTGCGTGCATTACTCATGCTCAGAGGGTTCTGTACAATATATGAATTTTTAACTATATTATTAAAAAAATTGTTGTTAAAAGAATAATAAGACTTTCTAAAAAACTATACAATGTAGGGTTGAGTATAGCTGTATATACTAGAAAAGTATGAATGGGTATACTATAAAAGTTCAAAGAGATGCCTAAATAATATCACATATTGCTATTCTGTATAACTCTTTTTTTAATCTTATCCTAATCTGTTTATGATGAACTTAATTCAGTACTGGCATTAAAAGTAGGGCATATTTAAACTTCATTTGGCATTTCATAAAACTAAGTTCAGCGTATTAATAATCTTTTCTTTTTGCAACGTAGCTAAAACAAAACCCTTGTTCAAAATTTAAACTTGGCATTGTGCTAAGCATGCTTCGAAAGGAGGTTGCAAAGTTGCAATGCCACCTTGCTCCGTGCAATGTTTTTCCAGATAGGTTTTTAATTAACTTTTAAAGACACGGGATGCATATTAAGAGATCAACTCATGCAAACTAGTTGCGAATCCCATAGTATTTATGTGATTAATTCTAATTAGTTTTTATTTTTAACAATTTGATGTTTATTGCTTTTATACTGCTACTGGACATTGCATTACACAAATATATCATTAAAAGCATCTAGGCTTTAAAAGCCTATGGTACATAGAGTACACCTCCCCTGTCATTATGTATGTCCAAACTATCCGTGTCTTTAAGGGTTAATATCTCGGCTAATTACAGATGATTTAAAAAAAAAATCATTATGAACAATGCTTTATACATCTGCTATGATACATACCTCCAGCACTCCTCAACACCTTTGCTGAATGT
Source organism: Maratus speciosus (assembly GCA_963932465.1). NCBI lineage: Eukaryota > Metazoa > Arthropoda > Arachnida > Araneae > Salticidae > Maratus > Maratus speciosus. The sequence goes on from OZ010796.1 coordinate 347,724,607, forward strand.
GTGCAAATTGAAATTTGTGTGTAATGGAAAAATGCACTTTTCTCAAAAACTATGTGACCTAGGGTAATTGCTATAGTTTTCCTGCAAGGTTTAAATTAACGTCTACTACCTCTAATTTTTTCATAATTTTGGTTTCAGTAGATTCGGAAATAGAGGGAGGTGGGAGGGTCATATTTTTGCACTACATTTTTGATGATACCTTTTAAAATACAATACCTAAAACTAAAAGAAAAGAAGTTTTGAGTTCAGCGTTATGAAAGATTTCATACAATAACCTACTCAATATACAAAGAAAAGACTGTTTTTTTCAAGTAGCTTAATTAGGCCCTCTACATTTTTCCTAAATATATTTGTGAATGTTTAATAATCTGTAAATATGTGGGTCAATTGAAACTTTGCATGTTCCATAGTTTATGAGTAAAATAGCTGTGACAGACAGACACAGGAGTGATCTTAAAATGGTTCCGTTTTTACTTTTTAAGTACAGAACCCTAAAAATAAACTCCATACAATTACACCAGCAAAGATGGAAGCCTGCCTAATGGAAGTCCTCCAGTCCATGGCAATTCTATCATAATAGGTTTAATTATATAAAACTCTTTATTTACAAATCTCAGATATTGCATAAGCTCTAAAAAGATATTTAATTTTGTGCACTGATTTATTATTTTTATCATAAAGTTTTTGAATGAGTTTAAAAACAATGTTCTAACTTTTATAACACCCAATATGTCATTTAAAAGTCCTTCCGGCCAGTGCCGGGAGGAAGAGGTAGCTTTCATATTCCTTATTTTAAAAAAGCCAACTTATATTATTCAAACACACGAAGCTCAATTTATTGGAAACCGAATATAGGAGATTCAATACTAATTTTTATCAATACAAGATCATTATGAATGAGAATTTCGCGAAATTAGTCAGCTTTATCCAAGCTGCTTTTATTTAAAGTAACTTACATTTGGCTGCCAAATTCGACGATTTCTTACAGTGCCTGCCATTTTAAGACAACATGGTGGATGAGGCTAACCAGTGAACTTGGTCAAGACCTTAGTAATTGCTGTGCACATGCTCACTCACATCGGAAGCGATTGATATATACGAGTGCTGTCGCAGGCAAAAAATCAGATTTTTCAAAATGTCACCCACATTAGATATTGAAATTGCTATATCTGAGCCATTTTTTAAGATAAAGACAAACAAAAAATGCTCCTGAATCCTTATATCAAGGTCAAATACTTAAGAAAGAAACCTTTTTCAATTTCTAATTTTTTTGCATCTCACTTTAAAAATATATATTTTTTAATTTAATGGCCGCCATTTTGAAACAAGATGGCTGATGAAGCTGGCCAGCGAACTTGGTCGAGATATTGATGTATACTATCCACATGCCTTCTTACATCGAAATAGGCGAATACGTGTGTTATCGAGTGACAAATACAAGATCGTTTCAAAATGTTAGCCATGCTAGAAATTCAAAGTGCTATAATTCAACCATTTTTTAAGATATAAACAAAAGAACAAATTTTCAGAAACAAAAACTGCTCCGGAATCTTTGTATCAAGGCCAAACACATAAAAAAAATCTTTTTCATTTTCCAATTTTTTAATACCTCATTTTAAATTTTAAATTTAATTTTTTTTAAATGGCAACCCTTTTGAAACAAGATGGCGAATGAAGCTGGCCAACGATCTTGGTCGAGACATTGGTATGTACTATGTACAGACCAAGTTACATCCAAATCGGTTCATAAATACGCCTGTTATCGCGTGACAAAAATAAGGTCATTTTAAAATGTCAGCCACAATAGAAATTCAAAATGCTATTACTCAGCCATTTTTTTAGATATAGACGAAACAAAAACTGTTCCGGAATCTTTGTATTAAGGTTAAACACATACAAAAGAAATCTTTTTCATTTTCCAATTTTTTGGTATCTCATTTTAATTTTTTATTTTTTAAATTTTTTTAAATGGCCGCCATTTTGAAACAAGATGGCGGATGAAGCTGGCCAATGAACTCGGTCGAGATATTTGTATGTACTATGTACACACCAAGGTACATCCAAATTGGTTCATAAATACGCCTGTTATTACGCGACAAAAATCAGGACGTTTCAAAATGTCAGCCACGCTAGAAAATCAAAATGCTATAACTCAGCCATTTCTTCAGATATAGACGAAACAAAAACTGCTCCAGAATCATTGTATAAAGGTCAAATACATAAGAAAAAAATATTTTTCCATTTTTAATTTTTTGGTACCACATTTCAAATTTTAAATTTTTTTAAAAATTTTAAGTGGCCACCATTTTGAAACAAAACGGCGGATGAAGCTGGCCAACGAACTCGGTCGAGACATTGGTATGTACTATGTACACACCGAATTACATCGAAATCGGTTCATAATTACGAGAGTTAGATGTGACATAGGTCAGATATATATATATATATCAATTTTGAACGGAGGGTGGTTTCGGGGTCTGGGGGTCATGATCGATGAAAATATACCAAAATTTTTTTAAATCGCTTTCCTCCGAACGGCTGCAATAGGTAGATTTTTGTAATGAAAGCTACCTAAAAGTATGTTCATGTTATTAAAGCTTTTCCCTTCTAAGGTAGCAATATACTACCTGCAAAACACACATAAGTAAAATGCATGTTAAATTTTTAGAAGTTGTTTTGTACTTTTTATAATAACCCTAAACATCAATTTCTCAAATATAATATGTAACTGCAACCTGAATGATATTTTTTATCAAATTGCACATATAACATAATAATTCAACTATTTAAAGGTATAAAATTCAGGAAAAAATTCAACAACACGTTATAAATAGGTTTATATATTTATTTTTATTTTTAAATTGTGCTTTATATGTCAAGTTATGTAATGCACTGATATATACAGAATATCTATTCTGAATGAATAACTCTTGCTCAAAATTAATGACAGTTTTTTTAATTTTGTACAGATATATTTAACACAAGTCTGATAATACAGACTACGGTGTAAATAAATCAATAACAAGGACAAAAATCAGGTGAAATCAAGGATGAATTACTGATGAAGACAAACTTAAGAACGAATATAAAGTGTTTATAGGCATTATTAAATGATATTTAATAGATTAATAAAAAACAAATAATTCTGATGGTTTAAAGAATACTTTTTAAAATTCATAAGAAGAAAAATGTAAAAATATTTTAAGGAATGAGAAGTGGGCACTGAAAATATCTAAAAGTGTACAATTGAATTGTTTGATAAATAATGCAAATCACAGAGTTGTCAAGTTCCAAAGACCAAAATTCAGACAATTTTTAAAAGAAAAATCAGGAGAATATTTTTTCAATTCAAAACTTTATCTTTTAAAAATGTAAACATATATAATATGAATACAAATTTAATTTATTTTAAATAATATTTCATTAATATTGAAGACTAAATTATATTTATATGCATATCTATCACTTTTCTTCTATAAAGAATAGTATATGGTTATAAAATTAAAAAGAATTTTTTACTGTGAGGATGACATTTAAGATGTTTTACCTCTTTCAGGAGCAAAGTAATTTTGTTGTTTAAAATGTTAAATTTATTGAATGACACCGGGATTTATGAACAAATTTATATGAAAGTAAATAGAATATTTAAAAAACAAGACCTTTAAAAAACAAGAACTAAGACTAATCATCTCTATTTTTAAATACATATACTCAGGGGCGGCCGGTCCATTGGGGCCACTGGGGCCAGGCCCCACTAGAATTTTCTGTTCATTAAAAAAATTTTGATTCATATTTTTAATTTAAAACTTTAAAAAAAAAGAACTGTTTACTAAAAATATATTGCAAAGAAACTCCTTCTTACATTGTGCCCACTCATCCGTTATCGACTCTCAGCATCTATTTCTTTCTCAGAGGCAATAAATCACTTTACTGGCCACTACTTACTTCTGAACACCAAGGTTACTGTATCGGGGCACAAGACATTTGTGCCCATTTGGCGCGATAATGAGTATTTCCCTCCCTCACGTGTCATTCAATTTTGGCGATGTACTGCTCTTTTAGAGCTAAATTTTCCGTATTTTTTTTGCAATGGGGGGCACTGGGCGAGAGTGCCCTTGATCCAAAGTTTGTTATACGGGGATTCTCAAAAATATTCGTCGACATTTGTATTACTATTGCTGCTTATTCATTGAATTACGCGATCTTTAAGTGCTCTGTACTCTCTTTAAACGGAGACACATGTTATTGTTAAGGTGTATTCCAATCCAAACTGCTTATTTTCTGATTTATTTTTAAATTCATTTTTACTCTCAAACGCATCAAACTGGCAAATTCTCTTATTTAGAAACTACATAATGGGACGTGCTTGTCGATTTTTTGAAAAATGCAGAAAATATTGCAAAAAAAATGCTATCAAAGTGGGAGTTTTGAACTGAATTTTCTGAAGCGGGAGATCTGGGAATGAAAAAAAGGGTCCTAATGAGAAAATAATTGTTTTAAAATCAAATTCTATTGAATTGAACGAAAAATGAAACCACACGGCCTCTTAAACATCACTTCAAAAATCATCTCAGCAAGTTTCATGTTTTTACTTTTAAAAATGAGTCTGAAAGTGTCCCAGAAAATTTCGAGCTGTTGAGGGTGGAAAAATATTTTTTCGAACACACCCTTAAATTCTTGAAATAAAAAAATGAATTCTGTAGATGATTTATTATGCCCTTTTCAACAATGAATTTGGAAGAAAAACTTGAAATTAAACGCCTGGGACCTTATCAACCGAAGAATTTTGAAATGCAACGAAAAGATGGGGGAAAACTACGCTATTTCTCTACACAGTGGTATCAAAAATTTCTGTGTATTTCAGCAAGTGAAGAAAAAAAAAAGCATTGTTCTGTTTTTATTTTTTATTGTTTGGAGGGATGAAATTATGGAGTATGGCCGGCTGTAACGATTTGAAGCATTTTTCTGAAAGAGTAAAAAAAACATGAAATGAATTACTACTCATTTAAATAATGCTTTTAACTATAAAACCTTCGGAACTGTCAATATTGTAGTGCAGTTGGATGAAGGTTACAGGATTTCATTACAAAAACATAATGAAATGGTTGTGAAGAACAGGTATGTGCTAAATCGTAAACCGAGGTATGTTTTTAGAATTGGTCACATACGCCTCAAAACTGGACACTATATTGGAAGACCATTTAAACAATGCTACAGTATCTAAAAATACTTAAAAAACTATACAATATGAGCTGTTGGATTGTATATATGAAACGTATATGCATGAAGTTAAAAATGAGATTTCTGCTTCTAATTTTGTAGATTTACAAGCTGACGAAACTATATTGATGTAAGCTGCACTTCGCAATTTGTTATCATTTTACGATATATAAAAAAAAACAAACCCTTGAAAAGGTTTGTTCAATTTATTGATGTCTATGATAAAACAGCAGAGGGACTTACTATAATCTTAACTCAAAATTTAGAAAAGTTTTATTTAAAAGATAAGCTTGTTGCGCAAGCATATGACGGTGCGCTGTTGTGAGCGGGTGTCATACTGGAGTTCAAGAGCGAATGAGAGAAAATTTTAAAACATTTTTGAAAAACTCTATGGGACAGGAACGATTAAGCACACTCTTGCTGTTCTTTCAGTCCACAAAGATTTTATTAGTACAATATCAGAATTTGATATAAAAGTAAGTGAAAGATTTGCAAGTCGAAAAAATCGACGTGCCTAATTTCTATTTAAATAATGCATTAAATTTTAATTTGTGAATGGATTAAATCTCTGCAAGAAAAATATGTATTTTTTTCTATTAAATTATGAGATAATTATTTTTTGTTTGATTTGTGAATTTGTTTTTTAATTTAATAATGTTTGACCAGAGTAAGTTTAATGTGAATAATGGTAATTAAATTTAAAGTTAGTGAAAGATTTGCGCATCTAAAAACATACCAAACTTTTATTTAAATAATGTACTAAATTTTAATTTCTGAACAGTTTCAATGTTTGCAAGTAAAGTTTATATTTTTTTTCTGTAACATTGTGAGATTGTTATTATTATTATTATTATTATTATTATTTTGTATATTTGTTTTTTAATTAAATAATGATTGATCAAAGTATGTTCAATGTTAATAATGGCAATTAATGGTATGTTAAAAATTGTAATTAATTTGATAAATTTGAAATTAACGTTGATTACTTGAAAAAATAATTTTTTTTATTTTATTTATTTTTTTTTTTTTACAAAAGTAAGAAATAAAAGTTTTAAATAATAGTTAGTTTTAAATAATTTGTTTTCATGTTTAAACAACAAATATTAATACATAAAAATTTACAATATGTTATGAGGACCGGGCCCCACCAGTGAAGATTGGCACGAGCCGCCACTGCATATACTATTGCTATATTTATAAAGAATACTTTTTAAAATTCATAAGAAGAAAAATGTAAAAATATTTTAAGGAATGAGAAGTGGGCACTGAAAATATCTAAAAGTGTACAATTGAATTGTTTGATAAATAATGCAAATCACAGAGTTGTCAAGTTCCAAAGACCAAAATTCAGACAATTTTTAAAAGAAAAATCAGGAGAATATTTTTTCAATTCAAAACTTTATCTTTTAAAAATGTAAACATATATAATATGAATACAAATTTAATTTATTTTAAATAATATTTCATTAATATTGAAGACTAAATTATATTTATATGCATATCTATCACTTTTGTTCTATAAAGAATAGTATATGGTTATAAAATTAAAAAGAATTTTTTATTGTGAGGATGACATTTAAGATGTTTTACCTCTTTCAGGGGCAAAGTAATTTTGTTGTTTAAAATGTTAAATTTATTGAATGACACCGGGATTTATGAACAAATTTATATGAAAGTAAATAAAATCTTTTCTTTGCATACATTATACAAAGCGAAATTTAGTTCCTAAATTCTGGTGCCAATGTAGCATTTGGGACTACACCGGTGCCCTTCAAGAGATTAAAATAATTTTAAATTCATTGCATAACAATAAAAACATTTTGTCTTCTGATAAACATACTTCCCATTTACATACAACTGAATAATGGTTATGTATTCTTAAATAATTTTTAATTAATAGAGGAAAATTAATAACAAAAAATAATTACATTTAAAAAAATTTAATACAGTCAACTGGGGTAACTTTGGCCCAAGAGAGAAAAAAAAAAGATTAAATTTGCTATATTTTCTACATCACTTGAGTTATCGACAAAACATATACTATATGGCCATTAATGACCAGCAACTTTCAAATTTAGAGATTTTGTCGAATATTTAAAAATGTATTTCTCAGATTCTTCTGGAATTTTAGGATTAAAAAGAACAGGTTTGACTTCATATTCATCAAAGTAAATTTGATAACGAGGACAATTGGGGGCCAACCAAAAAATAATACTTGGGATCACCTGTAAAATAAAATACACAAAATGATCTATCGCTACAGACTATACATAGGCAGACATTGTGCAATATGTGTATTCATTTATGTAAGAATAGCATGTATATTAATAGAGATATAGCGATTTTAAAAAAAAATTAAAAAAATTCTTCAGGTGTTTTGCTTACAACATACAGGGTTTTTAACCAAATTCAATGCCAGTTTCAGAAAAATTGACAAAATGTAGTAGAAACAATATAGTGTAATTGGAATTTAAATATATTAAATATTTAAGGAAATATGGGCAGATGTATAAAATAATTTTTATCTGTGCATGCACGAATGATAACAAGGAGCTTTTTGCATAATTTAATAGTCAACTCTATAGAGCAACTTATAAAAAAAAATCCATGAAATATCATAAAAATTCAGGGAGATATCGGCATTAGAGTGAGCTGTTTTTTAGTTTTGCACTAAAACTCGCTGAATGATAAGGGATTGTCCACAAATTTTTATTTTTAAGTTATCTGACAGCGTTCGGAGCAAGTTTTTTGAAAATTCTATTTAATTATAGTTTACGGTTATGTTTAGGAAGATTTTGACTCTAAACTATGATGAAAAGGAAAATATAGTGCATGCATTGATTACATTTAGGTAAATTGAGGAGCTTATGGTAAAATTTTGTGAAATTTAGCGTAATACGCAAAACACTCTACAGTAAATTCTATTGCATATATAATGGCACGTTAAGAAAACGACCGATTGATAAGTACAGTAAATTTCCAATTCACATAACTGTTAAGTAAATGTTAAATAAAGTTTAAAATAGTTAAGTAAATGTTTCAGTTAAATAAATGTATTTTATGGAAAATGCACTTTTCTGTGAAAAAAATGTGATAGAATTTACTGTAATTAAAAACCCTGTATGTTATAAGCAAAAAACATACAAGAATTTTTAAAATTAAAAAAAAAATCGCTATCTCTCTATTGATTTACATGCTATTCCTACACAAATGAATACACATATTGTGCAATGTCTGCCTATGTACATTCTGTAGCGATAGATCATTTCATGCATTTTATTTTACAGGGTGATCCCAAGTATTATATATTATATGCAAGTTATAAGTTATTATACGCAAAACGTAATTTCTCAAAAAGCTATTGAAATATCATTATAAAAATAAATTGCAAGTTATTCTCATAGCTCATGAAAAATGTATAATATCTTAGATTTTAGTTTATTATCTTCATCACTGTCATACAAATTAAGCATATACAGAAAATACATATATGTGTGATAGAATTTACTGTAGAGTGTTTTGCGTATTGGGCTAAATTTCACAAAATTTTACCATAAACTCCTCAATTTATCTAAATGTAATCAATGTATGGACTATATTTTCCTTTTCATCATGATTTAGAGTAAAAATCTTCCTAAACATAACAGTAAACTATAATTAAATAGCATTTTCAATAAACTTGCTCCAAACGCTGTCAGATAACTTAAAAATAACAATTTGTGGACAATCCCTTATCATTCAGCGAGTTTTAGAGAGGAACTAAAAAACAGCTCACTCTAACGCCGATATCTCCCTGAATTTTTACGATATTTGACTGATTTTTTTTAATATGAGTAAGTTGCTCTATAGAGTTGACCATTAAATTATACAACAAGCTTCTTGTTATCGTTCGCGCATGTGCAGATAAAAATTATTTTATACAACTGCCCATATATCCTTAAATATTTAATATATTTATATTCTAACTAGCAAACCCCGCGGCTTTGCTCGCGTAATATTTGAAATATGCCAAGTGATATTTATATGTCTAATTTTTATTAAAAGGTACTAACTAAATTTTTATTTTATTAAAAGGTAATATTTTATTTTATTAAAAGGTACTTATTACTTTCAGGAATAATTAAAAAATTACTGTTTAAAACACAGTTTGATTAAACATCATTATTACACTGCATTAGGCAGAAATGAGACTTAAATTAATAAAACGAAATAAAACTAAATAAATGGAAATTTAGAAAATATTTTGAAACTTTTATGCTCAAATGATATGCTCATTTCAGTATTCATTTGAAGTTTTGAATTTTTTAGAAGCCATCTTAGTCCAGGGGAAATGTACAAAAAAAGGTGGGTTACCTTACAAAAAATCGGGTGGAAGAATTTTTTTTCTGAATTGTTTATAATGATGCCAACATGGAAAAACCAAGTTTTCCAACAAAATTTCTTAAGGCTAAATTTTCTGTGGCCAAAAAACAACAAAATTTTGGGACTTTTTTCGAGTTTTTTTAAATATCTCAATAGCCGTTGCAGTAGCATAATTTTTTGTCAATTACAATATTAAAGAAGACAAAATTCTCTACAATTTTCATATTTACAATTCTTTTATACACCCAATAGCAAGCGCAGGACGCCATTTCAAAAGTAAGACAATTGTTTCAATTTTCTTAAAAACCGTGAAAAATGTAGTTCTCCCCTGATTATTCACATGTTTCCCACGGATTTAATCATGTATGTCAACTTCTATATATTGGTAGTAGTAAATTATGTGTTTGAGGGCCAAAACTAGCCTTTCGGGAGGGGGGGGGGGGGGGCGGGCATTCATGCATATCATGCATTCATAAAATTCATGCATATTTTGCACTACCCTTCGTTAATTATTTTAATAAATCTCTAATAGCCAGATTTTGAAAATTTTAAGTGTGTAATCATTAAATACATAATCAGATTTTTCAAATATGGATTCATTAAAACCTTGAAAACCAAATCGAAATATATTCCGCTTTAAACAGGTTTCCATCTTAGGGGTATAACTGGTCATATTATTTCTCTTAAAAATATATAATTTTTTCTTTAAGGACCGGATTCCGTATATGAAGATTTTATTTTCAAAAATTTTATGATAGTTGTAGTATTGAGGCATTTAATGTCATAGTTATATGAATTATGAGACTAAATTAGTCATACAAAGACATTGTTAGATATCAACCTCGGTATCATATGAAAAAATAAATAAATATTAAAATTCAAGCAAGAATTCTGAAAAGAACACTTTTGTAGGTTTAACATGAGCGTGCAAATGTTTTCGCGTGAGACTTCACTACTCACACGAAGAAACTGGAATGCTAAGGTTAAACCTATGGAAGCGTTCCTTTTACAATTTCTCATTTGCAATTTAATAGTTTTAAATGATTTTTTTTTTGAGGGGTTTAGAAGTGCTGACGTTGAATTCCAACTATATTAGTGTTTACTTTTTCTATTTTGATTACAGTTTTTATTATTTTTTATTTTTGGTCAGTTTTCCGGCTGCGAGACTTTTTTTATCCAAATTTCATATATATATATATATCAGGGCCGAAACTAGAGGGGACAGAGGGAGCATGTGCCCCAGGCGCCAGAGTGGAAGTCGAAGGGGCACCAAATAAAGATTTTTTTGTTGTTTGATACCAAAAAATATATAGTATGAAATTTGGCTAAAATTGTCTCACAGCCGGAAAATCCAAAATGCAAATTGAACCAAATGCATTAAAACTGGATAACAGAATCCTGTTTTAAATGAAAAAATTACATGTTAATTCAAAAGAAAATTTGAAACAAATGCATTAAAATAGGATAACGGAATCCTGTCTTAAATGAAAAAAGTACAGAAAGAATACTAGCAATTGCAACTGCTGAGAGGGAAACCTGTATAAAGTGGAATATTTTGGGTTCCCTTTTAAAGATTTTAATGAATCAATATTAGACAAGGCTGGTTACGCAGTTCAGCATTATGTATTTCATGATTACATTTAAATTTTAAAATAATTCGGCTATTAGAAATTAGTAAAATTCTTTTTGTAAATTTCTTTGTAAATTTCAGAGTGACTCCCCTCCCCCATTTTATATGGAAGTATAATCCAATGTTTACTATCTTTAAAAAATAAAGCATTAAAATATATGTTATCAATAATTGGTAAATAAAATATACCATTGTATGTTAAGTGTGTAATATGTGGAATAAAGTATGTTTTTCGCAAATTTTCATATCTATCCCATTGTTTCCTGGAAAAATATGCATGCATTATAAAAATTATTACAATTACAAAATTATTAAAATTAAACAAAAATTCTTTCATAATTGAAACTATAGTACCAATAAGTTATTAAATACTAAAGTATTCTTTTAAACAATGCTTTGAAATTAACATTATACACACTTAAAATTACTGTCGATACGAAAATTGTTTTATTCATCTACACACTATCCTATTTTTAAAGTTATATAATTTTATTGAATATAAAAGACGTGGGTGTGCAAATAATATTTAATTTACTGCTACCAATTTTTAGAAGTTGACATACGTGATTAAATCCGTGGGAAACATATGAATAACCGGGGGCGAACTACGTTTTCACGGTTTTTAAGAAAATTGAAAAAATTGTCTTATTTTTGAAACGGCGTATTGCGCTTGCTGTTGAGTGTATAAAAGAGTTGTAAATATGAAAGTTGTAGAGAATTTTGTCCTCTTTAATACTGAAATTGACAAAAATCATGCTACGGCAACAGGTATCGATATATTTAAAAAAAATATAAAAAAGTCCCAAAATTTTGTTGTTTATTGGCCACAGAAAATTTAGCCTTAAGAAATTTTGTTGGAAAACTTGGTTTTTCCATGTTGGCATCATTATAAACAAGTCAGAAAAAAAATCTTGTACCCGATTTTTTGCAAGGTAAAATGTACATTTCCCCTGGACTATCTTCTTACATCTTAAAATTAACTATCATGTCAAATTCCAAGTCCTACCACCTCTCTCAACATAAAGGGCTATGTTGAAATAGGAAATTTCACCATTAATTTGCCATCATTAATTTTGAAATCGGTTTGTTATTTCCTAGTATTCCACAGAAACATACTTTAGAAAGCTTTTGAAGTCCTTTTTTAGAACGTTTGTTGTTCCTGTGAACCCCAGGTGGTAGAATCATCGGCATAAAATACAGCCTGTGTAGGACCAGAAACTGTTACCATTGATTCACAATTATTACTTTTATAATCGGTTTATATTCCCTGAAATTGCATAGAAATCATACTTTAGGACTTTTATAGAATGCTTTTCACCCCCCCCCCTTCGCTTCACCCCTTTTTAATTCGAATTTATTTCTGACAGTCCTTCGAGGGCATTTATATTTTATAAGTAACTACCGTGCCATATTTAAAGTTTCTAGCATTTTCAGTATCACAGAAATCACAATTTAGAAAGTTTTTAGCTTCTGCAACCCTCTGGTGGTAGTGGCACAGACATAAAATATAGCTTATGTTTGAGCAGGTTCTATCACCAACAATTTGTCATCATTATTTTTTTAATCGGTTTGGTATCTGATAAGACTGACAGTGATGGAACAGCATGGACCTCATTTTGGAGCAACAAGAAGCTATTTTGGAGCAGCAAAAACGCTCATTTTGGAGCAGAAAATAACTATTTTGGAGCAGCAAAAAGCCACTTTGGAGCAGAAAATAACTATTTTGGAGCAGCAAAAATGTTCATTTTGGAGCAGAAAATAATTATTTTGGAGCATCAAACTCTCATTTTGGTATTCTTTAACGAAATTCCCATTTTTTCTGCAATTCTTTGACGAAATTTGCGTTTTTCCAGCAATTCTTTGACGGAATTCGCATTTTTTTCGCGACTCTTTCACAAAATTCGCTTTTTTTTCACAGTCCTTTGACAAAATTCGCGTATTTTTCACGTGCTATTCGGGCTCTTAAGTTGAAATCAGCGTGTTTTTCGCTATCTTTTGATGAAATTAGCGTGTTTTTCGAAATCTTGTGACGAAATTTGCGGTTTTTTGTGACCTTTTGATGACATTTGTGTTTTTTCCGCGATCTTTAACGAAATTTGTGTTTTTTCCAAATTTTTTGAGCCCGTTTTGTTCGTTTTTTGACGAAATTAGCGATCCTTTGACAAAATTCACGTTTTTTTTTTTTTTTTTCGCGATCCTTTGACATAACTCGCTTGTTTTTTGCGACCTTTTCATGAAATTTGCGGTTTTTTTCACGATATTTTAACTAAAGTAGCGTTTTTTTTACGATATTTTGACGGTGTTTTGTTCTTTTTTTTAACGAAGTCAGCTATCCTTTGACAAAAATCACGTTTTTTTCGTGATCCTTTGACGAAATTTGCATATTTTTCACTATCTTTTGACGAAATTTGCGTTTTATTCGCGATCTTTTGATGAAATTTGCGGTTTTTTCGCAATATTTTAACGAAAGTAGTGTTTTTTCACGATCTTTTGACCCCGTTTTGTTCGCTTTTTGAGGAAATTAGCGATCTTTTGACAAAATTCACGTTTTTTACGCGATCCTTTGACAAAATTCGCGTGTTTTTGGCGATCTTTTTACGAAATTCGCGTGTTTTTTGCGACCTTTTGATGAAATTTGCTGTTTTTTTCGCGATATTTTAACAAAAGCAGCGTTTTTTCACGATCTTTTGACCGTGTTTTGACAATGTTAGCGCTCCTTTGACAAAAATCAAGATTTTTTCGCGAACCTATGACGAAATTCGCGTGTTATTCGCGATCTTTTGACGAAAATCTCGTGTTTTTCGCGATCTTTTGACGAAATTTGCGACCTTTTGGTGAAATTTGCGGTTTTTTCACTATCTTTTAAATAAATTAGGGTTTTTTCACGATCTTTTGACCGTGTTTTGTTCGTTTTTGGACGAAATTAGCGATTATTTGACAAAATTCACGTTTTTCTCGCGATCATTTGAGAAATTCGCGTTTTTTCGCGATCTTTTGACGGAATTCACGTGTTTTTCGCGATCTTTCGACGGAATTCGCATGTTTTGCAAGATCTTTAGGCAAAATTCGCGTGTTTTTCGCGATCTTCTGACGAAATCTGCGGTTTATTCGCAATCTTTAAACGAAATCACGTTTTTCCGCGATCTTTTGACGGAATTCACGTGTTTTACGCGATCTTTTACCGGAATTCACGTGTTTTGCGCGATCTTGAGGCAAAATTCGCGTGTTTTTCGCGATCTTTAGGCAAAATTGGCGTGTTTTTCGAGATCTTTTGGCAAAATTCGCGTGCTTTTTTAGATCTTTCGACAAAATTTGCGTGTTTTCGCGATCTTCTGACGAAATCTGCGTTTTATTCGCGATCTTTTTAAACGAAATCACATTTTTCCGCGATCTTTTAACCGCGTTCTGTTCGTTTTTTGACGAAATTAGCGATCCTTTGTTAAAATTCACGTTTTTTTTTTCCGTGATCATTTGAGAAACATCGCGTGTTTTTCGCTTTCCTTTGACCAAATTCGCATGTTTATCGCAATATTTTGGCGAAATTCGAGTGGAAAATAATCGATTTGGCTCAAGAATTATTATCGAAATGGCGCAGTTGGGTGCAATTTTGTTGAAAAATGATCGTTTTGGCGCAGAAATGCGCAACATTATCGATTTGGCGCAATTGGCGCAGCTGTTCCATCACTGGATTGAATAAAAATTGTAATTTATAACGCTTTTCGCTCACTTCATCTTTTTAAATTTGGAATTTTCTTTTGACTGTTCTTAGAAAGCAGTTGCATCTTGTAAGTAAATACCATGCCATACTTCAAAGTGTTAGACCCCTCAGTTGTGCAAAAAACGCAAATTAGAACATGTTTTGCTTTTGCAACCCTCAGATGGTAGCGACAGCAACATAAAATATAACCTATGTTATAGCAGGGACTGTCACCATTGATTTGCAACCATTACTTTTGAAATAGCTTTGGTATTTCCTGAGACTGAGTAGAAATCGCAATTTAGAACATTTTTAGAACACTTTTCGCGCATTTTCAACCTTTTTTAAATTTCTAATTTTTCGAAACTACTCTTAAAGATAATTTATATCTAATAAATATGTATCTTGCCTAATTTTAAGTTGCTAGCCCCTACCTATCACAAAAATCGAAATTTTGAACGCTTTTATGTTCCTGCAACGTATAGGTGATAGTGATACCGGCATAAAATAGCGTCCATGTTAGAGCAGAGGCTATCAGCATCAATTTCCTACCATTACTTTTGAAATCAGTTTGATTCTTCCTGAGATATTGCTGACAAATCGGCATTTAGAACGTTATTAGAACGCTTTTCGCGCATTTTGCTCCTGCATCTCCACTGGGGTAGTGGAAACAGATATAAAATATAGCCTATCTTGGAGCAAGATCTGTCACTATCATTTTTACACCATTATATTTGAAATCGGTTCAGTACTTCCTGAGATTGCATAGAAATCGCAATTTAGAACGTTTTTTACAACGCTTTTTGTGCATTTTGACCCCATTTTAAATTTCGATTTTTTAGGAAATGTCCTATTGATATCTTATAACTAACTACCATTCCAAATTTCACAATTCTAGGCCCTTCCGTTACGCAAAAACCACAATTTAGAACATTTTTCTCCTGCAACCCCTTTGGGGTAGTGGCACCGACATAAAACATAGCCTATGTTGGAGCAAGGGTTGTCGCCATCATTTTGACACAATTATTTTTTAAATCGGTTAGGTATTTCCTGAGATTGTGTGGAAACCACCATGTAGAACATTTTTTAGAACGCTTTTCGCGCATTTTCACCCCTTTTAAATTTCGAATTGTTTAAGAATTGTTCTTAGAAATCCTTTATATCTAATAAGTAGCTAATATTTCAAATTTCATATTTCTAGGCCCTTCAGTAACACATAAATCGCATTTTTAGAAAGTTTTTTGCTCCTGCACCCCCTTTGTGGTAGTGGCACCGACATAAAATATAGCCTATCTTGGACCAAGCGTTGTTACCATCATTTTGATGCCAATACTTTTTAAATTGGTTTGGTATTTCCTGAGATTGTGTGGAAACCACCATGTAGAACGTTTTTTAGAACGCTTTTCACGCATTTTCACCCCTTTTAAATTTCGAATTGTTTAAGAATTGTTCTTAGAAATCCTTTATATCAAATAAGTAGCTAATATTTCAAATTTCATATTTCTAGGCCCTTCAGTAACACAAAAATTGCATTTTTAGAACGTTTTTTGCTCCTGCACCCCCTTTCAGTTAGTGGCACCGACATAAAACATAGCCTATGTTAGAGCAAGGGTTGTCACCGTCATTTTGACACCATTATTTTTTAAATCAGTTTGGTATTTCCTGAGATTGAGTAGAAACCACCATTTAGAACATTTTTTAGAACGCTTTTCGTGCATTTTCACCCCTTTTAAATTTCAAATAGTTTAAGAATTGTTCTTAGAAATCCTTTACATCTAATAAGTAGCTAATATTTTAAATTTCATATTTCTAGGCCTTTCAGTAACACATAAATCACATTTTTAGAACGTTTTTTGCTCCTGCACCCCCTTTGTGGCAGTGGCACTGACATAAAATATAGCCTATCTTGGAGCAAGCATTGTCACCATCATTTTGACGCCAATATTTAAAAAATCGGTTTGGTATTTCCTGAGATTATGTAGCAACTACCATTTAGAATGTTTTTTAGAATGCTTTTTGCGTATTTTCACCCCTTTTAAATTTCGAATTGTTTAAGGGCTGTCCTTAGAAATCATTTATATCTTATAAGGAACTAATATTCCAAATTTCATGTTTCTAGGCCCTTCAGTAATGCAAAAATTGCATTTTTAGAACGTTTTTTGCTCCTGCACCCCTTTGGGTAGGTGGCACCGACATAAAATATAGTCTATCTAGGAGCAAGCGTTGTCACCATCATTTTGACACCAATATTTTTTAAATCGGTTTGGCATTTCCTGAGATTATGTAGAAACTACCATTTAGAATGTTTTTTAGAACGCTTTTCGCGGATTTTCACCCCTTTTAAATTTCGAATTGTTTAAGAACTGTTCTGAAACATCATTTATATCTTATAAGTAACTAATATTCCAAATTTCATGTTTCTAGGCCCTCCAGTAATGCAAAAATCGCATTTTTAGAACGTTTTTTGCTCCTGCACCCCCTTTGGGGTAGTGGCACCGACATAAAATATAGCCTATGTTCTAAGTTGGACTAACACCATCATTTTGATACCATTGCTTTTGAAATCCGTTCGGTAGCTCCAGAGCTTCCTCCTACAAATAAACAATTTTTACCTCTTTATAATATGAGTATAGATTGCACTATATTGTTTCTACTACATTTTGTCAATTTTTCTGAAACTGGCGTTAAATTTGGTTAAAAACCCTGTATGTTATAAGCAAAAAACTTGCAAGAATTTTTATAATTTTTTAAAAAAATCGCTATATTTCTATTAATATATATGCTATTCTTACACAAATGAATACACATATTGTACAATGTCTGCATATGTACATTCTGTAACGATAGATCATTTCATGCATTTTATTTTACAGGGTGATCCCAAGTATTACATTTTTTCTTTAATTTTTTGTTGACCCCCTAATTGTCCTCTTTATCAAATCGATGTTGATAAATATAAAGTCAAACCTGTTCTTTTTAATCCTAAAATTCCAGAAGAATCTGAGAAGTATATTTTTAAATAATTCAACAAAATATCTAAAAATGAAAGTTGCTGGTCATTAATGGCCATATAGTATAGGTAGTAGCATTAGCTTGACGCTGATAGCTCATTGTAAATAATTCACCAAGTTTCAACCGTGGCAGCACCAGTCAAACAAAAACGTGTGAAGATGGTGAGAATTCAGCTCTTACAACTTTTGTCTGCCAAGCTGTAAATTAATTCATTTGGTCTTTGGTAAGTAGATCAAGGCCTAATGTAGGATTATGTGTTGTCTTTCCTGAGATAAAAAAGAAAAGCAATTTTCTAAGATAGGGTAACATTGGCCCGACCAATTATCATTTAAGTTTTTGTATATACTTTCTGTTAATGCATAAAAAATGTTATATTTGAAGGGGGGGCGTTTTCTTATTTTGTTGAATTTAAACATTGATGTTTTTGTTTATTTTTGGTATACTTATGAAAATAGACATTTGTGCTTATACAAACAATAATTTTGCTGAAAATTCATCCAGTGCATTGGTTCTAGCTGAACTAAACAAGAAAGCTATTGACAAAGATGATTGTAATGTTGGAAATTTTGTACTTGTGCTGTTTAATGGCAATATCTATCTTGGGATGATTATTTTGAAATCAAAGGAGGCTTGCGTTGTTGACTGCATGGAGAAGAAGTTAAAGTGTTGGCGTTGGCCACAGTGACGAACTCGATGGCGTATGAATGAAACGATATTGTTGCAAAAATTAGTCCACCTAAACTTCTGTCTAAGAGTAGCCAGTATTCACTCCTAGACCTGGACAATCCACATTAAGCAATATTTATGAGTTTTGTAATAATTTTTTTTATTAAAATATATGCTAATTTACTGTCTTTTTACATGTTTACACTTCTTACCCTCTCTCCCCTATCTTTTTCAATGTGTAACATTGGTTCTCCTCATGTTGTAGGGCCTATAACATTCGTTTTAACACATGGGCCAATGTTACCCCAATTCATGGTAACACTGGTCCAAAATTCTCAAAAACACTTTTTGGTAAAAAAAATTCAATGTTGACAAAATTATAATAATGGTGTGGTTCCATATGTTCAGCAAAAAACTAACATGATATTCATTTTTTAAACAAAATAAGAGAATGGAGATGCTGAACATACCATGAAACAGAGAAATTTTGGCCAAAGTTACCTCAGTTGAGGGTAATTTAATGATTTTCAATATAAAGTACAACTTATTCATAATAGAAAATAAAAATAACAGCAGATTTTGCATTTAAGAATAAAATTTACTCAAAGACAGTGTCATGAAGTGATATGTCAAAAATCAGAAATTCGGTAAATCAAAAGAGTTGTCAAGTTTGAAATTAGTTTCATATTTTTTAAGCATATTTGATTGGTACAAGATTGTTACCTACTTTTCAAAACATAAAATAGGAATTTTTTAAAGATAAAATTATTGTGTTAAGGAATGAGAAAGTAGACACAATTCCACTTTTAGTTTAGAATTTAAAAATAAGGCCTTTTTAAGGTGAATAATAAGTGTTTAAGGAAAAAAAATTGGAAATATTATTAATTAAATTTATTATAAAATACTGAGTCTGGCACTAGTAAGAGGTAAAACACAAGAAAGAAAATGTGTTACTTAAAAACTGCATTCCATTTTTAACCAAAAAAGGAAAAGAGAATTTTAGGATTATTAATGAAAATTAAAAACTTTTAAGGACCCTTAGACATTAAAAGCAAAAAATAAAAACTTTTAAGTACTTCATATTGTAAAAACCCTGTTTGTAACATAATTGCTGAAAAATAAAGGCATTCTACTTTTCCCAAAACTAAATAAAATGTACCTATTTAAATCATATTTAGTTACCTCTAAACATTCAGAAACAGATATCTGAGGTACAGATGTTTTTCTTTGCCTGCCATCTTCACTTCCTCCCGACAATGAACGATTTCGCATGCGTAATCTTCCATGTGGAGAGGAACGTAAGGAATTTCCACTTTCATCTGCAGAAATATTTAATGCCGAATTTATGAAGAGATTAAAAAATTTCATTTTATGATAATACATAAATGAAAAATAATGAATGTTTTAAAATCACAACATCAATAATAATAGTTTTAGTCATCAAAATACATAAGAAATATGAATTTCTATTCATATATGGAAATAAAAATAAATATGCACACAGTGTTTAAAAACATATATTAACCTTTTGCATGCAGAAACATTCAATGCATGGCTTTTAAATAACCTGGAGTGCAAAGGGTTAAAATACTAGTGTAAAAATGTAAGTTTAACAGACCAATTTTTAATGTTTACACAAATAATTTTAAAAAGTGCATTTTATAATTAGAGAAAAATAAAATAAACAAAAAGTTAAATCAACTATGATGTAAATTCCAAAACACATTTCTCTGTAATGTCTAGAGCTTTAACAATATTGTCTGAGTGAATAAAATTAATAAAGTATTTTACAATTATTAATAATCACTTTTACGAATTATGATATGAGGGGCTCACAACCATAGTAGACCAAGTCCATTTTGAAAAAAAATGAGATAGTCCATTTAGAAGGCGCATAACATCTGTTTTATCCACTTCCAAGTCTGTAAACTGATGATATATATGAGAAAGTATGTGAAAACAGACTTAGTTCACTGTGGTAGTGGATAACACAGATTTTATGCCCTTCCAAGTGGACTATCTATTTTTTTTTTTTTTTTTCAAAATGGACTTGGTCTCCTATGGTTGTGAGCCCCTCATATAAAAAATATAGTAGGCTATAATATATAAACAATCTTTAGTACATAAATATCTTAACCCTTGGTCGGGTGCAGCATGCCTAATTAGCATATGAAGGCTGCCTCAGAAATTGTTTAGTGTTTTACTTGTTTTGAGGCTAATAAACGAGGTTTTTAAAATGAGGTTTTGAATATTAACTCTTTGTATTTTCTAATGAAGGTCACTAATCACTTTAAGAGCTTCAGAATTGAGTTAATCAGGTCTATTCAAGATTTTAAAACAGGTGCCTGTCAGACACACTGGGCCCAAACCTGGGAGTCTAAGTGCACCCGACAGACAGTTCAAAAGCTTAGTTACTGATAATGTTATATTATAATTTGCTGTGTATTTTCTTAAATACCAAATAAGATAGCACTAAAAATTTAATATAAATACCAGGAATGTATTTTTCAGCAATAGCTTCACTAGAACATTTTTTAAAAATCAACTAATATATATTAAATCCCTTGTTTTAATTTATCTTTAAAACTGGCACATAAGTATTCATCTGAAAAATATTATTAATATCATCTCTGAAATATTAATATCAATCATCTCAAAATTATTATTAATAATTAAGTCTTAAAACTTACTGAATATCTTCTTAAAAAACTAAATAAGACAGTATTAAAATTTTAATACAAATACCAGATATGTTTTTTATTTATTTAACTAATAGTTTCAACAGAAACATTTTTTAACTCAATTCTTATATTTACAGTTCCCTTTTTAGAAGTCTCTTTAAAACTGGCATATAAGTATTAAAACTTAGTGAATATTTTCTTAAATACTAAATAAGAGAATACTAAAATTATAATACAAATACCAGATACGTTTTTTTCTATACTAGCTTCACTAGAAACATTTTCTTGATCAGTTGCTACATTTTTAGCCCCTTTTTTGGAAGTCTGTGAAAATTTTCTATCATTATCTTGAATGGAATTGCTTGTTTTTTCTTCAACTGGCTGAATTCCATTCTTATCACATTTTTTCTCCAGGTCACCATTTTTTTGTACTTTCAACAAATCCTTATCAATAGTTCCTTTTGCAGGTGTTTCTTTCACAGAAACTGAGACAACTGGTTTGATCACAGTTTCATTTTTCTCTTTACTTTTTTGCCTACATAAGCAACTACAAGGTAGAAATGGTATAATAATATTCAACCAAGAGCACCCACTCATTTAAACAACTTCAGAAGAGTACATTCATTAAAAGACAGATCACAAT
Source organism: Maratus speciosus (assembly GCA_963932465.1). NCBI lineage: Eukaryota > Metazoa > Arthropoda > Arachnida > Araneae > Salticidae > Maratus > Maratus speciosus. Next base: position 347,746,518 of record OZ010796.1, read on the forward strand.
GTCCTTTATTCCTACATCCAATGCAAATTAATAACAGCTGATATGGCCAGGAAATGCCAACCAACTGCTCAGTGAGATAAAGTGAAAGTAAAAGATAATGGCAAGAAATAGAAATAAAATATCAAACTGTCAAAAGATGTTTGAGAATATTATCAAGCAAATGAAATATTTCTTTTACAATGATTACATACCTTCTTAAAATTATTACAAAATTAACTGCTTATTTTTAAATTTATCATAGTATTATTACTTTATAATTGTGCTTGTAAATTCAATTATTTAAATATTGGATTAAAAAGAAAGAAATTATTATTGAAAAATGCTTAAAATATTATTATAGCAAATGAAATATTTCATTTATAATGACTACACAATATCTTGAAATGATAACACAATTAAAATAATTTAAAAAAATAATATTTTTTAATTTGTCTTTAAATATTTGCAAATTAAATTATCTAATTATTTCATTAAAAAAATACTGATAAATGCTCAAAGTATTATCAAGCAAATGAATTATTATTTCTAACTATGTTCTATCTTCAAATTATTACAATTAGAAAACTAAAATAATTTAAAAAATGAATCGTTCACTTTTAAATTTCTCGTATAAATTATAACTTTAAAATAAATAATTATTGGGATGACTTATTTTATTTTAAATTGCACAAAAGTATGCTCAAAGTGATAAAATGGAAGATAACTGTAAAAAAATAGACTAAGTAAAGATCTCACTGCCCAAGAAAAAAAATGCTTAAAATATTATCAAGCAAATACGAAATTTCTTATACTATACATATAGACCATCTTAATATTAAAAAAAAGAAAATTTTAAACAACTTTAAATTAGTCATGTATATAATAATTATCTAATTATTTCATTAAAAAGAAATTAATTATTATAGGCTAATAAATAATTATAGTATCTATCCAAAAGCTAAATAAGATTAATTTTACTGAATAACCATATGGGCATTTAAGGATTTTATTTATTTATTTATTTTTTGCTTAAATTATTATCAAGCAAATGAAGTATTTCTTATACACTAAGTCAGAGCCAAAACTAGGCTTGGGGGGGGGGGGAGGGGGACAGCAAACGAGGTATATATCCCAGACCAAAGTAACATGGGGCACCAAAGGAAGATTTGGTTCGTTGTTCGGTACAAAAAACAAAATTTAGGCAAAGATCTATTCATTAATTTTATATTCTTTGCTTTGAAGAGGGCAGGCTTTTCTATTAGATGAATGCCTAGGGCACTAGAACAATATTTGATTAATGAATTCGTGAAAGATAATAATTGCAAGATCAACACACAGCCCCTGTTAGGTTTGAATCAGTTCAATATTTTGGACATTATCATGATGACAAGTTTTGCATGTTTTGTTTCTGTATATCTGTGTCAGCACTGCAGCCACTTTATTGGGAGCCTGGGAGCGGCAATAAACCTTGTTCAGTTTTCTACCGAACCTCCCTGCATCAATAGAGATAAGCATCAATGCCAATTACAGCTGGCAGTGTCTATCCTAACTGATGACATGCCTGCACCAACCTTGTTGCAGTTCTGATCCCTGTAAACAAACTATAAGATCTGCATACTTGATTAATGAACTCATCCAAGATACTTGCAAGATCAATACACTGTCCCAATTGGGTTGAAATTGGTTTAGTATTTTGGATGTTATTGTGATGACAAAATTTGTATTATACAGTCAAACCCACTTACAACAAGATCATATGTAGCGAAGTATCGATTAATGCGATTTTTTTCTGTCCTGTTGGATCTTCAATACTTTAATAATGTTAAAGAGATTGTCTACAATGAACAACTGAAAATGTCATTATTGGATATTGTGAGCTTTTTCTGTTCAAGTATAAAACTAAAGTGTCACTCAGGGTTCTCGCTGCCGTTAGCCATTGCGCCAAATCATGATAAAATGCTTCATTTGGCGAGTAAACAAACAATCAGACTAGCCAAATTGCGAGTGCTCAATTTCTGCTCTTTTTGTGTGTGTATGTGTGCTAATACAGTCGAGATTCTTATTCGCGTTACTGAACGATTGATGTTGCTTTAAAATGTTCAATCGCACCGTGCCATTTACATTGTCCTATTTATAGAGATACTGACTCAACACCAATTCAGTTTAGCAACGGTCAAATATACAGAAAAGATTATGTGACTGGTATTTCTCTATTGTCATTTAATCACTTTCTATGTGCCGGCGTCACATGAGTAAACACACAAACAAAATTAATCGCATCAAGAAAAGTTTTGCTAGAAATTGCTGTTGAAATTAGCCATAAACCATACTATTTATTAGTTGTATGCAAAGTATCATTGGCCGGTCAATTTTTCCTATTCGCTAGAGTCAAAATTTCATGGCAATTTTTAGTTACATTAGAGACAGCTGTTTTCATCTTTGATAAATCAAAGATAGCTGTTTTTAATTTTTATTTAGACTGCTAAAAGAATGCCTAAAACATTTACACATATAGGAGACAGTTAGAATGTACTACTTATTTTTAATAGTTTCTGTAGCAGGTTGTCGAATCTCGATGTTATAAGCAATAACTATTACTACATTAACTACATTAGAAGATTTACTAATCATTTAATAAAATGATTTGCATAAATGATTAATACTAATCATTTAATAAATTGAAGATTACATATTAACTACATTAGAAGATTTACTAATCATTTAATAAATTTTAGAAGGATTTAGAAGGATTAATTAAATTTGAATTTATAGGGATTTTGTGCAATATTTATAACCCCATTCAAATATTTTATTTTAAATATTTTTCTTAGTATTTTGTAGAATTAGGAAATGTACAAATATAATGTTCTTACAATAGAAATATTTCCAAATCAAACCCCCCACCCCCTTCCCAAACACCAAGAAAGCTGAAAAGATGCAAAGGCAAAAGAAATCATCCTTTTATTTTTGTTTTGTGTAACCAATAATGCTTTTAAAATTGATTGTCTTAGGACAACAGTTGGTGAGACATTTAATTGCTTTTCAGTACAAGGACTGAGAAATTAGCCTTTTTAAAGTGTGCTTAAAATATGGCAGGGAATTTTTTTTTTTTTTGTTAAAACTAAAATATAAATGATAAGATTAGTTGATGAAAGTCCATTGAAAAAGGCACAAAGAAATTCGACATTCCAGCTAATTCTTTATTCGATAGTTTTAAAGAATAAAAGATAAAAGTAATTGTTAAAAAATATCACGAAAGTTCTATTACCTCTGACAAAAAATTGTTTCATTATTCAACATATGATGATGTCGAAAAATGCCTTTTTAAGTGATTTATGTTGGTAGGAGCAAAAAATGTGCCAATTAATGGACCTATTTTAAAGGAAAAAGGCGATACAATTTGCTAAGAGTTTAGGAAAAAATGATTTTGTTGCAGGTAATGGATGAATCCAATGCTTTAAGGTTAAGGATCACTATGCAATTGTTTTTAAAACTAACAGTGGAGAAAAAACGCAAGTAGAAAACTCAATAATCGAAGAATGATTGAAAAGAAAATTCAATTAAATAATTTAAAATTTCAGATGTTTACAATACTGATGAGACAGGACTCTTCTAATCAACTTTTAACAGAACACACATTTGCACTGAAAGGAAAAAGCTATACTGGAGGAAAGCATCCCCAAAGTCAGGCTAACTGCATTATTTTGCTGCAATATGGATGGATTGAAAAAGAGAAAAATTTTGGTTAGCAAAAATATAAGAATCCTTGCTGTCTCAGAAATGTTGAATTACCTGTAGAATACCGGAATAATTCAAAGGCATGGATGACTTCAGAAATTTCTGGTAGATGGTTGAAAGTATTTGACAACGACTTTTCAAAGCAGGATAGGTACATTTTGCTTTTAATTGATAACTGCATTACCCATCCCATAAAACAAACATCCAACTTAAAAACAATACACTATGCTAAATACTGCAAGATGAATTACATACTTGGTCTTTTTGAAAAACTGTGAATGCTCTTTCTCCATTTGAAAAAAATTTGACTGCAGCCCTTTCCCCTCCCAACAAAATTGAAGAATTTACTGAGTGCAAAGACTGACCATTAGTCCAGGGGAAATGTACCAAAAAAAGGGGGTTACCTTGCAAAAGGTCGGGTAGAAGATTTTTTTTCTGAATTGTTTATAATGATGCCAACATGGAAAAACCAAGTTTTCTAACAAAATTTCTTAAGGCTAAATTTTCTGTGGCCAAAAAACAAGAAAATTTTGGGACTTTTTTTTTTTTTTTTTTTTTAAATATCTTGAGACCCATTGCCGTAGCATATTATTTGTCAATTACAATATTAAATAAGATAAAATTCTCTACAACTTTCATATTTACAACTTTTTTATACACTCAATAGCAAGCGCAGTATGCTATTTTAAAAATAGGACAATTTTTTCTATTTTCTTAAAAACCGTAAAAAACGCAGTTCTGCCCCGATTATTCAAATGTTTCCCATGGATTTAATCGAGTATGTCAACTTCTATATATTAGTAGCAGTAAATTATATGTTTCAGGGCTAAAACTAGCCTTTTTTGCACCCGTGGCAAACATGGATTTTGGCGCTCCCCCCCCCCCCCCCCCCGTCTTTTAAAAAGAAAATTTACCACAGGAATTTTAATAAATCTCTATTAGCCAGATTTTGAAAATTTTAAGTGTGTAAGCATAAATACGTAATGCTGAACTACGTAATCAGCTTTGCCAAATATTGATTCATTAAAACCTTGAAAAGTATACCAAAAGGAACCGAAATATTACCTCTTTAAACAGGTTTCCATCTTAGCAGGTATAATTGTTCATATTCTTTCTCTTGAAAAAATATATACTTTTTCTTTAAAGACCGAATTCCATATATACAGATTTCATTTTCAAAGATTTTACGGTAGTTGTCATATTGAGGCGTTTAAAGTCACAGTTATATGAATTATGGGACTAAATTAGTCACACGAAGACATTCACAAGGTAATATTAAACCTATGGGAGCGTTCTTGACAAATATCTCGCTCGCATTTTGTTACTTTTAAATAATTTCTTTTTTCATGGGATACCTGAGATCAATATCTAATGTTGTGCTTTTGTACTTTTTCTGGTTTGGTTGCTTTTTTTTTATTATATATATTTGGACACTTTCATTTTTGGAAAACTGTTTGGAACCCGTCCTGAAATTTAAAGTATTCTGTTTGAGCTTTAAAGCAATTAATAGATAATCTTAAAGTTTTATATATTTTTGCATGCTAAAATGATATAATCTCTTGTTATATTTATTGATATAAGTGGAAAAAATTGACAATGTGTTTTAAAACTAATCTTTTAAATATTTTTTATAAAACTAGTGATCTCAAATATTTTATTAACAGAATTTATAAATTTTACAAGATATAAATGCATAACATTAGGTAGTGAAATAATCTGGTATCATTTCTATTGTAGCTATTTTATAAGGTAAAAGTATTTCTTACATAAAATATATTTATCTTTTGAGTCCCCCCTTTTATATGGAACTACAATTCAATGTTTGCTATCCTTAAAATAGCAAAACATTAAAACATATGTTATCAATAATTGGTAAATAAAATATACCATTGTAATGGGGAATAAAACATATTTTTCGCAAATTTTCATACCTGGGTGATTTAAAAAAAAAAAGTGTCATGTTTTACTGTCCTTTCACATTTGCACAGAAAAATAGTTAAATATCATAATTTTAATTATTGCATTTAAACTATCATGTTTTTTAATGATAATTTACAGATATATTATTATTTATAAAAAATTTAAAAATAAGAAATATATTCTTTTGTAGTAAAAATGTCATTACCGTAGGTTGCCCCAACAAGCAATTTATTAGGTAAAGATTTGACAAAGTTCTATTTAAAACAGATGGTTATAATTTTTTATACATTTTTATTTATTAAGATGCTACTAATAAAAAAAAATATTTATTTCCATTAATTAAACTTATCTATAATTCTTAATAATTTTTTAAAACCGTTTCCCAAGAAAGAGTGTCATTGCCATGCTTCTGACAAAAAGTTCCTCTGGATTTTTTTAGAGGACAGCACATGCCTTTTTATCAAGGCAAAAGTTCTCCTTAAAAGTCAACTTGTTATCAGGTTTAGGTGAATAGAGTAAATAGTTTTATAGTTTCAATAAAATATGCAAAGAATATGAATGTTTTTGTGAGTATTCTTTTGTAAGTCATTACCGTACCCAATTCTAATTGATAATTAAATGAAGTTTTATTTCTTAATCCGCTTTTATTATATGAAAAATAGAAAATCATTGTATGGGCCAGAAGATATGGCTGCCATTTATGCCTGGGGAAAAATAAAAATATTTTGCGTAGTTTGTCATTACCGTGCTCACTTATGTCATTATACCAAGTGCATTAAAATTTAAAAATTAGTTTTAAAATGTTAAATTAGTAATTTGATCTCTGCTGATGCTTGTATATTAATGTTTATGAGGTAAGGTAATTATTTACAAACAATTAAAACTTTCTGATTATTTCTAAAACTTTGATTTTGCCTATTCCATTGATACCTGGAAAAATATGTATGAATTATAAAAATGATAAAATTTATTAAAATTAAGCAAGAAATCTTTTTTAATTGAAACTATCGTGCCAATAAGTTACTATATATTGAAAAATTCTTTTAAACAATGCTTTGAAGTTAACATTGTATACACTTAAAGTTACTGTCTAAATATGAAAATTGTCTCATTCATCTACACTCTGCCCTACTTTTAAAATTATATAAATTTATTGAATATAAAATGTTTGTTGAGATGAAAGTAAAGACGTGAGTGTACAAATAATAGATAATTTACTGCTATCAATTTTTAGAGGTCGACATACACAATTAAATCCGTGGGGAACATTTGAATAATCGCGGCAAAACTATGTTTTTCACGGTTTTAAGAAAATTGAAAAAATTGTCCCATTTTTGAAATAGCGTACTGCGCTTGCTATTGAGTGTATAAAAAAGTTGTAAATATGAAAGTTGTAGAGAATGTTATCCTCTTTAATATTGTGATTGACAAATAATATGCTACGGCAACAAGTCTCGAGATATTTCCAAAAAATCAAAAAAATGTCCCAAAATTTTGTTGTTTTTTGGCCACAGAAAATTTAGCCTTAAGAAATTTTTTTAGAAAACTTGGTTTTTCCATGTTGGCATTATTATAAGCAATTTAGAAAAAAAAATCTTCTACCTGACCTTTTGCAAGGTAAAATGTACATTTCCCCTGGACTACATGTCCCGCAAGATGAAATTTCCGGGGTGTACATCATTCCATTTGATATTGAAAAAGATCAACAGCCGGAATATACTGGGATGACGGCTCAAAAGTTGAAAGATAGTATAAAAGAACATAAAAGTGACCAAAGATTCAATAAACCAGCTACCACTCCTCCCAGGCTTTAACAAAAGCTGAACATTAAAATAGATTTCAATAATGCAAGAATTATATGCCCTCTGAAGAATTATTACAAACTAACAATCTGTGAATCTATAGAAATAGTAAACAAGAGTGGAAAAGCATGCAGTGACATATTATCTTACAACATTCCAAATATAAGGCCAGGTTTGATCAGAGAGCAATAATGCATAATAAAAAAGACTCTCCTTCCTTCCTGCACCTCTTTTCTGTTTTTTTGTTTAATTATTGTTAATCGACCATTGAATCATGATGAATGATTTTGAAGTGAGACCTTTGTGAGTGAGATATGGATAAGTAGCATTCATAACAAGAGTCTGAATCCTGAAGAAGGCTAGGTACATAGCTGAAAGTTCTTGATTTTAATGTAATTTTTTTAACATATTTTAAAACTGTTTTGTTCATCTTTTAGGTAGTGAATCACATCATTTGTGTAATTTTCTATTACACTGTGCTGTTTTCCATCAAATGCCACATCAAAAATTCAATCTCTAGATAGAGGACTGCATGGCCAAAATTTCTGTAATGGCCTGGCCTGAATGTAGGCGATCTTGGCCCGCCACAGTGTAAAAACTGAAAGTTTGGCCTGACCCGGTATTAATACAAAAAGTACAGTCCGACTTGATTCAATTTCTACTAAAAATTCCAATTTTTATTAACATACAATAAAGATTCTTTTAATGAATACTTCATATATATTTATGGGCAAATGTTTACTGTATATTTTAGGTTATTACATATGAACAAACAAACGAATACAGAATAGCAGCATTAATGATCACTTTTGGCATTAAAAAAACAAAACATTACTGTAGTTTAGAATAATAATAAAAAAAAGATGATAAAAGAGCTGGACATTTACACCATAAGAAAATTCAATATTAATGTGAAAATCAAAAATCACAAGTTTACTAAATGGTGTATACAAAATGTTGTAAAGTTAAAACTAAACAACAAAAAATATAACAATCAACGTTTCGGTCATCATCTATGACCATCTCCAGGAAAGAGTTGTTACATTGCTTTTTAAAGAACAAAGTCAAGCCATCTTGAATTTGAAAAGTTCGTTAGGTTTCCAAATGATTATTGCTTCAACCAATTAAAAGAACAGAATATGTAATGGCATCATCTATCGGATGAAAACAGAATAAAAGTTTAAACGAATTAACAATGGAGTATGCAAAGGCGACATCTATCAAATGATAACAGATAGTATAAGAAAAATAAACGATATGGCATACAGTGGCAAAATCTAGTATAAAATGATAAAAATAAATGTAGAACAGAAAAAATAGAATAAAAAGAGAATGAACTTTGCTAGAAACATAAATAGCGGTACATTACCAAACGTTAAAATGAAAGGATGAATATAAATTCAATGGCATTATGATTATTTTAAGATGCACGTGCAAAGTTTAGGGATAATAAATGAGGTGGCTATCAGGATTGTTAAAATAAAATCTAGCAAGAGCTGTTGCCTCGATATTGCGAAATATTTCTTTTATATTCTTTCAAACATTCTACAAATTTTCTTTTCGGGACTCCAATGTAAAACTTTCTGGTATCATTTTTCAAAATAATAGGTATCTCATAAACTCCGGCACATTTGTGCCCAGGTGTAGGATCCAGGTCACTATTTAATTTTGATATTGTTTAGTTTTTAACATTTTGTATACACCATTTAGTAAACTTATGATTTTTTATTTTCATGTTAATATTAAAAAAAAAAGATGGTTAAAAACATAATTTTTGAAGCTGTATAATAAAACAAAATAAATTTTTGAAAATATTTCTCTATAATTAAAGTATATTTCTAAGGATTCTGTTAACAGAAGTTTATTATCACTATTACTATTTTTACAAAACAACTTGCTTACCCGACACATGCTAGGAACAATCAAGTCCAGTTCTGGCTTATCCCAAGTATGTAGAATAAAAGGTAAGCCTGAACCCGGCCTGGTCTGAGTCTGCTGAAAAAAATTAAGCCCGGGCGCAGACACAATCTAGCTGCACGATGCAGATCTCTATGTTGGACAGGACATGTTATATTTCTCTATTGATTTTGGCAATATATTGCATTATAAAATCTCTAAAATTCAAAAATCATAGATGACAAATGTTTACAATATTAGGCTAAAAGTTTGAAACTGAATTCCTTTGACGAATGTCAAAAAATCACTGTGGAAGTAAAAAAAACCCACTAAAACTCTCAATGAAAGTCTCATTAAAAATTGCTTGGATCAAAATTTACTATAATGGAGTAAAAAAATTGTGATCGGAATTTTTTCATGAATGACAAAAAATCACTAAAATTTAAAAAATGCAGCAAAAAAAATTTAATATATTAGGCTAAAAGTTTGAAACTGAAATCCATTTCGAATGTTCAAAAAATCGCTCAAAAATCTCAGAGGACAAATTTGGATAAAAGTTTGAAACCAAATTCCTTTTCTGAAAGTCAAAAAATCACCAAGGGGTTTGAAAAAAAGCTAAAAATTGCACTGAAAATCACATTGAAAACCATATTAAAAATCGCTGGGATAAAATATTCTAATTGAAATTCTTTCATGCTTAACAAAAAATCGATGAGGAATACAAAAAAAATCATAGAATCACATTAAAAATCATTAAATATTCAAAAATCAAAGGGGACAAAATTTACTATAATTGCACAAAACAGTGTAATCGAAATTCTTTCATGAATGGCAAAAAATCGACGAGAAACGTCAAAAATCGCTTTCAAATTTGCATTCAAAATCTCTAAAATAAAAAAATCGTGCAGGACAAAATTATCTATAGTACTACACTAAACGTTTGAAATCTAATTCTGTTTCCAGATATAAAAAAATTGCCATGAAACTTGAAAAAACTCCAAAAATAACATTGAAAATCGCTAAATATTCAAAAGTTGCAGGGAACAAAATTTACTATAATTGAGTAAAACAGTGTAATCGGATTTCTTTCATGAATGGTGAAAAATTGAGGCGAAAGATATAAAATCACATTAAAAATCTCGAAAATTAAAAAATTCTAAAAAAGACAAACTTTTTTTGTAACACGCTAAAAGTTTGAAATTGAATTCCTTTTACCAATATTAAAAAAATCACCACAAAATGGCATAAAAACACTAAAAATTGCATAAAAAAATTTGTAAAAAATTAAAAAATTACAGTAAAAATTCCGAATATACTTTATTGAAAAGAGAACAAAATTTACTATATTGGGCTAAAACACTGAAAGCAGATTCTTCTTAAATGTCGAAAAATTGCTTCAAAAAGTTTTAAAAAATGCAAAAAATTGCATAAAAAATTAAATTAAAAAAAATTTGATAAAAAAAATCAGGCTTTCGAGGGGCAAAACTGCATACATAGAGGTATCTTTCTAGCAAATTTTGTAGCTCTATGTGCAGTGGTCTCTTCAGAACATCGCCAGCAGACAGACACAAACTTCACTCCTTATTATTATAGATGTATTTTTTTTTTTTTTATTTAAAGAAGGGACAAAAAGGGATTAGTGGGAAGGGATGCAATACTGTCAAAACATGTTAAAAATACTCTATACTTGCTGTTTCCTACAAACCAATAAGACATCTCATTTTCGTTTTAGGCTCCATTTGAAGCATATGTTATACTGAAAAATGCCTCGTATTCAATCCTTTACTTCTGTGTTCTAATGTAATGGGCCACTATCAAGCTTATGGAATAAAAGGAACAGAACTTTATCCAAAAGAACTTCAGCTTTACAATAAAATTAAACGCAAGTGTTAATTTTTTATTAGAAACAAAGGAAATGTATATTTTAATAATGAGAGTATTGTTTTTGCTTGAACCACACAGGTAGAACTAATTAATGCGATGATTGCATCAGGGAGCGTTCATTTTGAAGTACAGGAAGATCTTGTAATTGACGAATTTGGAGATTTTGATGATAATGTCAAGCGATGAAGTTGAAGTTTCAGAAGGCAGCGAAGATGAAGCATCGGAAGAATCATCAGTATAAAACTATCATGATAGAAAGAGGTCACAAAGTGTGATTACAGAAAAAGACAAGCAACGTGCAGTTGCATACTGGAAGTCTGGAAAAACAAACAGTACAAAAGTCATTCAGGTGCATGACATCCCTTTCTCAGTTGTACAATTGAGAGAAACAACTACAAGCCTCAAGCACTAGCATGTCAAACTGGTCAAAGTAAAAGAAGATTTCCAGCCACGTTTATAAAAGGTTCCTCGAAGCTCGTCAACAACGTTATTCCATCCATGGTGAAGACTTACATATTTCGGCGTTGGAACACAATAACTGTGCTACAAGTTACAGATTTCACAGCAACTATGTTTTTGGGCACAGGAATTTAAAAATCAGTACAACATTGTGTCATGAAAAATCATGATATTCGTAGGGAGGATTACTACACAGAAACACAACTCAACAAGAATCAATGATTGCCAGCTTCACCGCTGAAATATGCCCAAGTGCAACAAATAATCCAGCCACCTACAATTCAGATCAAAGTAGTTTCCAGAAGGAGATGCATTGTGGCAGGAGTCTCAGCACACGTGGAGTGAAGAAAGTTAAGCTGCTACTCAATCAAAACACAGTATGACTCATAGTTATGCTATTCAACCTGTGATCAGAACCAATGGTCGATTGCTCCGGCCAATGCTATTTTTCAACATATCATCATCAAGCTCCAGTCACGTGTCCATTTCCATTTTAGTGTACCACAATATTACAATGTGATTCGCTATGCTTGGTACAAGTCTGGGTTAGTGCAATCTCAGCCACTTCCATTTGAAACATCATTACAATTTTGTTTTGCACAAGAGGTTGACCATCGTAAACACTGCACTAGATTTAAGTTCATAAAATGTTCTTGGTGCCATGATTTTCTATGCTTCAATCATTTTTTTGTTCAGTACCATATTTGTACGTAGCATTTTTTTTTTTTTTTGGCAGGCTTCTTTCACTTTCATATTACTATACTTAAATATGCTTTGTATTTTATATTAATCTGATTATTAAAATTTCTGAATCAGAACCAGGACTTTTCTTGCCTGAAATTAAATAAGTAAATTAGCAAACTAAAACTTTATATCTCAATAAACGGGCAGACAAGGGCAAATGATTTATGCATCAAAGAACACGTTTCACTATGCTCTTTCGATTACTGCTTACTTAGATTTTTTTCATAATTACAGTAAGGTGTGGTTCACTGGTTAGTAACACAGGTCACCCAGGGTAAAATGGGTATAAAAAAAACAGCTTTTTTAATTTTAATGTTTCATAGCAGAAACATTATGAAATATAATCATGTTTTTGTTCAATATTTTTTACATTATGTATCTTAGGTCTAAATTAAACATAATTTTTGTTTCCTTTTTGTTTTAATTTTTGTGTAAAAGACTATACCTATTTTACCCCAGTGTATACCCATTTTACCCCGTGGTTTGGGGTAAAATGGATATATGCTGGTTAAAGTTTAATTACATTATAATTAATGTGTAAACCCTTTTAAAAGTTTTGTTCCTTCATTCTCTGAGTCATAAATATATAAACTGGGGCGAGGAGGGAGGGCAAAAACCCGGCACTTTCAGTTTGTTTACATTTTTTTCTTGACAAATAAAAACACTGTTATGAAACTAGTAGAAATAAGATGCAAGTACCAACAAATCCTATCCGACACCCCTCCCACCCCAAACTGCTCCCGATTTTCACTACATCAATTTACATCTATGCTCTGAATCATGTTTCTAACAGTGATTCATTTTAAAAGTTTTTTTTTTTTTTTTTTATTTAATGCAGTTCAAAATCAGATAGATATCTGCATGAGTATCTGTAGGAAAAAATGAGAAATTAAGTTAACTGAAAAATAGTTTTAATCAAAAGCAATTTATAAAGTTAAGTAGCTATAACTGAATAAAAATTTATGTACAAAATGTATACTGGCAACGAATGGTGCTACTTGCTTGAGATAGACTTCCTGACAATTCGGGATACCTGAACATCAGCAATGTCGTCTTTCTCTGGGAAGACATAAAATAATCTGGCAAATGACTTTGTTGCAAACTTCACAGTGTATTCATCTTCATCAGGGATATCAATAATAAGACCTGTGAATTCTTGAACAGACTCCTTTACACTGAATTTCACAAGGACCCAGTCACCAACCATTGGATTCACTGCCGCGATAACCTCTGGTTTAACTTCCATGGGTTGCTTCGACTCTTTTTAGTGTTTGTCCTCTTTTAATCCCCCCAATTTAATAATTTAGTATAGTTAGCACATGTGTTTTAATTTAATTTATGGCCAAAAATATGATACTTTGATTTAGCATGATTTTTGATAAATTGTCTGTTAACAGCGATTTTTAATGTTTACATTCCAACGTGTAGCACGGATAGCTGATGTTCACGACTAATTTATAGCCTAATTTCATATAACAAAGCATAATTTCAGTTTTCAACATAGTACCAATAAAAATTTGCTCTCAAAGGTCTTTCAATTTTGATCAATATTCATACATTCATAACTTGACCTCAACTCGCACAAAAAAGATGGCCTGTACCCATTTTACCACATGTGACAAAAAATGGTATAAGATTTTTGTGAGTAAATTTATTTACTCATTTTTTGAGTTTCCTATTAGAAAAATCCTTTTTCTTTAAAATCCAAACAGTTTATTTTTAAAATTATTTTTGTATATTTTTTTGGAAAGAAGTTTATCATCCACTAAAAGCACCTTGTTCTATCTTCTGAAAAACAAAATGGCTGCCAAGCCCAGTATATATATTGCTAATTTGTTTTTACCAAGTTTAAATATTGCCAGATAAGTGAGCATTTCATTCATACTTTAAAATTTTCAAAAAAAAAAAAAAAAAAAAATTGTCTGGTAAAATAATAAAAATAATATATAAAATATACCCATTTTATCCTAGGTCCCCCTAAATAATTGAGATTGGTTTCATTCCTTAATTTACTTATTACAGTAAAACCTGTGTAAACAGAATACTGTGTTATGCAAAAAAAATTTCATAGTCACAGCAAATAATAAAAAAAAAATATTATACATAACCAGCCCATAATAATACCCAAACTTCCTCTATATTTTTTACCACTCAACAGCACGAAGCTTTCTGACACATTTACGGACTCATTTTTAAAAGTAAAAAAAATAACTTTTGAAATGATTTGGAATCAAATGGATTTTTTTATTTGTCGATAAATGAATTACAAGTTGAGTTATTAGCACTTGGTTGACATTTACGATCTTAAATGTGTGTCACGAGCCGATGCTAGTTTGACAACATCAATACAGAATGTAACATGTCCAGCGTAGAGATCGGCATTGGACAATTGCATGGTGTCTAAGCCAGGGGTTATTTTTTTCAGCAGGTTAATGCCAGGCCAAGATCAGGCTTGCATTTTTTTTTTTTTTTTTTTTTTTTTTTTTTTTTTTTTTATATATATATAGTCGAGCCGAGCCGAAACAGGACTTAATTGTTTTTAGGATGGGTACAGCAGGCAATATGTTTTGTAAAAATATTAATAGCAATAATGAGCTTCTGTTAATGAAATGTTTGGAAATATACCTTAAGGTGGTTCTCAAATTCACTGCTCAACAACGCAAAACTTTGACACATTTTTAACTGTAAAGGCATTAAAACTGACAGGCCTGACTATTTAAGGGATTTGGAATCGAATAGAGTTTTCCATTTTTGATAAATCAATTACTTATTGAGATATAACAGACTCTTGTCACATGACTGCAGGTTTTTCTCCTTCCTCGTGCTATCGTTTCCAGAAATTTGATTCAAAATGCTGACTTTGACAGTATCTTCTCAAAAATATATTGTCTTTATCAAAAAAAGGTTAACGCCATTTGATTACATAGTTTCTGAATAAGAACGCCTGCCAGTCTTATGCTTTTCCAAAAAGTAATGAATTTAGAAATGTCAGAAAGTAGCTCCTTTAGATTTGAGAAAAGTCTCAATAAATGACAGCGAAATATTTTCACAAATCTACCTTTTATTATACAGCTTTCAAAATCCTTTTATTCTTTTATTATAAACTACATTAATTTTTTGATGAATCCTTATTTGAATGTTGAAATGGATAACACTCTAAGTAATCATTAATGTTGCTATTGTGCATTTTCTGTCTTGCAAACACATCGTAATTTTAAAATATACTGTAAAATTATCCCATAAATATGTATGAGTATTCTTTAAAAGAATTTTAATTGTATGATAAGTCTGAATTTTTTGTAGAAATTGAGTCAGGCCAGATCAGGCCTGTTTAATTGATTTTTACATGGGCTGGACCTGTTTTCACTGTTTTTTGTATGGGCCGGTCCGTGAACTGTGAAAATTTAAATGGGCAGGGCTCGGGCAACGCCCCCTACATAAGGGAGAAAGCCTTGACACGCGTCATGAAAACATCACACAAAGCAGGCAAAACAAAGAAAAAAAAATCGAAAAACTTACATGTTTGGTTTTCTTTGGCTTGTTGAATTATTAATTGTTATTAGAAAATAAGAATTAATAATTCCACAAGCCAAAGAAATCGAAACATGCAAGTTGTTCGAATTTTTTCCTTTGTTTTTCCTGCTTTGTGTGACGTTTTCGTGATGAGTGTCAAGGCTTTCTCCCTTATCTAGGGGCCATTAGCTCGGGCCGAACTTTTAATTTTTACATTGGGCCGGGCCTGGGCCCAAATAATCTTTTATCGATCCTTGTTTTTTCTTTAGGTAAGTCTGTTATTATCGGTATTTTTTTTTTTTTCTTTGAACAAGAAAAATATTTTTGAGTCACCTAATTCTTCTCAAGCAGTCCCGATATGTTTAAAATCACCGCTGTCTACAACGTTTTTAGAATCGTGAAGATCAGAATTCTTCATTTGCATACTATACTACAAGCATACACAACATAAACATAATACAGTAGAAGATCTTTATAACGCAATTCTCCATATAACGCACAACTTCTCAGATGTAAACAATGATTTTTGCAGTTAAAAAGCACCTGCACTTTCACGTTGTAAAATATTGCTACTCTCTAGAGGACTAAATTTGATACATTAGTTCAACTTTATCTTCTCATTTAAGACTTTTTTACTGAAAAAATGCTATTATTACAATAAACATTTTTGAAAATGTCTAATATAAGGGATGGTTGTGTCAGTTATATTTGAATCATGTTTATAAAGTAAATTTAACAATGTCTGACCTATAGTATGCAAAAATTTGTAATTTGGATAACTCTTGGTAACAAGGAATGCAGTATAAAGGTATTTTAATGTATTTTGATGTGTTTCAGACATATTTGGCCATGTTTACAAGGTGAATTTAATGATGTGATCCATATAACGCAAAATTCTATATAACGCACAACCTTGCGTTTTTAGGTTTGCATTATAAAGATCTTCTACTGTACATGTTATTTGCAGATATATTATTTGACTATTTAAGTACCTAAGAATAGACTAATTTTTTTCATTTTTTCAGAAATGGGATACATTTGTATTTACAGCCGATCACTCCCTGATGATGACTTTTCAGATATTGTCAGGTCCCAAAAATTGGTTTATTCTGACAAATTTGATGGTATATTCTAAATCGATTTTACACATAAAATGTTGTTAATAGGGAAATTTTTGTGCCAGATTTGGAAGCACTCAATTAGACTTTTGATGTATTTTAAATGTAAATAATAGCTTATTTCTTGTCAAAAGGTTACAAAACCATAGAAAAATATTATTAAAATATCAGTGCTGTTGTAATGTGTTGAATAACAAGCCTGTAATTTAAAAATAATTTCAGAAAACATTCATGGCTTTGCAGTTCATACTGTGAAGATATATGTTAACTGTTAACAATGCATTACCTTAAATTAGAGGCTCTCAAACTGAAAAACACTGGGAATAACTATTTTATCAGTGTTATTTAAACTAATAAAAATGAACAATCTAATTTTAGCAATTGTACATGTCACGTATTACAATAAAATCTGTGAAAGTGGAACCTGTGTATAATGTAGACCTGTCTTAAATGGAAAATTTCATGGTGCTTGATAAATGAAGTACCTTCTAAGATGAAAACCTAGGTTTAAAACAAAATATTTTTCTGGGACCTTTTGATTCAGTTTTAGTAGGTTTCATTATATTTTGAAAAACTTTAATTAAACTTTATGTATATATTTAAAACTATAACAAGTATACATATAAATTAAGGGAAGAGGGGGAGGAGTGCAGCTCTCCCTCCCATTTGGATAGACCACTGACCAGAACAAAATACGAGAAAGAGTGAGGAAGAGTAGCAGTAATAAACGTCTTTACTGCATCGGAATTTATTTTCTCTTTCATAAAGCTCACACAGAAAAAGGAATTCTTATTATTATGAAGCCTGGGAACAATTGTAAATTTTTTTGCCTGTTTATGCTTTTATGTTGGTTCTTACACATTAGGTACAGTACTCTCTCTCAAATCTGCAACCCTAAAATCTGCAAATGCCTAAAATCTGCACACCATCACAGATGTAAACAATGAAACTTTCAGTTCAGGTATAAGGGCAAAATTACAGAATTTTTTAGCTTTATATCATTCCGTATGTATTTTAATATGTAATTCTCAATCATATGACGAAATTCTTGATTTTTCATGAAAAAAGTATAAATTTTATTTGTGAAAAAAATCAAGATACTGCTGATTTCACTGGTAATCACAATCTTTTTACCTAATATATTTATGTATTAATCAACTTTTTTGGTTAATAACACTGCCTAAACCTGAAATAAAACTTCGTTACTTTATCATTTTGATGCGAGTTAATAGGTTACCTCTGTGAAGAAATTTTATTAAATAATTCAAGCAAAATGTATCTCATCTTTATTATGCACATTTAATTATACATTATTATTTACTTGACCTTTACTTTTAAAATTATTTTACATTCTATCATCTTAGTTTATTACTTTAATTAATTATTTTAATATTTTATCATATTGCAAGCATTCATTATAATTTTGATTGTGTGATTACATTCAAATTACAGTTTTAAAAATGTAAACAAAGCAATGACCAGAAATCTGTAAAATTCTAAAGTCCGCACAACCTCTGGTCCCAAGGTGTGCGAATTTGAGGGAGTCTACTGTATTCACTTTCACACAAAAAGATTTTGTATGCATCTTATCATTTTTATGGGTTCTTTGAAGCATTTTAACACCTAAATATCCCCTCTTCCCTCCACTGCTAGCAATTTTAGTTTTAAATAAAAACAAGAAAATATTTCAGAAAGCATTACATGTGTGATATTCTGTTTTACTATAATTTAATGTTAAATATATATATATATATATACACAAATGGCATTTCCTGTTGAATAGACTGAAGGATAAAAAAAAATAGTATGGTTATGTTTTTGCATTTTTATGAAAAGGTTATGAAGGCTTTTTAAAAGTTTATTCCTCATACATATCCTTCCAGCTTAGAAATTTCATAACAATAACTGCAGTGGCATACCCAGGATTTTATTTCGGGGGGGGGGGGGGGGGGACTAAAATTTCCATAATATTCTAAATCTTACCAAACACGTTGAATTTTGTTGTAAACAGGAATCATTTTTGACAATAAGGCTGTAGCAAAAGGGGGGAAAGGAGAGGGGTAGGGGTAATTTTGTTCTGACTTTTCCGAAAAATTAAAAAATTCGGTAACCAGTCTGAAAATTCGACTTAAAAAAATATACAAACGTAAATAAGTGCGAGTAGTAAGTCAAAATTATGTCCATTTCTAATCATATCATAATATTAAAATATTTATTTGCTTAAATAAATATTAAAGACTTAAAAGACTTAATTATTTCAAGTAATTTATTTATTTATTTATTTATTTATTTTTTGATAATGTTATTTATGAACAATCATATGGTGCTCTGATGGGATCCCCAATATCTGTCCTTCTGGCGGAATTTAAATTACGCCCCCTCGAATCTAAAATTTTCAGCGCTTTTGAGGTAGTTCCTTTAGTATGGTTACGTTATGTAGATGATATTTTTATTGTTTGACGAGGTAATATAGATGAGTTAATGATTTTCATACAACAGTTAAATGAACTTGACAATAATACTAAGTTTACTTTTTAACTAGAAACAGGGGGAAAATTACCTTTTTTAGATGTTGAATTACAGAGAAAGTGGAGTGAGTTAATTCGTTCAGTTTACCGAAAACCTATCGCAAATTTAAACGTTATACCTTCCGATGCATGCACCCCATTCCCTTACAAATTATCCACCTTCAGGTTCCTAATCAATCGTGCTTTCAAGATTTCTTCTGATATAAATCTGGGCGATGAATTAGAGAAAATTAAACGTATTGCTAGTGATAATGGATATCAGGTAAAATTAATTAACAAATTGATTCAGAGCTCCTTTGATAATTCTAAAAATAAAACTATTAATGAAGTTACTATGAAAAGGGTTGTAGCAAATTATTTCCTGGGTTTCTTTAAACATATAAAAATCATTTAAGAAATTTTGGCTTATGTTTGATCGCGAAGCTGCCTCAGAAATTAAAGATACTTTTAAATACTAAAATTGATCCGATTAATAGAGATGACCTCTCAGAAGTTTATATGATTCCATTTATTAGGGAGGGAGGAATCAAAAATCATTATATAGGTATAACCCAATGAAAATTCAATATCAGATATAAAGAACATATAGCAGACATAAAATACAATAGAGGTAATACTGCTTTATCCCGGCTAAATCAAATAGAGAACATTAACATACTTTTTAACGAGAGTAAAATCATCTACAGGTCTAATTTTTATTTACAATTGTTCATAAGAGAGTCCATTGAAATTTATTTAAGAGGTTCAGGAGTTTGTAACGATACATTATCTTTTCGTATTCCGAATTTATGGGTTGAATGGTTAGATAAACTACAGCATCGCGACATTGAGGGAATACGAGCAATCGCGAAAATATAGGGCGCGTTACATGATTACTTGTTTATTTTCGATGATTTTTTCCATTTTTCATTATGCATTTGTAATTTTCTTTTATACATTCTGACGACGACTCAGAAAATGAGTTGAAGCATGTAAATAAAGAGTTTTTAATTTACTTTTAATGTGTTTTTAAGCAAATAAATATTTTAATATGATATAAAAAAATATCGCGATTTTTGACAAATGATCGGAAAAAAATTTATTTTATTAAATGATCAAGGATAAAACCTGAATTTTGTCAAAGGGCGGAGGATAAAATGCGAATTTTGCCACAGGATCGTGAAAAAAAGTTAAATTTTGTCAAACGATCATGGAGAAAACATGAATTACGTCAAATGATCGTAGAGGAAATGCGAGTTTCATCAAATTATCACGGAGCAAAAGCGAATTTCATCAAATGATCATGGAGCAAAAACGAATTTCATCAAATGATCTGGAAAAAAATGTGAATTTCATTAAATGAGCACAGAAAAAACCCGAATTTTGTCAAAGGGCTGCAGAGGAAAAGCGAATTTCATCAAAAGTCGCAGAGAAAATGTGAATTTCGAAAAATGATCACTAAAAAACACGCACTCCATCAAAGGGCAGCAAAAAGATTGCAAATTTCATTAAAGGATCATAAAAAATGCGAATTTTGTTAAAGGGACACAGAAAAAATGCGAATTTCATCAAAAAGATGAGAAAAAGCATGAATTTTGTCAAAAAGACGAGAAAAAATCACGAATTTCGTCAAAAAGCAGCTGAAAAAATGCAAATTTCGATGAAGGATTGCGAAAAAAAATGAAAATTTTGACAAAGGATCTCTGAAAAAACGCACATCTGTCAAAGAAAGCGGAAAAAAACGTGAATTTTGTCAAAGGATCGCAAAAAAAATCCACAAATTTTGTGAAAGGGCCACAGGAGAAAATGTGAGTTTCACCAAAAGGCCTGGGGGTGGGGAAGCGAGTTTCGACAGAAAGCCGCGAAAAAAAACGGGAATTTCGTCAAAAACATACAAAAAAAAAGCAAATTTCATCAAAGGAATTAAAAAATGCGAATTTCGTCAAAGAGTTGCAGAAAAAATGTGAATTTCATCAAAGGGCCGTGGGAAAAATGTAAATTTCGTCAAAAAGCCGCAACAAAACTCAAATTTCGACATAGGATAGCAAAAATAAATGCGTATTCCATCAAATGGCCGTGGAAAAACGCAAATTTCGTTAAAGGGCCTCAGAAAAAATGCAAATTTCGTCAAAGATTCACAGAAATAACACAAAGTTCATCAAAGGGCCGGGTAAAAAAAAACGCATTTCGTCAAAAAATCATGGGGAAAATGCGAATTTCGTCAAAGTGTCTTGATAAAAACCTGAATTGCATCAAAGGGTTACGGAAAAAATGCATACAAACATGTATGTTTATTATTATAGGTATAGTTTTTAAACTGAAATAATATGTTGAATTAACTTTTTAAAAATCTGGTTAACCCGAACCCAACTTGCAGGAATCTACACTCAACCTGATATTGACCTGAAATGAAAACAGAGTTAACCCAACCTGCAACAAAAATAATTAGCAATGGGAAGGGATTTTCTCCTAAACCCCATCCCCCCCCCCCCCCTCACCCTCTGCTGTAAATTTTCAGAAAATTTGCTGTGAATTTCAGAATTTTTTTTTTTACTCAGAATCAACCATGGTGGCAAGGAAGCACGGGTCTGATCCTGAGGCCATCCCACATCGAAATAAGTTGAAAAGTGTAACTGGGTTTTTTTTATATATATATAACTTTCCTTTAAAAGAAAGTCACTGTAGCTTAAAATCTATAAAATTGTTCTTCCCACCACAAAACTAAATTCTGGCTACAGTTCTTGTTTAACAATAAATTAATATTGTAACAAACACAAAATATTTTTTGTATACACAAAATATTTTTATAGACATACATAAAATAACGACTGTTTATTATTTGTGCATTGCACAAGTAATAATAATTACTTTAACTCCTTTGGGACCGGCGGCTTTTACACAAATTTTATTCGGTTGGCACCACTTTTTAAGAAAAGTTACCCTTACTTAAATAATCACGAAAATGCTCTAATTAAAGAAAGCAAATATTACTTTTCTTCTTTACTGGTACCAAAAACAAATTCTGCACGCTCTTTTGAAGGTGCTTATATGCACCCATGGTCCCGAAAGGGTTAAACCATTTCAGATGAAAAATACTGGCTGCAAAGCTAGGACGGAATAGGAAGATAAGTGGGGGAGGGCCATTTTTCATGAAATTCGCGATTATTTGACGAAATTTGTGGTCCTTTGTCAAAATTTGCGTTTTTTACACAGCCCTTTGTTGAAATTCTCGTTTCTTCTGCGATCCTTTAATGAAACTTGTGCTTTTTTCACTATCCTTTGACGAAATACACATTTTTTCACGGCCTTTTGGTGAAATTCGCGTTTTCCCGCAATCCTTTGATGAAATTTCTGTTGATCCTTTGAGGAAATTAGCATTTTTCAGCTACCCTTTGACAAATTTTTTTTTCCCCAAAGCCCTTTGACAAAATTTGCGCGTTCTTTTTGTGGCCCTTCTACGAAATCCATGTTTTTTTCGCAATCGTTTGACCAAATCTGCATTTTTTCTTCGATACTTTGGCGAAATTGGAGATTTTTTTTGCAAATGAGTGATGAAATTGATTTTTTACAGTGACCATTTGTCAAAATTCGCGACATTTTTGTGTCCAAATTTTTGGACTGTTGAATTTTTTTAATTTTCGGAACTGAATGCCTTAACTTTTCTGAAAATTTGAAACAGAATTACCCCTACTTTTAACTGTGTGCAAGCAGTAAATAAATTGTACATAAAATTTGGGAATATTTTTAATTTAATATTAAAAAAAAAAAGTGTTATAAAAAGAAAAATTGTTTTTTTTTCTAAAAAATTTTCCGCAAAATTCCAAATTTTGCAGAAAAATTTCTGCGTACGGCCGTACGTCTCTATTGTGCAACTCTGCTTGCAGGTCTCTTGAATTGAGTATACATGCATTCTTTAATCAAGTAAAACAGGGATGGAGCAATTTTTTAGTCATTTGAAAATAGACTTTGTGGTTTAGTGTCTCAAGTAAATTTGGTCGCAGGACTGAGATTGAGGAGGATATTGGATTAACGATAAAGACAAATTTGTGGCATGCCAGAAAATAAAACAAATTTATCTGAAAAAGAAAGAAACAATATCAGCCTTTTTTTCCTTTTACTGCGATTTCTTTGCAGGGGGAATGGAGCTGTAACCTCATAACTCCCGTCCCCATCGACTTCTTTGGGTATTGTATGCTGGGGCTGCACACTAATATAGGGGAAACTAGGGATACTTGACCCAATTGTTAGTTTTGGATCGTTAATTATTTTTTTACGTAACTTATGGGTGCGTAAATGCAGTCTATATGTACTTAATGAAGTATTACACAATATTTATTATTATCATTCTGAGTTATTAATTATAAAAGGTAGAAAAATATGAATATTCAAAACTTTAAATTTGGGTCAAGTATCCCAATGTATAGAGATACTTGACCCACCCATTAGGGATACTTGACCCAAGTCATAGATTTGGGAGTATGATTAAAAATAATAAACAAAACACTTTTACATAAGAACAAAATTAATAATAAGGTTAATATTTTTTTATATTTCTCATTATTTTCTTAGATTTCATCTTATTTTTTCATTTAATTTTTAGTACATAAGCCTAACATTAATATACCCAATTTTAATTTTTATTGTAGAAAGTTCAAAATATTAGCAGTCTGAAAGATCATTCTGTGCCTAAACCAAGTTCCAGAATAAGAAAATAACAATTTATTCAACTCCAAATGTAAAGTCATATTTAAACACGAAACTTGTAATTCTACCATTTGTATCGAAAACTCAGGTGGATGAAGAATAGCTTCTATTCGGACAGGATCAACTTATGTTCTATCATTCATTTCAAGCCATTTAAATCACGTACCATCTATTCTTCTTGCAAATTGAATAGTAAGCCTGTCAGAATTGATTTCAAGAACCTTTCCAACAAATCTTCTTGAAATCCATTTCCCACAATATTGACAAGAACCCAGTCATTTACTTATAATATTTACATTACACTTATATTTATCTGTTTATAATATTTAATATTATAATATTTTTAATTCAAAAATAAAACATGCTAAATGCATTTGAATAGTACTAATCCAAATCTTGGGTCAAGTATCCCTAGGTGACTTGGGTCAAGTATCCCTAGTTGCAAACTTACTACATAACCCTAAAATGCAGCCATTTAATAATGAGAAAATTAATATTATTATACATGTTACTGTAGCTAAAAAAATGTACAAAACAAATGACCAATTAAAAAAGTCTTACTTTTAAACAGAAAAAATTATAACATAAAAGTTTACAGAACAAAAAATTTACTTTTGGGGTATGAAAATGTATTTTGTCTGATAGTTTAAAAACTTATGGAATGATTCAGTTATTATTTTCAACATGTGGCCAGCTAACTGAAAGAAAGGAAGTGTTGCCACTTCCAACCTACAAAACTTTCCCAATTCTGAGAAAAAGGCCTTGGGTCAAGTATCCCAAGTTCCCCCTATGGGACTAACAAGAATAGCTGCATGGCAGAAAAAAAAATAAATTTATTTTGAAAGAATTTTTTTTTCATTTCATTTTTGATTATTTCGAAGGGGAACTTATAACTCCAACAGCCCCTTCTCCTCATTGGGTATACTGTGGTGTTGTAACTGTATGCTGATATGAGACTAACCAGAATGGTTACTTCGTTGTATTTCAATTTCAGATAACAAAGTTACAAATTTATCTCAAACAAAAAGGAAAAAAAAAAAAAATCAGCATTTTTTTCCATTTCATTTTCGACTATTTTGGGACGGTTGTAACTCCTTACCCCTTTCCACTTATTTGAGTATAATGTGGTGTCACTGTACACTAATATGGAACTAAAGAGGAAAGCAGCTAGTCTGTTGAATGATAGGAGAAGAAAATACAAATTTCTTTCAAAGAGAAAGAAAAAAAGCAATATTTTTCATTTCATTTTCGACTATTTCGCGAGTAGGGGGCTGTAATCCCATCAGCCGCCTCCCCTTCTTTTGGTATGCTGTGATGTCAATGTGGACTAATATGGTGTTAACGAGAATGGCTATTTCGCTGTATGACAGAATAAAAATTAGAGATTTATCTAAAAAAAATTACGATTGCAGAAAACAGAATTACAAATTTAGCTCAAACAAGAAGAAAAAAAATCAGCATTTTTTTCAGTTCATTTATGACTATTTTGGGAGGAGGCACCCTATTAACCCCTTTCACCTCTTTGGGTATAATGTGGTGTCACCGTACACTAGTATGGAACTAAAGAGAAGAGAGCGGCTAATCTTTTGATTGATAGGGGAAAAATATAAATTTGTCTCAAACAAAAAGAAAACAAAATCAGCATTTTTTCATTTCATTTTCGAGTATTTCGAGAGGTGGGGGGCTGTAATTCCATCAGCCCCATCTCCATCTTTAGGTACATGCTGTGCTGTCAATGTGGACTAATATGGGATCCCAGAAGCAGAATTTTCTGCGTCAGTCGGCAGCAAACAATAATTTATCTGCGACCCAATAAGCCTACTATCATAAGAAATAACAGAAACACTTAAAGTAAGCAAAATTTCCATTTATAAAGAATATATATAATATAAGGATACAACAAATACCATAAATCTAGAGACTTAAAGCAAATTTCAGCTATTTTTTAAGCCCAGCATTTATTTTTAAGTTGGTGGATTAATCTGCAAGGTTTAAAATAATCTGCAGCGCCCGCTTCCATGCTGCACTGTTTCTGCTACTGGGGGGGGGGGGGATTATTTATGGGATTAACAAGAATTGCTTTTTTGCTGTATGGCAGAAGAGAAAATTACAGATTTATCTAACAAAGTAAGGAAATACACTTTTTTCATTTAATTTTTCGACTATTTTGGGAAGAGGGGGGAGGCTACAACCCCATCAACACCTTTCTCTTCTTTGGTGTCAATGTGGACTAATATGGAACTAAAGCGAAGGGAGCGGCTAGTCTGTTGAATGATAGAGCAAAAATTGCAAATTTATCTCAAACATATAGAGAAAAATCAGCATTATTTTAAAAATTCATTTTCGACTATTTCGAGAGGAGGGGGCTGCAGTTCCATCAGCCTCCTTCCCATCTTTGGGTATGTTGTGATGTCAATGTGGACTAATATGGTTTTAATGAGAATGGCTATTTTTCTGTACGACAGAAGAAAAAAATTACAGATTTACCTAAAAAAGTAAGGAAAAACCCTTTTCTCACTTAATTTTTCGACTATTTTCGGAGGAGGGGGATGCTGTAACCCCATCAGCCCCTTTTCTCTTTTTTGGTGTCAATGTGGACTAATATGGGACTAATGAGAATGGCTAGTCCGCTGTATGATTGAAAAAAAATTATTTTTTTTTTCCAAAAAAGAAAGAAAAAACTTCAGCATTTTTTCATATCACTTTCGAAAATTTAGGGGGGGGGGGGGGGCTGTAGCCCCATCAGCACCGCCCTTGGGTACGCAAATGAATAACTGTATTGGTTTATTTTCTGCTGTTAATTATTTTTAACTACTCCTAGTTGGCAAAATTTTGTAGGACACACACTCAAAATGTTTTTATTATAAAGATTTTCTCATTTTCTCTTTTTCACCTGCTCAACAATATGAATCTTTCGGACACATTCACAAAGAGTTATATTTTATATCAAAATATATGAAACTTGCAGACATTGTTTTTAAAAAACCAGAAAATTTAGCAGCATTTAAAATTTTTCTGTTAATGTGATACATTTTAAATCATAGTCATTTACTTGATGAGGGCATTACTCTCCCCCCCCCCCCCCCCCAAAAAAAAGGTTCAAAACATCAACTTTGGATAGCATTTTCTGAACGATCCTTTGTTTTTAAGAAAAAATGAATAGCATACAATTTTCTTGGAATTTGAATTAGAGTAGTACCTGCCAATTTCACTCACTTTTTTATAATTAAATAACTTTGTGAATGTGTCAAAAAATTAGGTTTTTCGATTTGAGAACAGGCGTAAAACATTAAAGGGTTAAGGAAACTAGGTAACATTTATGTTATTTAAATATGTATATCAACAAATTTAGGAGAGCTAACCTACATTTCAAAAAATAAAACATGCCTATTACTTTTCTGAATCTAATAAAAATTAAGTGAGCACAATGAATAATTAGGCTATATTTAGTCTATCTGGACCATATTACCAAGCGAATAATACTTTCTATGAAGACTTAGTCAGGAAGAAGCAACTTGCATTTGTATTACAGTAGACTCCCTCATATCAACACAGCTTGGGACTTTAGGTTGCATGGAATTTAGAATTTTGCGGATTTCGGGTCATTGCTTCTACATTTTTTAAACAGTAATTTGGATGCAATAATGCTATCAAAATTATAATGAATGCTTGAAATGTAATAAAATATTAAAATAATTAAGCAAAGTAATAAACTAAAATGATAAGTAATATAGTTTTAAAAATGATTGAATTATTAAAAATAAAGGTCAAGTAAATAATAATGTACAATTAAGTATTCATAATACAGATGAGATACATTTTCCTTGAATTATTCAATAAAACTTTCATCATAAAGGTATCACATCAAAATCACAAAGTAAGAAAGTTTTATTTGAGGTTTAGTCAGTCTTAATAACTAAAAAAGTTTGATTAAGAGACTACTTCGGTCACCTGAAAAGACCCACTCACTAATGCTAATCCTATGGAAGAAATTTTTAAAGATATCTCGTTTGCATTTCAGTATTTTTAAACAATTATTTTTGTATTGGCTAGCTGAGATTGATCTGAACAAAAGGCAGAACCGGTTTCAAAAATGAAAATATCCTCTTGAAAAAAATCTGCAAACAAAATCAAAAAAGTAAAAAAGGGCAGATGTAGAGGGGGCATTCTCACAATCTTTTGACTTTTGGAAAAAAAAAATCTGACAAAATTAAACTTGCTAAAATAACATTTTAATCTGATAGACGAATGCCTTAATGATTCAAAATAAAGAAAAAATGGTCAGCAGCGAAAATTTTTTTATTTAACTGAGGTTTAAGTTAAACTTGTGAGTTTAATTTTCCTTACCATTTTACCCTTATAACTTTTTATTTTCTTCTAAATTTTTACTTATAATGAATTTGCATAGTACCCACAGCAGGGTTGGGTTTTTGACATGACAGTGGTAAAAACAGTGTTTTTACCGGTTTATTCCGTCAAAATCCTATCATTTTCGATTTTCCTCAAACTTATAGTATAAGTGTAGCATACAATACATTTGAAGATTGATTTTTCTTTGTTGTTCTTGTTATTATTATTCACAATTGCTTTGCTAAATTTATTTAAAAGAAGAGCATTTCCTACATGGGAAAAATTTTAAAATACAAGAGTAAAAAGAAAGAACAATATTTGTCATAATCTCCACTAACATAGATTCTACTAATTGCAATGAACATTAATATTAAATGATAATAAAAGGTTATTGTAATTATCAAATAATATTCAATATACATTTAATAAAATACATTAAAATTATTTTAGGGATGCAAAAATGTTGCTATATGGTGTGATAATAGATGTCAAGCATGGACTGTGGTCAATGAATAAATTTGAATATTTTTAGATATATTTTAAAATGCATATCTTATGTATTTCATAAATGCAGTTATGGGGATTTTCATTTTCACTTCAATAAGCAGAATTTTAAAATTTTAAATTAATAAAATTTTTATATAAACCTGTAGGACCTCATTTCAGGTGAAAGCTCTTAGACTTAAATATATTTTACTTCATTTATTGCTATTTAGAAATAAAAATAATCAATGAACAATCTGGATTTAACAGTTAACACTTTAAGAAAACTTACTTCCGAGAAAGCTATTTAGTTTTAAACAGTGTACCACATTCTGCAGAAATTATAAAATTTTTAATTTTATACTTATGGGTTATAAAATTTCTTCAAAAAATATAATTTTTATAGAATATGCCAAACAGCTTAAGATAATTGTAGAGATTTTCTAACAGAGATGTATATGTATATTCTAATGCAATTCTGTTTTGTTTTTCTCGGATGGATAAATATACTTTAGAGTCTTTTTGATAATGAATGTTTCATGTGAAACAACTTAATACTTAAGATAGAATGAAGAAAAGTAATGTAAAAACAAACAACTCCTAAAAAATGGGTTTTCGACATGATGGTAAAAACCATGGTAAAATCTGGTAAAAACCATCATTCGTCAAAAACCTGCCAACCCTGACCCACAGGACATTCAAATAAGAAATAATAACAATGTACAGAATACTTTTAATACAGAATTTTTGTATAACACTGTCTGAAAGGGGTGTTAAAGAAGGGACGGTAAGGAAAATTAACACCTATTTTTAGGAAAATCATGTTAAGACTAAGTGATAGCCGCAATGTTCATTGATTTTTAGAAACAGTTGTTAACATTGGATTAAATTATTTTTTTTTTTACTTTACCTCGAAAAGTGCAGGAATAAACCTTGGGGACAGTGAGACTACCAATAAAGCCACGATGCTTGAAATTGATATTTAAATGCTGATTTAAATTCTACAGTAAATTTCCTGCAAAAGAATTTTAGACATTATTTCTCTAGCATACTTCTGCATGAGAAAAAACTTGAAAAAAATTCTGTGGCTGCATCTGAAATGATTTTCTGTATAATTTTAGAAGAGGGATGGTAAAGAATCTAAAACCCAGGGACAGAGTTTAAAAAATAACAACCCTAAAAATGTGTGCAGGTTAATTTTTAGCTACATATTTATATAAACCAATAGTTCCAGTTTCAGAAAAAAATTACATCGAATTATTTTTATTGAAACAATTTTATCCAGACAGCTCCAAACTTAAAAATCAGCGTCAGGGACACGGGACAGTATAGGAGTTTTCCAGGTATTTGGACCCCCAACATCGTCCAAAACTTATTTATCTCGTTAATATTGTTGTGCAATCATGCAATGGGATGTTCCCCAGTATATGAAATAAAAAAAAACACCAAAAAGTGTATTAAATGAAAAATTATTATTCAGGGACATGAAAGTCAAAAGATTGTGAGAATGCCCCAGAAATCAATTTCAGCTATCCAATGCAAAAAAAAAAAAAAAAAAAAAAAAAAAATCATTTTAAAATATTAAAATACAAACGAGATATATTAGCAAATTTCTACCATAGGATTAGCAGCATTAGCGAGGGAATCTTTCCAGGTGACTAAAGTAGCCCCTTAATACATAAATATATTAGGTAAAAAGATTGTGATTACCAACAATATTAGTAATATCTTGAATTTTTTTAGAAAGAAATTTATACTTCCTTCAAGAAAAACCTGGAGTTCAGTCATATTATCGAGAATTACATAGTAAAATACATACAGAATGATATAAAACTAAAAAATTCTGTAATTTTGTCCCTACATCTGAATTGAAAGTTTCATTGTAGGGCAAAATTAACTTATACAGCTAAAAATCAATGAATTTTGAAAGTTTCATGATAAATGGATTAAAAATTCATTTTTGTGAGTGATTTAAAAACCTGAGGGTGATGCAAGAAAACCAGCGTCAGATTTGTGAATCCCCCCCCCCCCCCCACACACACACAACTTGAAAAAAAAAAACATTTAAAAATATACAGTTTCATTTAGAGGATAAAATGTGTGTTGTGTTGTGCGCTAAAAAGTAATAGACTCTCTCGTCAGAGTTTTTGTTCAAACTTCCATTCCCTTTATAGACATATGACATATACTACTATTATATTTCAGTAAACCCCTCCCACAAACACACAGCTTAATATATATATAATATTTAAAAATATAGAGTTTCATTTAAATAAGAATGAAATATTCATTTTTAATTTATCATTCTGAAATTATTAATTCATTTCAACAGGAGGGAAATTTAGATGTCAAGCACTGAAGTTTTTGATTTCACAGATATTAAACAAAAAGACAAAAGGAAGAATTAGAGCAAATGCATTCTTTTACATTGAACATTAATACAATTCAATTGGCAACAATTAGTATGTCCAAATTATGACAAGCTTTTCACTTGTTTTATACATAAAATATTAAAGAAATTTTAATATTCAAAATATCAAAATCAATGTTTTATAATAATAGTTTGCATATACAGTAAACTCTGTCTAAGGCGGAATCGGTCGGGACTGAGAAAAATTTCCGTGGTAGACAATATTCCGGCTTATGCAAAAGAGCTCCCACAAATCGTATAATTTTTTACTTTCGTAACTTTTATTATCGTTCTTTAAAATGAAATTTTTATTGAAATCCGACTTGTTATTAAATTTATTGTTTTTAATAATTTCTTAAAACAGTATTTAAACACAATAATAAATATTACCAATACGAAATT
This sequence comes from Maratus speciosus, assembly GCA_963932465.1. Lineage (NCBI taxonomy): Eukaryota > Metazoa > Arthropoda > Arachnida > Araneae > Salticidae > Maratus > Maratus speciosus. Next base: position 347,778,427 of record OZ010796.1, read on the forward strand.
GCTTTAATTCTCAAATTTATTGAAAATCATTTAATTTAACCAATACAATTACATACCTCATATTTCACATAGTAGTTTAAAGAATCAAAAAATAATCTTTTATCGATCCTTGTTTTTTCTTTAGGTAAGTCTGTTATTATTATTGGTATTTTTTTTTCTTCTTTGAATAAGAAAAATATTTTTGAGTCACCTAATTCTTCTCAAGCAGTCCCGATATGTTTAAAATCACCACTGTCTACAACGTTTTCAGAATCGTGAAGATCAGAATTCTTCATTTGCATACTATACTACAAGCATACACAACATAAACATAATAATACTTTACTTTAGAAAATACATATTTTCATAAATGTGTACTCAACTAGTAATAATAACTTTTAAATACAAATTTTTATAGGAAAAAAGGCCTTAAGCAAGAATTCCTTACAATTTAAATAGTTTCTCTTCTTTTGAATTAACTTTTTTGAAGTATTACGGAACTTAATTATTATTGAGTTCGACATTGAGTATTTGATGTATATAATCAGTTTTAAAGTTTTGTAAACGAAATGCCTTTCATTTTTAAAATATCCCTTTTTTTCCGCCTTATGCAAAATTTTGGTTTCGGTGAGACCCCAAAACAGTTTCTGTTTCTGCGTTAGGCAGATTCCGGCTTATGCAGCAAGAATTAATGTTATTTTCTATGGGTTCGCCGGGACTTGAAAAATTTTCCGCGGTAGACAGATTTCCGGCTTACACAAAGTCTGCCTTACACAGAATTTACTGTATGTAATAATCAAAACTGATTAAACAGGTAATTCACACTTTATGTAGATATGAATATGAAGATAAATTTAATTATAATATTGAACCATTTTTGACAAAACTCATTACAATCATTCTAATTAAGTTGATCTATTGACCTTTTTTGCTAGTGTAATAATGATCGCTTTATAATAACATTAATAAAAGTTAATAATAGGCCAACATACAATTATGCAGTAAGTAAAAATAGTAAAAAAAAAATGAAATACCTCTAAGAAGTGTCAATTTCCTTAGGACACCAGATGTAGAAAAAAATGAAGAACGTGTACGATGATTAACATTTGAAGTTGAAGAAATTTTTCCACGTAAACTTAAAGGCAAAGTATTTGACTTAGAAGGAGAAGTACCACAAACTGCATCAGGTATATTACTTGAACTTAAAGACATCTTAGTTGGAGCTGTTCCTTTTGTACTAGATTCTTCTTCTTCTGGAATAGTCTCTGTTGATGTCAATGATCGGTACTGAGTAAGAGAAGCAGTTGAAGTCTGACTTGCAGTAGAATCATCTAAACTTAAAAAGCTTTCTTCGGATGATTTAAATGAATAGTAACCAGTGTCACGGAATGTACTTTTATTGCTTATATTTTCTAATTCACATATGTTACCAACAGATTTTGTACCAGACACTTTGTTACTTTTAGATTTTGCACGGTAGTTAGCAACTAAAAGATCATTCTCACTCGAAGCTTTTTCTTTTGGGTTTATCACTTTTGGTAATGGGGATAAAATAGACTCGTTTCCTTCTGTACATTCATCAGCTTTGGTATCACTGGTAATATGATTATCGTCTATAAACACTTCATCGGATGTAATGGTTTTATCAGATAATACATCACACATGCTAACAACATGATCACTTTTCTGATCTATGTAAGTTGAATCAATATTATTACTTAAAATTTTATGTATAGCAGAGGAAGGAGGGTAAGTATTATGGGATACTATTTTTACAGAAGTTATACTGTAATTGTTCTCTTCACTTTTATGCACACTGCATGAAGATAAAATGTTATCACAACTCTTCATGACAGAATGCTTCTCACAAGATTTTGTATTCAAGACAGAATCAAAATTCAAGGGTAAAGAAGCAGTACTTACACACATGTCATCACAAACATCTTCAGACATGGATGGCTGAGGAAGTATAACATTAATTCGAGTTTCAGTAGCTTTAAGCTTTGGATCTTTAGGTTCAACTTTATTTAGAAAGGCATCTTTGTACCTTGCAATCCTTTCTTCTATACTTATAGGTAAAAGACTCCGCAGTTTACTTTCAGCTCCATATAAAAGGGAACATCTGGAATCTGAAGAATTTGGATTTACATCACAAGTCTCAGAAAAACCAAAGTTTATATCATCTTCACTGACAGGCGAGTCAGCATTTCTTGATGGCACACTTTTATCAATACTATGACTGTCTAAATCATATGAAAATTTAGCAGATGCCATGACATCCTGAGAGGCATTACTGCTTTCAAGAAGAGCATAAAGCTCATCCATTTCATGAGAAATTTCTGATTCAGTAGGCGTACGATCAGAATCATCATAACTAGGAATACTAATGCTTGCAGATATAGTTGTTTCAGACCCTGATTCTGATGGTGTTTTGCTCTTCAAATGATCTCTTTTTTCATCATTTGGTGGAGGACTATCTGAATCTGAACGATCTTGACTGACATCACTATCTATTTGTATTGAAGGATTAGAGCTCAGTCTACGAAGTAAAGGAGAACTATTTTGACTAGCATTAACAGTCTGCATAAGAGAAACAATTTGATCAGTTATGTATTGTTTTGCAGTGTGATCTTCGGAACTGATACATACATCATCAGAAATGGAGGTGCCATCTGATGAGTCTGCAATTTTTTTTAGAGATGCCATTAACTGTTTACAAATGTATAATGTTTCCTCTGACATAGCAGAATCAGCTGTAGGAACAAAATTATCTGACTGGGGATTATTAGATGTATCACCGTCACTTTGGGATACAGATATTGAATCAACAGCAGTAGGAACATCTACAGAAGGCCTACTTTCTTGGGAAATATTAGCATTTATTTCCTCTTCAGACGTTGAATCTTCAGCTGATTCTAAAGTATCACTACCATAATCACTATTATTACTTCCTATAGTACTGCTACAACTACTGCTTGGCTCTCCAGCAGAAAGAGAAGCAGGGGAAACAGTTAACATTAGACGGGCTATTTCAGATTCCAGAATTTTTAGCATTGGCGATATATCTTTTACTTCTGAGCTTGATTCCCCTTTAACTTCACTATTACTAGTAATATGCTGCATTAAATGATTCATAATATATTTAGCCTCATCATCAGATACCTGTTCAGCTAAAGTATTTTGTTTTGATTCTGATGTACAAGACTCACCTTTTGCAAATAAATTAGTCACAGAACAATCTGATGTTTCAGACTGCTGAGAGGCTTTAGAATCAGTTTTTAGACATTTGAAAGATGAGGGACTTCCTAACCTACTACATTTAACAGTAGCAATGCATCGACTACAAGCTGAGGAAGGGACTATTGAGCTTTTAAATTGATTTTGGCTCATTTTTGGTACAGTTAATAGATTTGTTAATTTATCAGAAGTTACATCATCATCACTACTAACTTCTCCACTTTCATCAGTCATCTCATCATCCGGATAAGACAGCCTATCCCTATCGCACAAACTAGATTTAAAATATTTTTCTAACCGAGATGTTGCTAGGACAGTATGGAATGCAGATGTTTTACTGTTTTTAAAGTCAGTACTTGATCCTACAGTAGGGTTATCAGGTAATAACTTTCGAAAAGATTTTCTAGGGTTATTCATATGTGATAATCTACTTCTATCAAAGTACTCAAAATCTGAACAAGTTTTACTCAAAGAACTAGAATTTCTGGAGCTTCGCTCACTTTCTTCACAGCTTTCTTCAGCGATTGTATGCAACTTATATGACATAGGAGGGCTAAAGAATTGAAAACTTGAACTAGGTGCTATATAAGTAGCTTCATCAGATGAAGTAGAAGTATCACTCAAAATCACTTCTTCACCATCACTTCCATTATCACTAGATTCTGAAGAGCATGCAGTTTCATTAAAAGATGGGCAATAGGAACTTAAAGAACACATTTCATTTGTGTTACTTAAATTATTTGATTCAAATTTTTTTTTATCATATGAAGAAAAGGCAGAAAGGTAATTTGATGAATTTTGATCTTTAAATGAAAATAAATGTTTTTCAAGTGAAGAAAATACAGGCACAGTATCAGATTCTTCCGAATCAGAAAATAATGGCAACTCTGGTACACTATTTTGATGTTGAGTTTGCAGATAGGTCTCAGTTTTGTTTTTCATTTCTTCTAATGAACAAACTTTTGGTTTTTGATTAAGTTTATCAGTTTTGAGATCAGATTGATTATTATTAGTAAACAAAGTAGAATTGTGAGAATTTAAAAATGTTTCCTTACCACTAAAACCAAATAATTCTTCATTTGCGTGAAGTATTTTTTCTTTGATAGCAACACTCCTAATTCTTTTATATGCTTCTCCTTCTATCACAGTATCCTGAGAATCCGTATCTGATTCAAATTTATCCAATTCGTCTCCACTAGAAAACACTTCTCCATCATCAGCCATAGTCCTTTCTATAGTAGCATCAACAACAGATGGTGATGAAGGCACTTCACATGGTTTATTACAGTGACAGTCGACTCTCTCATAATTATCAGCATTATCTGATAATTCTGAAGGCACACACACCTGAATGTTATGATCACAGTTTGAATATTCATCAGTTTTTAATTCATCATTAAAAAAGTTTTTAATGCAAGGCAAAATTTCACTATCAAGAAAATCACATTCATCTTTATTACACATATCTGAAATATTTTCGTTGCGGCATAAATTAAATTTATCACTACTATTATCATTTAAAATTGATAAATTAACTTTCGATGGTTCAGAGAAGGAACATTGATCATTAATATCCACAGTCGCCCAGCGCAGAAATGCAGAGCGATGTTTGTTTACATTCGCGAAACACGCACCTTCCGATTTGCTGGGCTGCCAATGGGAATGGCTTAGTTCTTCTATCTTACCTATCCAGGAGGAATCTGCTTCAAACTCAATATTTTCATTAAGGGAATTAATTTCAGAATTTTTAGATTGCATTTCTTTGCAATTCTGCTCAGTTCCGCTACGTCTAAGTAAATTATCATGTTCCACTTTATCAAACGCAGAAACGCCCGTAACTTCAAATTTCGCCGCGATCATACGTGTTTCTGCTCTCGCATGAAAGAGTCGCAGAAACAACACACACAGCTCTGATCTGGTTAGAGAGAAAAGATAATCAGCTTCCGGTTTCTCAAAAACAGGTGGGTTTCGGTACAAAAAGGCGTTAACTAAATTCGCGCTTTGACTATGTTTATCTTCGGTGCCGGCTTTCCACCCTAGGTATGAAGTGAGTTTGGCCGAATCTAGTACTTCACGTCTACACACTAATGCCCTCGGGTTAAGGTCTATGACTTGCTCCGTCGCCACAGCAATACAACACCGAAGTTTTCCCCAACCTGTTGCAGAGTTGTCATTACCACGGTTCGCTGCATAGGAGGAGGAAAGGGGGAAAGCAGTGTAATGAAACGCGTTGGGGTCATCTAGTTGCAGCCAGTTGCCCACCTTTTCCGAGCAACAATCGCGCCATGAACTCATTGAATCAAACATCTCATTTAAAAGCGTTCCATTTCTCCAACTCAATTTAAACAACTTGAAATAATTTATCAAAATATTAGTAGGAAAGTTTAAACTTAGAAGTTGATCCGGTGCGTTTACAGAATTATGTTTTATCATTTTAAAATTAGATATAATGAATTCGTGTGCGCGGTTGCCTCTGTTTAAAACACCTAATGTTTGGAATTGTCTGAGAAAAATGTTGTTTGCACCTATGAAAGAAAAAACAATTGCATCGTAATTTAATAGCATCCATAGCGAAATTAAACTACTTTCGCTCGAAAACGAAACTTCATTCCATGTCGATGAAACCAAAGCTGTATTTTCAAGATTAGAAACTCGCCTCGGAAATGACGTATTTTTGGCGCCGACTTGTAATGAAAACAATGCATTCAAATCATCTGATAAACAGTGCGAAATATTTGAAATACGGCTTACATTGAGTAAAAGGTGAAGAAAGCTTGAACATTGTAGATAAAAACGTTCAAGAAAAAATATCCCAGAAAAGGGATTGTATCGAAAAAAATATGTATATAATTCGTTGAGTATCACAGAGCTGCTCAATGATGTTGCATCAGGGATCAACTGGAGCTGATAATTAGTTCGAGAGCAAATTGAATGAGTAGTTAAAAATTCCGGTTTTTGCTTATCGATATCCGAAAACGAAGGGCATAAATGTGACAATGAGATCGATTTATGGCGTGCACTAAAAAATCTAGGCCAGCTAGAAGGATTTTCTTTATAAATTGGCATATTAAATTCCCTCGTGCTTTTTATTGTTCGTATTTTTCTGTTACCTAAGTGACTAATACAACTTTTCACATTTTCGGTGCCATAGTAATTTATACTGCGAAATGAACAATAAGAATTGAAATTCAGTCTCTTGGACAAAAAATTAATATCTGTTGTTGGAGAAATCTGGGAGAGAGTCATTACAGAGTAACTATCAAAACAATAACCATTTTCTTTTGAACTTTTTAATCTGAAATCTGAGCTATCAGATGCGTGCGATAATTGTTTTTCTCCATCAGAGCAAGGCTTTAGCTTTAATTGCTGAGAATAACTTAAAAGATAGTTATTTGCTTCATTTATTTGTACATCAGATGTGACATAAGTTAATGATTCGGATTCCTCACTGTCTTCTGATTCTAATTCCCAATCTGAATCTTCAACATACGATATACCGTAATTTGTTCTAATATGAGAGTTCACTTTTAGATACGTCTTTGAATGTGCTTTAGGCTGAAGTTCATAGTTTTTATTTGGCACACAGTCAGAATCAGAATCTGATGAACTCGAAGCTGAACTGACATACACTAATTTATAATCATCAGGAAGCATATTGACAATTTCACTAAAATTCCGTGACTGATATAACTGTTCTTCTAAATACCATAGCCAGTCTCCTAAGGAATGACATTTCCATAACCATGACTTGAACCAGTCATCTGAAAATGTTCTATAGGATGGCAAGGAAGCGCTGCGGACCAAACTATTTCTTAATTTATTGTTGCGATTGCTAGGACTGGAACAGTTTTCATCAACCGTACTCTGTACATTATCAGGAAGTTTAGATGTAGTAGAACATATGGCTGGCTCATCAGTGTGTTGAAAACTATTGAGAGTAGACTCTTTTTTCCTGTTTCTCTTTCTTCGCAAATGTGGAAAATGTAGAAGATAGTTCTTCCTCCGATCTCTCTGCTTATTTTTGTTTCCATCTGGATCGGTTGACAGCGACGAATATTTCATCCCTTTTTCAATATCGCACCTCTTACCACCAGTGCATGGGGCCTCAACGTTATTGTTAAAAGCACATGCTTTAGAATTCAGTTGAAAAGAAGAGCGAGGAAGATTATTTTTTAAATTAATTGGTTTACGACATGCATCAGCTCTAGAATCAGATTTCGTGTTATTAGAGAAACTTAGGCGAGAACCGATTAGTTTTTGCTTAAAATTAGTATTAAAGAGAGGATTAGAATTAACTTTATTATGAGAAAAAGAATGATTGAGGCCCGATGGTGGCATAGATAAGTGAGTGTCTACAGGAAGGAAAAGAAATATATAACCATTATGATTTATCTTTGTAAAAAAATAAATAATTCAGTTTTAAAATCACATTACAAATAAAATTTAAAATGTGACTTAAACAACATATAATGACATGTAACGAATTTTTTGTGATTGAAAAAGTCATGAATGATTAAAAAAGAAATATCATAACTATTATATGATCCATTCACGTAAAAATTTTAATAACTTAATTTTAAATAAAAATGTCTTACAAATAGAGTTTAAAATACATATCTGACATTCAAATAACTATTTTGTGAAGAAAATAGTTACAAACATGAAAATTATAAAACAAATATCATCATAACCATTATGATCCATCTATGTAAATATTTAAATATCTTGATTTTAAAAACACATTACAAACAAAATTAAAATTGAATTTCATAAAATGTATGGTGCTTAATACATTTTATGAGATTCAAGGAATTTTTGGGACAATAAAAGTCATAAAAAACTATAACCTTTATGATTCACCCATGTAATGAATTAAATAACTTATTTTTAAAAACACATTACAAATAAAGGTTAAATTGTATTTTACACCATATTGACAATCAAGGAATTTTTCCTGAAAAAAGGGTTATTTGAATAACTAAAAATTATACAAATGTGAATGATTAAGAAAAGAGAGTAGGGAGTATTTATGGGAAGAAGGAAATGTATGTCATAACCATTATGATCTATCCATGTAAAAATTTAAATAATTTATTAAAAAAAAAACACACACACACACATTGCAATTGCAAATAAAGTTTACATTATGATTCAAACACTATATTTTCATGACAAAGAAGAAAAAGTTAAATAAGAATGACTGGAAAAATACAAGTATGAATATTTAAAAAAATACAGATGCGACGTGGAACGAATTATAAAAAAGAGTGCGACATAGAAAAAAAAAGTTGTTTAGCACTCTTAGAGCAACAGTGTACAATATTCGTCTAACAGAGTCCTCCTTAGATGTAATTTTGATTAGGAAATTCAGTATTCATATAACTCCTAGAGAAAAATTTGGAAATTCGAACCGATTCTATTGTTGTTGTAACAAATGCCCCTGGCCTACCGAAACCGGAAGCTAGGTTCCGAAGGCTGGAAGTCTGACCAAAGAACGTAGAGGAACTGACTTGGCTTCAAGGATTCCCCTCAATTTTGATCCTAACCGGAAGGCGATCTCTTGTACCGATACTCTTTTCCCACCATGAGGCCATTCCGATTCCATACCACGGATGTTACGTACCGATCATGTGGCATCGACACAGCTCCAACAGCAGCTCTACCAGTTCCCTAGAGCTGTCGCGCCGCGCCCGATGCTGCTTGAACTTCCGTGTTCTGGTGGGAATCAGTGCTCTACCGACAACAGCGTATTCAGAAAATCCTTTATACGGGAAAGAGGGTTGGGAGGGGGTTACATAATTATATATCATTGACATAGTATTGTACAGTACACCTGTGAAAGCGGAATCTGTCTATAAAGGAATCCTGTTTTAAAAGAACACGGTTACGACGGAAGGAACACCATAAAATTATACCATCTAAGACGAAAACCTGTCTAAAACGGAACATATTTGGCCACTTACGATGATTCTATTTTCACTTTTTTTTTTTTTAATCCTTTACTGTATGTAAAACGATATGATAAATTATTGTTTAGGACTATGGATAAGTCATAATTTACGTTGGTTAATTCAAACAGTAAAAACTCTGTAAACTTAAAAAACCTTCAAAACAAAGTTACTGTGAGATCGGAACAGATTATATTTATCCACCTCTTACATAGTCCAAGGCCAATACGTCTTTTAATAGGGATTTAAAAAGAACTGGAATAATTGTAATTTACATTTCATTTTTTATGTTATTGTTAAAATATGTAAAACTTAAAAATAAAATACTTTTTATTCGAAAGAACTTTTACTAAAGGCAGACTATAAATAAAATAATGATAAATTCTAAATATTTAATAATGTTAAATTTTAATCTTTAACATTTTTAACTATATTAGTTTATAATTCATTTTTAATATATAAAGCAACAATTCGTCAAATAAAAAAAAATATTATTAGTAACAGGGCGCGAAATGTCAATTTTGAAGACGTAGTCCACCATGATTTTATATCAGTATTTAATTAGAAATTTTAAGACGGAATGCTAATTCACTACGAAAAGATGGTGTATGAAAGGTTAAAAAACATTATAATTGATGTAAACAAGACAAATTGGAGTAATGTACAAATGAAAATAAATTTTAATAATTTGGATTTTCCTATAATAAAGGTATTTCATTAAGAATTTTAAAATGGAATGCGGAAATATCCTGAACAAGCAGTGATATGAAAAGGTGTGAAATATGATTAATCAAAAATTAGACAAACTGAAATAATTAATGTAATTTGATTTAATTTGTTGTTGTTGTTGTTAATTCAAAGATAATATGTGAAATTTCAAAACAAAATACTTTTCAATTAAACTTTGAGTAATGTGCTAATGAAAATAAATTCTGCCCAGAAAACAAATAATTTTGATTGATATTAAAGGTATTAGAAATTTAAAAATTTAATACGGAAATACTATAAAAAGACGGTAATATGTATTACAAAAGGGTATGAAATATTATGAGTAAAGAAAAAGGACACACTAAAGTAATTATTGTAATTTACACTCCGATTAATATGTAAAATTTCCAAATCAAATTCTTTTTATTACACTGGAGTAATGCGAAAATGAAAAATTCTGCCCAGTAAACAAATAATTTTGATTTTTCTATATTAAAGGTATTAAATTAGGTATTATATTAAAGGGTATTAAGGGTAGGGGAAAATAGGCGCCCGACCTTAGGAGGAGGTGGGAGCAGTGCGGCAGATCCTCCACCTCCACCTGTAGGTCGAGAGTGCTCCTCCTCTTCCCGAGACCGTATTCTGTAAGGAGGTTAAAATTGGGAGGGGTTGATTTTTTTTTTTTGGGGGGGGGGGGGTGAGGGAGATAAGAATTTCTTGAAGTTTTAAGGAATTATACTATAAGAGAATAGTGAATTTTTATTGGAATGAAATAAAATTTTTGAACGTATTTTAATGTGAAGACTTAATTTTTTTTCGAACTTTTAGGAAATCGTACTATAAGAGACAGTGGATTTTTATCGGAATGAAATTTTTAAAATATTTTAATGTGAAGTCAAGATTTTTTTTCGAACTTTTAGGAAATCGTGCTAGGAAAGTTAATTTTTATTGGAATGAAATGATTAAAAAAATATTTTAATGTTAATAAATTAATTAGGTTAATGATTTAATGATACTAATGAATTGAATGTTACAAGATATATATTTTTTTTTTGTGAATTAGGATTTTTCGAAAATTTTGAAAAAACGGTGAAGATTTTCGAAACTTGGACAATTTTTTTGCGCGAATTAGAGTATGACAGTGAATTTTGAGAGTTTTATGAAGTTTGTGTCAGTCATGCTAATGAATAAATTAGGTTAATGATACTTATGACCTAATGAGGCTAATGTATTGAATGATTTTTTTCTGTAGAAATTTTTAGGAATTGCGGTATGCATGAACAGTTTTCTTAAATTTTTCTCGGTTATGCTAATGAATAAATTTGGTCAATGATTTAATGAATTCACACTTATGTGAGAAAACCCCTTTATTTCCAGAGGGCCCTTTGATGATAATGAATAAATTGGGTCAACGCTTGAATTATTGATGGGCGATTCTCGAAAATTTAACAATCGAAAAAAATCGTCATCGTAAAAAACACAATCGATACAGCCATCGATTACTTTCGTGAATTTACAATCGAGATGTTCTACAATCGATTATTAAAATCATTGTTTTTACATATTTATAAGGCAGATTTTATTAAATATATGGTAACTGAAAATAGATGGAATTAAAAAAAAAAAAAAACAAAGGGAGGCTATAATGGAGCTACAAGAGTGGAAAAATCATGTGACGGCGCCCCCTGGTTGAAAAAAGTTGAAAAAACGCGAGTAAGTATGAAGCGGTAAGGGGAGTTTAAATATCAAAAATTAGAATTTTTCGGCACTTAGCACCAAAATGGCCAAAGAAATAAGAATCAAAAGCACGCTTAGTGGCAAAGGCATGAACTAAAAGAATGGTAAATGGGATCAATATTTTTATTGATTTTTCTACGTAATTTGAGATCACATCTATAATTTCCCCATTATTAGAAAAACGTTAAACGAATCCCGCAGGGAGCAAAGTGGGGGGAAGGGCAAGGAAAGTGCATAATATGAATAAGTGGTCACATGACTTTCCAACGATATATCACATGAGGGGTGTCGGCTAAATTTAGAAAAGTGCCCCCAGGCCGGGGCAAAGTGAGGGGAGGGGCGCGGGAGGTATATAAAACGAAATAGTAGTCACAGAGCTTTCCAATGATACATCACATGAGGGTTGTCGGCAAAAGATAGAAAAGAGTCCCCCCCACCAGGATTCCAACTATCGTGCCCCCCCCCCCCAGAATACACCCTACACATCCCTCTCTTTGAAATTTTCATAGATTATAAATTATTTATCGGAAGACTCCGTAAAAAAAATCCGATCTAAAATGTTAAAAACGCTACGATTTCAAAAAAGTTCGAAAACTGCCTCCCCCGGGGCACCAAACTAGGGAGGGGAGAAGAAAGGTGCATAATATGAAAGAGTGGTCCGAAAACTTTCCAATGATATATCACATGACGGGTCCAAAAAAGTTTGAAATTTACACCTCCCACGTGGGTTCACTCTTTCTTCCCAGAATATACCCGGAAATCACGCAGCCTCCCATTTTTTAATTTTTATATTTAATAAATAATACTTACCGGAGGGATTCATCAAAAAACCACATCTAAAATGATATTTATTGTAGAAATCGCTACAATTTAAAACATTCACCCCCTCACCGCTCCCTCTCCCACCCCCCTCTCGGAAGAGAAAGGTTCATAATATGAGAGAGTGGTCAAAGACTTTCCGATGATATGTCACAGGAGAGGTCCGATAAAAGATTGAAAATTAATCCACCCCCCTCCCTAATTTTTCCCCCACTGTGGGGGGGTAGTTTTCAAACTTTTTTGCATTTTCATAATTTTAGATCGGATTTTTTTTTTACGGAGCCATCCGGTAAATATAATTTATAATATATGAAATTTCAAAAAGTGGGGTTGTATTCCGGGTATTGCGGTAGTTGGCCCCCTGGGGGGAGCACTTTTCTAACTTTTTCCGACACTCCTCATGTGATATATCATTGGAAAGTCCTGTGACCACCTATTCATATTAAGCACCTACCGTGCCCCATTCCTCACTTTGCTATCGGGGCATTTTTCTAAATTTTGCTGACACCCCTCATGTTACATATTGTTGGAAAGATCTCTGACCACTTATTCATGTTATGCACCTCCCCCCCACTTTGCCCCCAAGGGGACACTTTTCTAAATTTACCCAAGACCCCTCATGTGACATATCGTTTGGAAAGTCTGTGACTACTTATGGATGTTATGCACCTCCGGTGTCCGCCCCCCACTTTGCCCCCACGGGGGCATTTTTCTAAATATAGCCAAGACCTCTCATGTGACATATCGTTGGAAAGGTCTGCAATTACTTATTGATGTTATGCACCTCCGGTGTCCGCCCCCCCCTTTGCCCTTCTAAATATAGCTAAGACCCCTCATGTGGCATATCGTTGGAAAGGTCTGTGACTATTTATTGATGTTATGCACCTCCGGTGTCCGCTCCCCCCACTTTGCCCCCACAGGGGCCATTTTTATAAATTTAGCCGAGACATTTCATGTGACATATCGGCATTTATATAAATTTAGCCAAGACCTTTCATGTGACATATCGTTGGAAAGGCCTGTGACCACTTGTACATGTTATAAACATCCGATGTCCCTCCCCCCCTTTGCCCCCACGGGGGCACTTTTCTAAATTTAACCGAGACCCCTCATGTGACATATTGTCGGAAAGACCTGTGACCACTTACTCACGTTATGCACCTCCCGCGCCCCTCCCCCCACTTTCCGCCCACGGGGAGGGTATTTTTATAAATTCAGAGACCCCTCATGTAACATATGGTTGGAAAGGCCTAAAGCCCTGTTACGACTTATTCATATTATGCAGCTGCTGTGCTCCTCCCCTCACTTTGACCCCTCCCCCCCAGGGATCCGGTCCGAGGTTCGTTCGATTTGAGATTATTTTTTTACAAGATTTTGTAGTGCGTGCACACCACGACAGCTATACGGTGCCTTATATAGCGGGGAGCCAGTTCGAGATTTCATATTACAAGATTACGGATAAATTAGAGGCCCCGATTAAAGGAAGGGTCCACTAGCGGGCGAAGCCACTTAGTCTTTATTGACGCCGACTCATTTCAGTTCACTCGCAGACGATTCTTGATAAATGTATGACGTATAAAAGCAATTGGCAAACTGGATTCATCGAGAAAAATTTTACACAATCGAAAAATATCAAGATGTCCATACAATCGAGAAAATCGATAAAAACATCTCGTTATCGCCAATCACTAGCTTGAATGATACTAATGAATTCCTACTTATATGCCTCCCAATCTTTTTTTTTTTTTTCTAATTGGCCTTTTAAAAAAAGTTATGTTAAACATAAATAGTGTGCAAAAAATACAGTGTTTATGAAAAAATACAGAGTGTCCCCAAAAAGACAGGATCTGCATTCTGGTCAATTAAGTACGATAAAAGGTTAAAATATCCCCCCTTTTTTTCTAGGGGTCCCTTCGAGAAATCTTATGCTAAAAATACAGAGCATATTAAAAAATACAAATGAAAGAATTCAGACTTTTACATTATTTCTTCGACACATGTGTCTATACTCTTTTGAGAAGTACAGTGAACTATGATCTTATTTCACTTTCAAATCGCAGTTTGGAGCATACATATTCGCATGATAACGGGGTCACAATCATTATTCTTAGTGAATATATTTGACGAATTTGATTTTTACGCGAAGGGATAATCGACTCCTAGGCTTTATCTGTTTAGAGAATCGTCATATCGGAATCAATGATTTCGCTAAATTAAACACTTCGAAAATGGATGATGAATAATATTATAAAATAGGGCTTTTAATGATACATTTTAGGACAAGTTGAAAAAGGAATTAGTGCATGATTTTATAAAGCATTATTTCTTTTTTCGAAAAATAGTATTTCGCGAAATATTTTTATGTCACGTTTTGAAAAGAATTTCTATATAAGTTCACGAATGAAGTCCACTACAGAGATAAAATGATTAAAAATACTCAATTGCTGTCTTACACCTCCACTCCTTTTTATTTCAGGATTCGAGTTTATTTCAAAACATAGAATTATATGATTTCTCAATAATGTATTTCCTTTTCATATACATTCTGGAAAGGTATGAATAATAAATTAATTACAAAAATTAATCAAATGTAAAATTAAGAGGCCAATGAAAAAATAATATAAAGTAAATACATGATAACAAAAAAGAATTTCAACTATTACAAAAAAATTTTCAAAAAATCAAGTTAATGAAAAAAGTTTTAAATTTTAAATTATTAAAAAAAGTTTTAAAATTTTCAAGTTTTTAAAAAGTTTTGAAAAAATTTCATGGTAATAAAAATGCTTTAAAAAAAATTCACACGTTGTCGCATTATTATGGGTATCGTCGTCTTATCAGGTAGTAGGTTTCAGTAATTGCCTAATTGGGATTTTTATTTCTAAATTGATTGTGCATAATACTTATGCTGCATTTATGCTTATTCTGTACAAACCTTTTTTAGCTCACAGGCTATCAAAGCCTGAGAGCTAATGTGCCCGCCCGTTCTGTATGTATGTATGTATGTATGTATGTGTGTATGTATGTATGTATGTACGTACGTACGTATGTATGTACGTAACGCGATAACTCTTGATAGAAACATCCGATTTGCTTCAAAATTTTTTCCTAGGTTCATTGTGATAAGGCGCTTCCCTGATTAGTTTTGGGAGTTCATTGGTCAAGGATAAAGGGGAAAAACGGGGTTAGTCCACCCCCCTTAATTCAGAAAAATGGGTTTTTCATGCAGAAGCATTCGATTTGCTCCGAATTTGGTATACCGGTTTATTATGTTAAGGAACATCCCTAATTAGTTTTGGGGGTTCATTGGTTAAGGATAAAGGGGGAAAAGGGGGGTTAGTCCACCCCCCTAATTCAGATAAATGGGGTTTTCATGCAGAATCATTCGATTTGCTCCGAATTTGGTATACCGGTTTATTATGTTAAGGAACTTCCCTGATTAGTTTTGGGAGTTCATTAATTAAGGATAAAGGGGGAAAAACGGGATTAGTCCACCCCCCCACCCCCCTTAATTCAGATAAATGTGTTTTCATGCAGAATGATTCGATTTGCTCCGAATTTGGTATACCGGTTTATTATGTTAAGGAACTTCCCTGCACTGTAAAAAAAAATCTTAAAACAACAGAAAAAAATCTTCGAATTCCGACAGTAAAAATTACGTTAACAGTCTTCTTATGTCATTCCATCTTCATATCGCTTATTTTCATGTTAAACAACAAAAAATTCTGTTTTCTTTGTGATCAGTTTCCACTGCGACAGGATAATATGTTGGATGACAGAAAAACGGGAGGTCATCCCCTATGACGTCTAGAAGGTCATTTAGAATGACCAATAAGCATTGGTTATCCCACCCCACGCTAAGACGTATCTTCTAACTTGAAATATTTGAGTGTCTTGTCTGTGTACTGTTGAAAATGGCAGTTCGTTTAATAATAAAGCAGTTCATCTAATTGAAAAAGAATAATACATAAAGAAATTTTAACAGAAAATTAAGAATCATCTTCACAATTCGAACCCGCGACACACACCTTTGACATCGGAACCGCTTTCTTCAATGATTAGGATTTACAGTTGGAATACTAGAAAACAAACATAGCAAAAGGTATGTTTTCATCCTTCTTTTAAATATGTAACAATGTTTTTCCGAAACGTAACAATATGTATGAAAAATACTTCCTATTTGCTAAAAATCTTAATTAAGCAATACTATTTATTATTATTATTATTATTTCATAATGTATGATTTACTTAAATTATTAGTATTATTTTATACTTCATTTATTTATGCACATTAGTAACTTAGTTGATCTAATTCTGTTAATAGCTGGAGATTATTTTTTGATCGGTTGCTTATTTTAAGTTAAATAAATAATCTTAAGTTTATGATTAGTTTACAAATCTTGAATTTTTACTTAGCTGTAGAATGATTACTTATTATATTTAACTTTTTTATGACTAAGAGTTTAATTTTACTTCATATGTATTAGTTCCAGAAATTTTGATTGAGATTTTAAATTTATTTTGTCATCACTTGACATACGTGATTAGTTTTGGAGTGATAGTTTTAATAATAAACACGGAGTAGCTGCATTAATTATTATAGTTATAGATAACTGATATTTTCGTTTAACATTAACCAGAATAATATTTATTAGATCTGACGCTGTTCATATATTTTTATTGTTTAAATTTATCACATTTCCTACTATTTACTATGTTGTTTAAAATGGAGTGGTTGATATTTTGTTTAATCGTTCCATATGTTGATTCTGAAGAAATGCTTTTTTTTTTTTTTTTTTTTTTTTTTTTTTAGTACAATCTTAGAGTTACTTGTAGTGGTTAAGTTAAAATTTGTAAATTTTATTCACTCTATTTAATGAAATAAATTTTGAGCTACAACTGTGTGAATTATTTTGAAAATAATTCCTATTTAAGCTTTAACCATTCATTTTATAGAATCAGCAAGTTTAATTTTGTTTAACATTTTAATTTAAATTATATTGTAATATTTTTTCTTATTTAGTTGATGATCATTTACTTTATACGGAAAAACATTGTAAATTGTTGAGAAGGATGAAAACTCATTTTATCACTTTAGCTGGAATGAAATACTTTTTTTTATGGTGATGTTTATATAGATTTTAGTGGCTCTTCTTTTTCATTTCTCATCTTTGCTCATAGCTGTCAACTTTTACACATTTATATATACAAAGCTTTCTATTCGAAAAAATTATAAAAATTGGCAGGATATTATTTACATAATTAACCAAAGTCACTAATTTAACCTAATCAATTTTCAAAAATATTGCATGAATAAATATTAAAGTTCTTTTAATTACAAATCGCATTCAATACATATATTTATTTTATTAAGAAATATTTTTATGGGGGAGGGGGGAGTTACCTTATATCGTATATATATTTTTTTATTATTCTGGGGGGGGGGGGGGGAGTTTAAGATACCTTCTTTCACTTATTCCAGTCTTTAATATACTTAATTTACAAATCTATATAAATTCAACTGTTTAAATATTTTATTGCGAATAAGCTATTTAAATTAATTTTATAAAAGTTTGGAGGAGAAATTCCTATAAGTATTTATTATTATTAATATAAACAAATCGATCGGTAAATAGAAATTTTCCGTGTACCTAACCTATAATATGCGATTCTTCTGTTAAATAGAACCTCCCCCCCCCCCCCCCTCGCCAACAGGAATCGACCTACAGATTTTGACTGTTGGGAAAGGCGTCGATTGTAAACACGAAGTGCCTGTATGACTACGTATTTCTGTCGTCTGATAACGCATTCTTTCGTTAACAGATATTTTCTGAAAACAAATAGTTTCTGGCAACTTTTTGCTGCCAGAAAGTTTCTGTTGTTTTACAAAAATATTTTTAACAGTGTGATTAGTTTTGGGAGTTCATTGGTTAAGGATAAAGGGGGAAAAACGGGGTTAGTCCACCCCCCCCCCCCTTAATTCAGATAAATGTTTTTTTCATGCAGAATGATTCGATTTGCTCCGAATTTGGTATACCGGTTTATTATGTTAAGGAACTTCCCTGATTAGTTTTGGGGGTTCATTGGTTAAGGATAAAGGGGGAAAACGGGGTTAGTCCACCCCCCTTAATTCAGATAAATGTGTTTCTCATGCAGAATGATTCGATTTGCTCCGAATTTGGTATACCGGTTTATTCAGGCTATCAAAGCCTGAGAGCTAATGTGCCCGCCCGTTCTGTATGTATGTATGTTCGTACGTACGTATGTATGTATGTATGTACGTAACGCGATAACTCTTGATAGAAACATCCGATTTGCTTCAAAAATTTTTCCTAGGTTCATTGTGATAAGGCGCTTCCCTGATCAGTTTTGGGAGTTCATTGGTTAAGGATAAAGGGGGAAAACGGGGTTAGTCCACCCCCCTTAATTCAGAAAAAGGTGTTTTTCATGCAGAATCATTCGATTTGCTCCGAATTTGGTATACCGGTTTATTATGTTAAGGAACATCCCTGATTAGTTTTGGGGGTTCATTGGTTAAGGATAAAGGGGGAAAAGGGGGGGTTAGTCCACCCCTTAATTCGGATAAATGGGTTTTTCATGCAGAATCATTCAATTTGCTCCGAATTTGGTATACCGGTTTATTATGTTAAGGAACTTCCCTGATTAGTTTTGGGGGTTCATTGGTTAATGATAAAGGGGGAAAAGGGGGGTCAGTCCACCCCCTTAATTCAGATAAATGGATTTTTCATGCAGAATCATTCGATTTGCTCCGAATTTGGTATACCGGTTTATTATATTAAGGAACTTCCCTGATTAGTTTTGGGAGTTCATTGGTTAAGGATAAAGGGGTGAAAACAGGGTTAGTCCACCCCCCTTAATTTAGATCAATGTGTTTTTCATGCAGAATGATTCGATTTGCTCCGAATTTGGTATACCGGTTTATTATGTTAAGGAACTTCCCTGATTCGTTTTGGCGATTCATTGGTTAAGGATAAAGGGGGGCTAGTCCACCCCCTTAATTTAGATAAATGTTTTTTTTTTTTTTTTTTGCAAGATTATTCGATTTGTTCCAAATTTGGTATATCGGTTTATTATGATAAGGAGCTTCCCTGATTAGATTTGGAGGTTCACTGGCTAAGTATAAAGGGGGAAACGGGGGCTAATTCCCCTTCACTTATTTTTTTGAGTGGGATTATTCTTTAAAATAAGAGTATAATATACAATTAGTGTGAATAGTCTGTGAGCTCAATGCCATCAGTTTAGCTGGGCACTTTTCTTTTTTATTTATCCTTATTTTCGTATTAACTATATTTGTTACAAGGTTTAGAGATTAGCATAAGAGAAAAGAAAACAAGAATAACAAAGTGAAATTTCTCATTTTTTCGAAAACTATGAGCTCATAAAGAAAACTACCTAAGAAATAAGTAAAAATAAAGATTTCGTATGTACACAGAATAATTATTTCCATTACTAAATTAAAGTCTATTTAATATGGAATATTGCTCTAATAATCATCAAGAAGAAAATTAGAGGCCAAAAGTATACACATTCTTGGGGGCCTCTGTATACAACATATCTTAAGCAATCAGTTTACTCACTTATGACGTCTTCAATTAATATATCAAATACCAAAAGATTATTTTGGCTAAAATATTATTATGCTATTCACAGAGACATGGACAGAGGGTGATAAGAGGTTCAGTTTTATTGGACCATAAGCTGAAAAGGCCACCGTGAGGGACCGATTTTGAATTAAGTATATGCAGTTAGTAAATACAGGACATACAGAGACTGACCTCTGTTCGGGGACTTCAATTTCTGCTTGTACTCTGGGCGAGCGAGCTTTAACTTAAACCAAATTATGAGAGGCAAGAAAAAAGAAAAACCCAGGAAACAGAACAGAGGCGCCATTTCAGAACTTTCTTGGGGGGGGGGGGGGGGCAAACTTTTTTTGAGGGATTCTATATAGCTAAGGGTAGGATCCAGGGGGCCTAATCCCCCCCCCCCCCCCGTATGAGGAACGTTTACTGACTTATGCTTACAATAACAGTAAAAACTTCGAATACGGAAACTCAGAACCAATGAATTATTTTGTTTTAAACAGGTTTCTGTCTTAGAAGGTAATTTTTTAATATAATAGACATGATATTTTTTCTTTTTATACAGGGTTCTATTATAGACAGATTTCATTTTTACAAGAATCTTCACTGACTGTTAAACCATCCGCTCTGAATAGAGATGGAGTAAAACTTGTGAAAACGAAACCTGTCTATAACAGATTTCTTTCTAGAAGGGGAAAAAATCAAATTTCGTTGAAAAAACATACAATTATACTTGCTAAGACGGACACCTGTTTAAATGGAGCTTTTTTCTAGTCCCTTTCGAAATTTTACTCAGAGGGGCGCCCTTTCACGAGTCTCCTGACGAAGAAGAAGGAAAATTTTTCTTTGAGGAACGGGAACTTGGAAAATTGCACAACTTGCAGAACTGCACAACTCACACAGAAAGAAAATCCCGCACAATAAAAAATGCTCTACGTGATTTTGTCTCCATAACTTCTTTCACAAGTATGTGATTATTCCACAATTTTTTTTTTTATTTTCGTGAAAGTCCGAGATTTTTCTTTCTTTCAAAATCCGCAAAATCAATTCGCAGAAAGAAATCGCGAATCTTGGAAATTTTGAAAAAATAAAGTCTCCAAAATGGTCGCTTAAAAAATTGCTAATTTCTTCAAACGACCGTGGAAAATATCGCTAATTTCATCAGAGATAGTGAAAAGAAATACGGATTTCGTCAAACGATTGCACAAACAGAAATCTTGAATTTCGTAAAAGGATTGCGAAGACAAGCGCGAATTTCGTAAAAGGATTGCGCAAAAAAATTACGAAAATTTAGTCGACAATCGCGCAATAAAATCGAGGAGAAATTCGTCAAATGATCGCGTAACAAGATTCAAAATTTTGTCTAACTCTCGCGCAAAAAAATCACAAACATTATTAGTCGGTGGCAGAAACAAAATCACGAATTTCAATAAATGATAGTGATAAGGAATCGTGAATTTTTTAAAAAAAATTACGAAAGCAAATATCGATTTTCGTCAGTTGGTCGCGGAAAAATATTGTGAATTTCGGCAAGTGCTCGCGCGAAAAAAATCCATTTCGTATAACGTTTGCAGAAAAAAATCGTGAATTCCGTGAATCGATCGCGGAAAAAATCGCAAATTTCGTCAGATGATCGCGAAAAAAAATCATGAAATTCAATCAGTCATGAGATAATCAGCCAACGAACGTCATGAATAAGTCACGAAATTTGCAAATTTTCTGATCTATAAGTATAAGAAAATTTTCGTTAGTGATTTTCTGCAAGTAAAGGTAAAACTTTAATTGTTTCGGATTGTGTTTTCACTATGATGAGATGGTTTCATGTTAATCCGATTTTTCAAAGAAAAAGAAGTTTCTCTAAATATTTTTCAGATAAAAAACTACTTATTTGAACATTAAGGAATACTATGTATATATCTTCATTTTTCTACAGAAAAGGTAAAATTTATAATTAATATTCATATAAAAAGCACAAATAAAGGCACAAGAATTATTTTCATGTGCATGCATATAATTTAAAATTATTTAAAATACATTAGAAAAACCGAGATCAATTTTCAGTCATCACAAGACCGTCATCAGTGTGATTTAAATGTTATTATTTTCTTTGCGCTTATTCGAGATTTGGCTAGAAGAAAATCATTGTGATTGTTGTGTCAATGATTTTTACGAGTTTTTTCATGATCAATTTGCACACAGCTGAGAAGCAACTGATAAAAAAAAATTCTCACTCGTATTTTTAAAATTAACCAAGGTACTCATTAAATATATATGTCTCACCTTGAGGTAGTTCGAATAGTAAGGCTTTAGGAATTTTTTTGATAATTATTAATTTCTATGCATAAGCATTTATTTAATGCATATGTTTTTTGCAATCAAATCTGATAAGTTATATTAGAGTTTGAGCAATATTCTAATGTTGGTTTGAGTCTGACATTTGTTAGGGATGCACCGAATATTCGGTATCTATTCGGTATTAGGTCATAATACTGAATATTCGGTTTGGCCGAATATCAAACTATTCGCACAAACCGAATACTTCAAAAACCTCTTAAAAATATTTTTTTAAACGTTACACAACTTCTACTTTTAACTGTCAATTAATAAAGATATTCAGAATAATTAGAATCTTTAAATAAAAGAGAATGATTTTATATTATTTATTTGTTGTTTTAAAAATGTCATTTGTTCACAGGAATTATTAAATGTAGAAATGCAAGTTACTGAGCATTGTCTGGTAAATAATCCGTTTCTTGCTTTTTCACAAACAGGGTGTTTCTAAACAAAATGGAAGAAAATTTCAGGGGTAATAATAGGCATCAAAACAGGCAATTTTTTGCCCAGTAAATCAGCATCGCAATTCACTTATTCAGTCAAAAATACAGTGTATCCCCAAGTCAAACTATAATTTTCTTTTGTTACTTTAACAATAATGAAGGTATTGTAACTATATTGTCAACAGAGTTACTTTAATTTCTGTGAAATATGATAACATGACCAGAAATGCTGGAAATAGCAACCATTTATATCTAAACAGAACTTTTTACATTATTTTATTAAGAATGCATCTAACAATACTTATACCGTACCACTGGCCAAAATCCAGTCTCTTCCAAGGATATCATCAAATTCTATACAAGCAAATTAATGTGATGCAAATTTCGCTAAAATATCTTCATTTTTATACAGCTATAAATAAAAATTCTGTTACGGCTTGCACACCTTTCATTTTTGATGAAAGAAGTGGAATGATATGTTGCTTCTTGTTCAATATAAAAGAATTATATTCATTTGTTTGAATTAATTGAAGACGGCATGGAATTAAAATTTTGTTTTCTAAAACTTTTTTAAACCATCCTCTTCTTAAATAATAACTCAAAACATACTTTTTTTAGCACAAAATTTACTTATAAAAATAGTCTTGTTTGTCAAAATGGAAGTATCTGTGCTAAATATTATATAAAATTGTTTAAAATTTAACTTTTTAACGTTAAACACTGAGATAAAAAATTATTTGGCCAGCCGAATAGACACTATTCGGCTGGCCTAATATTCGGTATTCGGCCTAACAGTTACTATTCGGCTGGCCGAATATTCGGTATTCGGTTTACCTGCAGGCCAACTATTCGTTATTCGGTATTCGGCCAAAACCACTATTCGGTGCATCCCTGCATTTGATACTTGATAAATTCTCTGAAATATCAAATTCCTTTGGGGGGGGGGGGGCAATAGCCCCCACCCCAGTCCCCCTCAAATGGCGCCCCTGAAACAGAAATACTGTAGTATATTTTTAGGGTTCGTACTTAAAAAGTAATAAATTGTCAAGTGCGAGTATTACTCGCGCACAGAGGGCTCCGTACAATAATATATGAATTAGTAAGTGTATTATTAAAAAAATACCGTTGATAAAAGAATACGACTTTGTAAAAACTATACTACGTAGGGTTGGGTATAGCTGTACAGTAGTATACAGGGTGCAAAGGAAAGTCCCTTTAGCCTGAAAATACTTGCGAACGGAGAGAGCTACAGCTATACAAGTGAGGTAATGGTACAGTAAATCGACTACGCCCGACCTAATGCAAACGACAGCAGCACCCCCTAGTGGCGAAATTTGGAAGATAGCCATTGCAAATCGAAAACGAAAAGAGGTAGAGCAAATTTTCCAATTAGAAAGTTTTAGAGCATCAATTAATTAGTACGAAACGACATTTGGTTCACACGGATAAGATAAATCGTCGCCTGCATACCCAAAAATGTCCGAAATCGACGAGCGACGATTCTACTTTGCCTATTAACATTCCGGAAATCTAGCAGAGCACAACTGCAGATTGTGACGTTGTACTGTGCTGTAATGTCTGTAAAGATTTAATTTCCAATGCATTTAAAATTTTAGAATAACCCTTTCAGGGCCAGAAGAATTCTGTTCGTAAACTGATGAAATAATTGACTGACACCAGAATATTCAAACGAATTTCTCAGAAAACAAAAACGCGCTAATTTGCACTTTCATTACAAAAGCAAAATTTTATTAAAATATTCTTGGTGCCCTTTGTCAGTTTTGAAATTAAAATTAGGTGGCTAGACCGTCTAGCCACCGCTATTGAAAGGGTTAAATCTATGTTGTCGTATTGAAGAGGCTTGCAATAGACGTTCCATGCTGAGAAATGTGCATGCAGAATTACGAATAAAAACGTGTATTGTGAGCAATGGCGAACTTTTCGAACATACTGAATATTAACGTTTGTCTTTTTTTTTGCGTGATGTAATCAAAATGTATTGAGATAAGTACATGTATTTATAGCATAAATTGTGCGTATTTCTTCATACTTCTGACTATTTCATTCAAACGTTTACACAAAATGGAGTGCATCGATTTCGGACATTTTTGGGTAAACAGGCGAAGATTTATCTTATCCATGTAAGCCAAATGTTGTATTCTACTAATTAATTGATGCTTTAAAACTTTCTAACTGGAAATTTTGCTCTATCTCTTTTCGTTTTCGATTTGCAGTGGCTATTTTCCAAATTTCGCCACTAGGGAGCGCTCTGTTGTTTTCATTAAATCGGGCTTAGTCGCTTTACTATACCGTTACCTCACTTGCATAGTTGTACCTCTCTCCGTTCACAAGTATTTTCAGGTTAAAGGGACTTTCCTTTGCACCCTGTACGCTAGAAAAGTATAAATGGATATACCATGAAAGTTCAAAGGTATATGGAACCTAAATAATAGCAAATATAGGTATTCTGTATATTTTTTATTCTATATAGGTTTTTAGTTAACCTTTAAAGACATAGTAGGTGTATCGAGAGAGCCACTCAATGGAAACTAGTCGTGAAAACCATATACTATTTATGCGATTAATTCTCATTAAATTAGTCTGTTTTTAACAATTTGACGTTTATTGCTTTTAAACTGCTACTGGGCATTGCATTACATAAAGATATCCTTAAAATGTGTTAAGCTTTAAAGCCGATGGAGCATAGAGTACGCCGTCCCTGTCATTATGTATGTCCAAATCGTCCGTGTCGTTAAGGTTTAATATCTCGGCTAATTATTCACTATTTCTTCCGAAATTCATGATCAACAATGCTTTTATACTTTTGCTACGATAGGTACCGCCAGCTCTGCTCAACACTTTAGCTGAAGCCCGTAAATCGAAATTTGAGTGTAACGGAAAAATGCGGTTTTCTCAAAAACTATTTGACCTAGGGCAATCGCTATAATTTTCCTGCAAGGTTTAAATTAATGTCTACTACCTCTAATTTTTTCATAATTTTAGTTTCAATAGATTCGGAATTAAATGGGGGGGGGGGGACATATTTTTGCACTACATTTTCCACCATAACTTTGAAAATATAATACCTAAAATTAAATGAAATATATTTTTGATTTCGGCGTTCACACGATACCCCACACGATATACAAAGAAAAAAATATTTTTTTCAGGTAGCTTAATTAGCCCCTCTACATTTTTCCTAACTATATTTATGAATATTTATTAATCTGTAAATATGTGGATCAATAATCTTTTTTACTTCCCCCAATTTGAACTTTCCACCTTGCATAGTTTACGAGTAAAAGGGCTGTGACAGACAGACAGACACAGGAGTGATCTTATAATGGTTTCGTTTTTACTTTTTAAGTACGGAACCCTAAAAACGGAACAATTGAAGAGCTAAGGGGAAGAACATGTTAAGTAACAAAAATGACATTTCAAGAAATTTGAGGTGAAAGTTTTTGCTGTAAATTTTAATGATTTATTTTCTGTTTGATACCATGTGTTTAAAATATTAACAGGTATGGTGCTAAACTCTCTCAGAAAAAACTTATTCATATTTAATTTTCAAATATTAAAAATTATTAATATTATTGACATTATTAAATATTAAAATATTAAATATTAATGAATAATGTCTTAAATCTTCAAGACTAAATGGAATCTTAGTACTTCAGCTTCACCATGTGATAGGATACCTCATAACGCTTTCATCCAAAAGATAAAAAATTTTCTTAGAAAATGTAACATAACATGTTCTGTTCATCCACTCAGCTCTTCAATTATAGCATCACTCCTGTGTCTGTCTGTCCGTCTGTCACAGCCATGTTACTCGTAAACTATGGAACGTGGAAAATTCAAATTTAGGGTACTAATAAAGACTATTAACCCACATATTTACAGATTATTAAACATTTAGAAATATTTTTATTTAAAAATGTAGAGGGGCTAATAACGTTACTTGGAAGAAAAAAAATATTTTCTTTCTATATCGTGTGGGGGTATCGTGTGAAAGCCTTCGCAACG
The DNA here is from genome assembly GCA_963932465.1 of Maratus speciosus. NCBI lineage: Eukaryota > Metazoa > Arthropoda > Arachnida > Araneae > Salticidae > Maratus > Maratus speciosus. The sequence goes on from OZ010796.1 coordinate 347,805,256, forward strand.
CTAAACTCAAAAATACATTTCTTTTAATTTTACGTATTATATTTTCAGAGATATCGTCGAAAATGTAGTGCAAAAATATGTCCCCCCACCCCCAACATCTATTTCCGAATCTACTAAAACGAAAATTATGAAAAAATTAGAGGTAGTAGACGTTAATTTAAACCTTGCAGGAAAATTATAGCGATTGCCCTAGGTCACATAGTTTTTTAGAAAAGAGCATTTTTCCGTTACACACAAATTTCGATTTGCGGACATTCAACAAAGTGATGAGGAGCGCTGGAAGTATCTATCGTAGCAGAAGTATAAAAGCATTGTTGATAATAATTTTTGAAAAAAATCTTCGGTAATTAGCCGAGATATTAACTCTTAAGGACACGAGCGGTTTGGACATACATAATGCCAGTGGCGGCGTACTCTATGTATACCATCGGCTTTTAAAGCCTAGATAACAACTTTTAATGATACATTTGTGTAATACAATCTCCAGTAATATAAGAAATAAACGCCAAATTGTTGAAAACCGACTAATTTAATTAGAATTAATCCCATAAATACTATGGGATTCGCGACTGGTTTGCATTGAGTAGATCTCTCAATACGCCTCCCGTGTCTTTAAAAGTTAATTAAAAACCTATCTGGAAAAAGGCGGCACGGACCAAGATGGTGTTACTACTTTGCGACTTTTTCGAAGCGCTCTTAGCAAAATGCCAAGTTTAAACTTTGAACAAGAGTTTTGTTTTTTCTACAATATAAAAGAAAAGGTTATTATGACGCTGAATTTAGTTTTATGAAATGCCAAATGAAGTTTAAATATGCAGTACTTTATTGTCAGTGCCGAATTAAGTTAAACATAAACAGATTAGGATAAGATTTAAATAAGAGTTATACAGACTAGCAATATTTGATATTATTTAGGCTTCATATCTCTTTGAACTTTTACGGTATACCTATTCATACTTTTCTAGTACTATCCAAAATCCTACGTTGTATAGTTTCTTACAAAGTCTTATTTTTCTTTTAGTAACGATTTTTTTTAATAATACTGTTAAAAATTCATATATTTATTGTACGGAATCCACTGAGCACGAATAATACTCGCATTTGACCGTTTATTAATATCAAATTCACTTATAACTTCATTATACATGAGATTCGCTATACTCAAAGTTTAAAATATTTAATTTAAAATTTGCCGCCTTCCCGCAAAATTTCTGGTCCTTATTCTTATAGCTACTGTGCCTAATGAAAAAATAAAATCTTGATGATCATGTTTGCTGCTTGCATAAAATTTGAAGCTTGAATTTGCTTCCCAATATTCCTTTAACTCACATGACGACGCGTTTTTCTGACCTAGATTTATGATTGTGAAAAAACGACCTGGGTCGGTAATCATGATAACTCGGGCCCCCACACAGTTCTATTTGTCCCTCTCTATCAAAAATTATATTAACGCTGAGGTATAATTTTTTTGCACAACAACTGAATTAATTTAGTGGAAAGGATATTTTAATGTAAGAGCGCGAAGAAGTGCCCGATATGTCCAGGCAGCATAAGGTGGGGTAGGGCCTCGAACCCCTTCCCTCAAATTAGGTGTATTTTAGAAAAGGTCACACCCGTTGTCTATAAAAGGTGAAGTTCGCAGAAAAAGTTATTTTCTGGCAGCTTTTCATGTTGGTTAATTCAGAGTCAAAATTTTTATGCAATAGACTAAAAACTTCTTTTCAGAATGAAAAATAAAAACACCTATTGATTTCCTGTGATGAAATAATATAGCATTTAAAATATTTTTCTCAGATTCAAGCCACATGCTTGCCTAGTGATTGACGCACTGGCTAGTGGCTACTGCACAAAAGGTGATTGGTTCAAATCCCAATCACACATGGATATATGAAGTGGGTCGGATTCCATTTTAAATGGAGATCTTGCTCTGTTTAGACCACGTGTGCAAAAGACGATCGTAGCACCCGTAACTAACAAACCAACTTCCAGATTCTCTGAAGATTACTTTCATAATTATACTAAAGGCTGTTCTCAAATCCAAAGTACCTACTTTCTGACACATTTTTAAATCATTTTCGTTCGGAAACACGGGAAATTGGAAAGAGCTCTTATTCGGAAACTATGTAATCAAAAGACGTTTTCCATTGTTCGGTAAAAGCAGAAGATTTTTCAGGAAATACTGTTAAAATTGGCGTTTTGAACCGAATCTCCAGACGAGACACCGTGAGCAAGGAGAAAAACCAGTCGCCACGTGACCAAAATTGCTTCTAACTCGATAAGTAATTTATTTATTTAAAAAATGGAAAAGTCATTTCTACTCCAAATCGCTTCAATTGCCAGGCCTGCCAATTTTATGCATTTACGTTTGAAATTGAGTCAAAAAAGAGTTAGGAAGTTTTGCGTTGTTGAGCAGGGAACTTAGAACGGCCTTAAAGCTGCATATTTCCTACTACAGTACAGAATTTTTCAATAAAATCCTCAACTTGTAAAATTAAGTGTAATTTATTTTCAGTTTTGTTGCTTGTATTGAATAAATCTCTGTTAAAATCTTATGCATAAAAAGAGGCTTATGCAGAAGAGATTTTGCTCCAGGAATTTGTTCAAGGAATGACTAATTAATCTAATCAAAAAATAAAAAGTCTCAGCGGCAGATGCATTTGGATCTATCTTTATATATCCTTATCCAAATTTGCAGGTTTCTACGTGCGATAAATTTTCCTAGCCATCGTCAACCAACAAACAAATAAGCAAAAGACACGGACAAAATCCTTTTTTTATTACTATAGATATTTAAATATAAAGAAAATTTCAAAGTACTTTTACTTAATGCAAATTTATTGTGTTTTATAAATAAAATATAAGAGACATTTTAGACTTTTAACCCCTTCTCAACGTTGGTCGTTTAAAGAATTTTTAATCTTTTAACACCGATAATTCAGAAAAGAAATTGTTATCCAATTTAATTGCAGGAATCCTGCGATGGAAAAAAGGCAGAATATTCTATTCAAATTTACTGGTATTAATTATAAAGGATTCAGAGAATACGTGGCACTCGTCGCAAAGCGGTTAATCTGTCATGCATGGTAACCTCATATGAGTTCATGGGCGTACCCAAGGGGGGGGGGATGATGGGGCTACAGCCCCCCCCCGAAATTTTCGAAAGTGATATGAAAAAGTGCTGCTTTTTCGTCTTTCTTTTTTGGAAAAAATTTTAATTTTTTTTCAATCATACAGCGGACTAGCCATTTTCATAAGTCCCATATTAGTCCACATTGACAACAAAAAAGAGAATGTGGATAGACGGTGTTACAGCCCCCCTCCCCTCCCACGCTCCACCCGAAATAGTCGAAAAATGAAATGAAAAAGTAATTTTTTCTTACTTTTTTAAGGTAAATCTGTAATTTTTTCTTCTGTCATATATCAAAATAGACATTCTCGTTAACACCATGCTAGTCCACATTGACATCACAGCATACCCAAAGATGGGGAGGGGGCTGATGGAATTTCATCCCCCTCCTCTCGAAATGGTCAAAAATGAAATGATAAAATAGTGCTGAATTTTTTATGCCTGTTTAAGATAAATTTGCATTTTTTTCACTATCGTTCAACAGACTATGCGCTTCCTTTGCATAGTTCCATAGTAGTCCATATTGACACCAAAGAAGAGAAAGGGGGCTGACGGTGTTACAGCCCTCCCCCCCCCCAAAAATAGTAGAAAAATTAAATGAAAAAAGTGTTTTTTCCTTACATTTTTAAGATAAATCTGTAATTTTTTCTTCCGTCATACAGCAAAATAACCATTCTCGTTAACTCCATATTAGTCCACATTGGCATCACAGCATACCCAAAGAAGGGGAGATCGTTGTTGGAATTACAGCCCTCCTCCTCTCGAAATAGTAGAAAATGAAATGAGAAAATAGTGCTGAATTTTTTTTCTGTCTGTTTGAGATAAATTTGCATTTTCTCCCCTATCATTCAACAGAGTAGCCGTTCCCTTCGCTGTAGTTTCATATTAGTGTACAGTGACGCCATGTTATACCCAAAAAGGTAGAAGGGGGCTAATGGGGTTACAGCCCTCTCCCCAAAAAGTCGAACATGAAATGAAAAAGTGCTGATATTTTTCTTTTTGTTTTAGATAAATTTATATTTTCCCCCTATCATTCAACAGACTGGCCGCTCTCTTCTCTTTAGTTCCATACTTGTGCGCAGTGGGCCCACATTATACCCAAAGAGGTGAAAGGGGCTGATGGGGTGCCCCCTTCCTTAATAGTCGAAAATGAAATGAAAAAAAGGCTGATTTTTTTCTTCTTGTTTCAGATAAATTTGTAATTTTTCTTCTGCCATACAGCGAAATAGCCATTCTCGTTAAATCCATATTAGTCCACATTGACATCACAGCATACTGAAAGAAGGGGAGGGGGCTGATAAGCTTACAGCCCCCTCCTCCCGAAATAGTTGAAAAAAAAATTGCTTTTTTTCTTTCTGTTTGAGATAAATTTACATTTTTTTCTCCTATTATTCAACAGACTAGCCACACTCTTCTGTTTAGTTCCATATTAGTGCACAGTGACACCACATTATACCCAAAGAAGTAGAAAGGGGTGATGGGCTTACAGACCTCTCCCAAAATAGTTGAAAATGAAATGAAAAAAGTGGTGATTTTTTTCTTTTTGTGTGAGATAAATTTGTACTGCAATTGTTTTCTGCAATACAACGAACTAGACTTTCTGGCTAGTGTCATATCAGCGCACAGTTACACCACTGTATACCCAATGAGGGGAAGAAGGCTGATGGGTTTATAGGGGCCCCTTTCAAAGTAATCAAAAATGAAAAAAAACTCTTTTTTTTTCTTTCTTTTGCAATAAATTTAAATAGTTTTTGTGCGACGAATCTATTCTGGTTAGTCCCATATACTAGTGCACAGTGATGCCCCAGTATACACCCAAAGAAGTCGATGGCGACGGGGGTTATGAGGTTGCAGCTCCATTCCACCTCCGAAGAGATCGCAATGAAATGAAAAAAGGGCTGATATTCCTTCTTTTTCAGATAAATTTGTTTTATTTTCTGGCATGCCACGAAATTGTTTTTCGGGTTAATCCAAAATCCTCCTCAGTCCTGCGACCAAATTTACTTGAAACCACAAAATCAATTGTCAAATGACTGAAAAATAGCTCCATGCCTGTTTTACGGGATAAATGAAAACGTATATGGTCAGTTCAAGAGACCTACAAGTAAATTCGACAAATCTAAAAGTAGTTTAATTTAAGGAGATTTTTAATTTCTCTCATATTCGGCGGGCACCAAGATTGTCAATGCGGAAGTATGTTAATGCACAGTAACACTACAGCTAATCACAAGTCGATTTCGGATAAATCGGAAAACCGGAGGTGCGGAAGAGTGACTGTAAAAGTAGCTTATTAACTTTCATTTTTCTGTCGCAACTCCAAGCCAAAAATTTGTGTTTTTTCCACGGTTTTATGACAAAATGTGCGTTTCCTCAGCAGTCCTTTGAAAAAATTCGCTTTTTATGCGGCTTTTTTGCACACTCCTTCGTCGAAATTTGAATTTTTTTCACAGATCTATGACGAAATTTGCGTTCTTTTTCGTGATCATGTCGAAATTTGTGTTTTTTCCGCGTTTTTCGTCGGGTTTTTGATGAAATTCAAGTTTTTTCGAGGATTTTTACCGAAATTCGAGTTTTTTTTTTACGAAATCCTTCGTCGAAATTTGTTTTTTTCTGTGGCCTTTTTTGACGAAATTCACGTTTTTTTCTCGTCGTTTTGATGAAATTCGCTTTTTTATTGCGGCTCTTTGACGAAATTCGCATTTTCCTTGACGAAATTTGCGTTTTTTTCCGGCTGTTTGACGAAATTCGTTTTTTTCCGCCGTCTTTTAACGAAATTCACGTTTTTCTGTGGCTCTTCTTTGTGACCCTGCCTTTTCTTTTTTGCGATCCTTTGAGGAAATTCGCATTTTTTCCGTTTCCCTTTGACAGAATGCGTGTTTTTTTAGCGATGCTTTGTTGAAATTTGCGCTTTTTCTGCGCCCAATTGACGAAATTCGCGTTTTTCCGAGGTCATTTGCCGAAATACGAGTTTTTTTTTTACGCAATCCTTCGTCGAAATTTGCGTTTTTTTCTCGTCTTTTTGATGAAATTCACGTTTTTTTTGCGATCCTTTACTAAAATAGCATTTTTTTCACAGCCCTTTGACGGAATGCGTGTTTTAAGCGATCTTTTTTTCGAAATTCTCGTTTTTTCCGCGAACTTTTGATGAAATTCGCGTTTTTTCGGCGGTCCTTTGACAACATTTGCGTTTTTTTTTTCGAGATCCTTTGAGAAATTGTCTTTTTTCCGCGGCTTTTTGACGAAATTCAGGTTTTTCTGTGGCCCTTCTTTGTTACCCTGCTTTTTCTTCTTTTAGCGATCCTTTAACGAAATTCACGTTTTTTCTGCTTCCATTTGACGGAATGCGTGTTTTTTTAGCGATCATTTGTCGAAATTTGCGTTTTTTCTGCGGCCCTTTGACGAAATTCGCGTTTTTTCTGTCATTTGCCGAAATTCCCTTTTTTTTAGGCAATCATTCGTCGAAATTTACGGTTTTTAGGCAATCCTTCTTCGAAATTTACGTTTTTTCCGCGGCTTTTTGACGAAATTTGCTTTCTTTTCTCGTCTTTTTGATGAAATTTGCATTTTTCTGCGGCCTTTTGACAAAATTCACGTTTTTTCTGTGTCCGTTTGTCTAAATTCGCGTTTTTTCCGCTTCCCTTTGACGGAATACGTATTTTTTTAGCGATCCTTTGTCGAAATTTGCGTTTTTTCTGCGGCCCTTTGACAAAATTCGCGTTTTTTTCTGTGGTCATTTGACGAAATTCGCGCTTTTTGACGAAATTAGCGTTTTTTGCTCTACTTTTTGATGAAATTTGCGCTTTTCTGCGCCCTTTTGACGAAATTTACGTTTTTCCATGTCCCTTTGACAAGTTTTTTTGCGATCCTTTACGAAATTAGCTTTTTTTTTCGCAGCCCTTTGATGGAATGCGTGTTTTTAGCGATCTTTTTTCGAAATTCGCTTTTCCCCCGGAAACTTTTGATGAAATTCGCGTTTTTTCTGCGGCCTTATGATGAAATTCGGGTTTTTTCTGTGCTCATTTGACGAAATTAGCGTTTCCTCCGCGAGCATTTGACGTAATTCACATTTTCTCCCCGATCGTTTGACGAAATTTGACTTTTTTTCCCCCAATCCTTTGACAAACTTCGCCTTTTATCCGTGGCCCTATGACAAAATTTCTTTTTTTTCCTTTTCGGATCCTTTAAAAAAATTGGAGATTTTTTTCTTGCGAACGATTGATGAAATCGTTTTTTTTTCGGCGACCATGTCAAAAATCGCGATATTTTTTAAGTCTGAACTTTCGGAAAATTGGAAACAAAGTCACCCCTGTCCCTCCCACTCCCCCCCCCCCGCCCCCTGGCTACGGCCTTATTGGCAAAAATGATTTATGTTTATAACACAATTCAACGTGTTTCGTAAGATTTAGAACATTATGGAAATCCCCCCCCCGTTAAGTCAGCCCCCCCCCCGAAATAAAATCCTGGGTACGCCACTGTGAGTTTGTATTGAAAAGAGGCTCTCCTAGCCCAGCGAACTATGCTTATGTTATTTTTATTTCTGCATTAGCTGACCGCTCCGGCATTAGCTGGTTCCATGATAATAACCTTAAATAAACTTCACATTTGTAGATATCATTAATCCGATTTTGTAAGAATTTATACTTTTAAACGAAAATCTTCCCAAAGGAACCGCGTACTGGGGTTCCTGCAATATTTATATTGTTTAAAACAGAATGTGTCGTTTTAAATTAAAATGTGCTCTCCGTAAGTAGGTGTTACGTGCTTTTCCGTATTTCGACAAAAATTAGCGAATTCAAAGTTTTAAATTGTGCATTTTTTTTTCACATGAGGTCATTTAATATTGAACCGTTCAAAATGCGGAATAACGAAAGACACAAAGCTACATCTACGTTCTTTAACCCTTTCAGGGGCAAATAATTGTGTAATGTTGAATTGACACCGGAATTTTAGAAAAATTTTGTTTGAAAATAATGAAAAGGAATATTTCACCATTTTTTTTTACCAAAGTTATAAACGTAAAATTCAGTTTAAAATTTCTGGTGTAAATTTTGATTAAAATTAGGTGGGATATAATGTATCTCACCACCCCTCAAGGGGTTAAGCTTTCTAAAGAGGCTGTTTGAAAAAATGTTTATACTAACTGATGTATGATTTCTGCAGTTTTTAAAAATCTGCAGACCATATTTAGGTTCGTTTTAGTTTTGAATTCCGAAATCCGTTTCGAAAAATAGGAATATTAGCGGTTTGAAAAAAATCCTTTTGCGAACTCTGTTTTTCATGCGGTGTTTAGTATTCTGCATCGGCTTCGTAAATCAAAATACGAAAATTCCAAAGATGCCAAACTACATCTGAGTTCACTTTCTGCTCGAATGCAGCAATCCGGTTTAAAAATATTAATATTAACACTTAAGCATTCGTTTCCGTAAGTCACTTTCGCGATTTCTGTTTTGTTTTTTGTGATGAATAAAAATAGGCATCTGCTGGGGAAATTTAAATACGAAAAATACCAGACAACATCTACGTTTAATTACTTTTTGAATCCCACAATCCGTTAAAAATCTTACTATTAACCCTGTGGGAAAAAAAATCGTTTGTGAATTTTTTCTGCTGCGATATTTAAAAATCGGCATCACTCCAGAAAAAAAAGATACCGAACAATAGCTACATTAATTTTCTCTTTGAAAGATGCAATCCGTTAAAAATATCAATATTAACCTTTTCAGAAAAAAATATTTTTCTTAACTCACTCTCGTCAGTTTCTTTCTTTTTTTTCTACATATTTAACGTTTTTCACCTGGAATTTTTAATCAAAATACGAAAAAAGAAATCGCACACGATTAACGAGCATTCACTCCGCTTTAAAAAGACGTCTTTGGTTTTTTAAAATATTAATACACCCCATTCAAAAAAACTCGTTTCTAGAAGTCACTTTAGGATTCTTTTCCTATTGCTTACTTCCCAGCAAAGAGGAAATTGCTGGCAAGCAGCAAGATAGGTGCTGGCAATGATGGAGAAGTGCTGGCTGATGGTCTACCACTGCATGACCACTGCTGGACAGCTTCAGTCAACTTTGCTGTTGGAAATCATCAGATAAAATTCTGGTGGGGTTCCATTTTATCTCATGCGCTGGCCCACCAGTACATGGAAGTGCACGAACTTTTGCAGTATTATTGCTGGGAACCCTTACGCTAGGTGGCGCTGCGAATATCGAAGACATTGAGTATTTAACACAAATCTGAAATGAATATCTTAACACAATTTAAGCTGTGAAGCTAATTTTTTTTTGAAACTGTAAAAAATATAGCACCACTGCCACCAACAAAATAAATAAGTAAATGAATAAATAAATAAAATCTTTATTTCAACGTATTTTTTTTTCTCCTTAAATCTGGTTTTACTAGGTTACAAAGGAATTCGGTTTTCATAATTTACGCAGTTCAGAATCAATAATAAAAAAAAAGCGTATAAAATACGTAGGATTTCTATACAATAGAATAATTCCTATACCAGTTTAATGATTGGGAGCGTAAATTACAAAAGAAACAAACTTGAAATAGTGTAATGAGAGCTTGAAAACTACGAGCAGTCGTAGCGTACGCTAAAAGCACTTGTTTATGTCCGATCACGAAAACCAAGCAGTATCGAGCGCGGTCAGTACTTGGGAGGGTGACCACATGCAGTTCAAATATTTCTATAGACACTTCTACAGGTATTTCTATAGCTCTTGGTGAAACAAGCTTATAGAAAAAAGAGCCATAATTATATAATACTTTGTTTTTTTATAGAATTCTATAAGAAATTTTTGTAAGGGAAAGTGCTGGATCAGGAAAGGAATAGCAGTGGGATAGGTGCTAGCACTGCAGGAAAAGTGCCGAATTGAAGTAATGTGATGGCATACCAATGCTGGCCTGCTGTTGGCCATCACTGATGGGCCAGCTGCATTCGGCTTGGACACTTTTCGACAGGTTTAAGTAATGGCACCCTTGCACTTTACCGCTGATAGCACTGCTGGCTGCCATCTTTTTTCCAACTGATGGCCCACTGTTTCTTTCTTTGCTGGGTTAAATCGTGAATATGCATGTAGGATTTTCTCTCGATATGCAGCCCTTTTGCCACTAAATATCAACATTTAGCACAAAAATTAAACACAGGGTTCGGAAACATTATATTTATAACTGAAAATTTTAAAACATTTAGATAATAATATTTCTTTTCTTTTTTATAAGTTTGTATTCGAGGTTAGTCGATTAAAAAATAAATAAATAGAAGAATTCTTGTAAGTACTTTTTACATATATTTTCGTTTAAAGATGTAAAATCGTTCAACACATATTTAATATATATTTAAAGGCTGTTTTTACTATACCGGGCAACGCCGGGCGGGCCAGTTAGTATTTATATGCTGTATGTTGTTAAGAATTGTCTGTAGTATGTACAATTACTGAAAAAAAGAAATAGCAGAATCTTCCTGCATACATTTTTGTCGGAAAAAAATGAAAATAGGTATTCAATTGGAAAATAAGTCTTCCTTAAAATTGTATTAAAAAATAATTTTGAGGGAGCCGTCACTATATTGAAATAGTAAAAGGATTCAAAATTTACAATACCAAAACATGATTTGATTCATAATTTGAATCTAGAGCCAATTTTAAGTTTGGATATAAAACTGGAAACCAGCCAAGCATTTTAGGAATTATAAAGATGTGAAGTTATTTTTTCACACTGAATATTCTTTGGCATTAGTATTAATCATCACAAACATATTGTGATTTTTATATATTTTAACAATCTTTATATGTGAAATATGAGTTTTGACATTAAAATTAGAAAATAAAAAACTATGAACACATTTGGGGTAGGAAAATTTTGAAAAGCTAGTCGTCAGGTAGAAGTTGATTCTAGTTAAAAATGCATCACATTTATAGGGGAAGGGGAAGGTTTCTTAATTTTTTTAACTCCTGATTAGAATTATCCGAAATTTAAATTTTTTGTTTGCAAATGTGCCAGAGACGTTGGTATTGTCAAACGCATAAAATGTAAAACTTCAGAATAATTTGGAGTAAATTATTTTATGGCAAGATTCGATCAAAGTTTAATAACCGAATTTTAAATTAACCCTGTTTGTAAAGCCGAATCGGATTCAATTAGAGGAGATGGCGCTGATTCAAATAAACGACAATAAACGTTATGTTCTCAAATCTAAAAAAAAAAAAAAGATTCGATTATACAATGATTCAAATAAACGGCGGATTTCCGTACTTTTTCTTGTAGGAGGCCCGAATGTTTGGCCTGTCCAGGAGCCCGTGAAGCATGTCACCGGCCCTGGTACTTAGCGTGTGTTAGTATTTGAATCCCAATGAAAAAGGCGTGAGTAAGTTAGATAAAATTGGGACTTACCCTTTCTTCAGGATACTTATCTATTTCGGTGTAAATCCACACTTTGTTTAATCCAATATGTGTTAGTTGTCATATTTTTAATCAACCACTCTTTATAACCTCCTTTGACAAAAGAAATTGTAGACTATTATATCAAATAAATAAGCAGTGGTAACACTTTAAGCTATTTAATTCACATTGTTTAAATTGTAAAAAAGAGAGAGCATTTTCATGTCTCTTCTCTGGAATGACTACATTTTCAGAATGAAAAAATATTTACATTATAAGATAATAAATCAGTAATAATAATTGTAATAGCAATATCATAATAATAATAATAAATCAGTTTAATGTCTATGAGTCACTCAACAAGTCATTATCTTTATCAAAGTTTTCAAGGTTAATTTCTTTTGAATAGATTTATGGCTGAGTTGAAACGACGCATTATTTATGTAACTGAGGCAATTATCTTTATCACAGCTAATTAGCTTGATTTATGTCTATCAACTCCTCCTTAATTTCTGAAGTTTCATTCTCACACAAATTTAAGTTCCTTCTATGGGTTTGAAAAACAGGTTTGGGAACTGGTTTCGTAAACAGGTCTGCTATCATCAATTTGGTTGGGCAGTACTTAAGTTGATAGTCCCTTCTTGCTTTAGTTGTTTTATCAGGTGGAACCTAATTTCAATATGTTTAGTCTTACTTGAGTGCTTTTCTAATTCTATCATCTTGATCGTGGACTGGTTGTCTTCATATAGGTCTATAGGTAAGGTTTGCTTTAGGTTTAATTCTTCCAGTAGATTGACTAGCCACTTTATTTCAATTGCTGTATTTGCTGCTGACACATACTCGGCCTCTGCCGATGATAATGCAATGCAGGATTGTTTCTTGGTCGTCCAGTGTATGGGATTTCTTCCAAACATGTATAGGTTCCCACTCGTTGATTTTCGTGAATCTACATCTCCTCCCCAATCTGCATCCGCATAAACTTCTAGTATCGGTTTCTTTTCTCCGCTCAGAACTAGACTATAATTTTTTGTAGTCTTTAAATATCTTATCACTCTCTTTACTGCATTCCAGTCTTTCATTCTTAGTGATTCATTTCTTCTGCTAAGAATGTTTACTGCTGCACAGATGTCAGGTCTGCTTATAGTTGCTAGATATAGAAGTGCTCCTATGGCTTGTCTGTAATATGTGTTGTTTGGTAAAATGTTATCCTCATCATTAAAGCGTGTGTAATTTGTTTCCATGGGTGTGCTACACGGTTTTGCGTCTTGCAAATTAAATTTATTGATTAATTCTTTTATTTTCTGAGTTTGATTTATCATGTAGCTTTTATTTACTTTTTTAATGTTCATAGATAGGTAGTTACTGATGTCACTTAAATCTTTTAGCTTGTATTCTTTATTTAAGCTCGCGATTACTTCCTCGATTATTTCGTCTTTTCCAGCAATTAAAATGTCGTCTACGTATGTTATTATGTATGTTGTGTTATCGCCCCTTTTTCGCGTAAAAAGGCATGAGTCAAATTTGCTCTGACTGAAATTCATCTTTTTTAGTGTTTCTGTGATTTTATTATGCCACGCTCTCGCGGCTTGTTTAAGTCCGTATATGGCTTTGTTTAGCCTACATACTTTATTTTCGTCATTTGGTTTAGCGAAACCTTCTGGTTGTGACATATATATCTCCTCCTCAAGCTCTCCATGTAAGAACGCGGTGTTAATATCAATATGTTTTACATTTAAATTTTGATGCAATGCTGTTATTAATAATGCTCTTATTGTTGTATATGACACGACTGGTGCATAAGTTTCATCATAATCCTCCCCGAATATTTGTGAATATCCTTTTGCAACTAAACGTGCTTTATATTTTTGGATTTTCTCTGTGTTGTCGCGTTTTAGTTTGTAGGTCCATTTGCAACCTATTATTCTCCTATTTGGTGGAGGTTCTACAATTGACCAAGTTTTGTATTTTATAAGGGAGTTCATTTCGCTTTTCATTGCATCTATCCAATTTTGTTTATCCTTAAAATTTTCCATGTTTTCGATTTCCTCATAATTTTTTGGTTCAGTAGCGTTTTCGTTCTTAACCATGTATATTAACCTATCAGGAGGTACACCTTTATTAATTCTTTCTGATCGTCTAAGTTCTGCTACCGATTGATTGGACGTGGATGGTGTCTCATTGCTATTTGAAATTTCTATTTCTACAAAGTTTTCGTTAACCCGATTTTCATCTTGTTTTGGTTTGTTTTCTACTTTCTCGTTTCTATATTTAAATTTGTTTTCGAGAAATTTAACGGTTCTCGCGATCTTTATTTCATTTCCTCCTACATATATTCTATATCCTTTGGATTCATTATCATATCCGACGAAAATTCCCTCTATAGCTTTATCGTCTAATTTTTGTCTTCTGGCTTTACTGATATATGCGAAGGCTTTGCAGCCAAATACCCTAACGTAACTTAAGTTTGGCTGTCTGTTTGTCCATAACTCGTATGGCGTCTTTTCATTTGCTTTTGTCGGTAGTCTGTTTTGCAAATGATTTGCTGTGCAAATTGCTTCCCCCCAGAACTTTAATGGTAAATTTGATTCACTTAACATTGTCCTTGCCATTTCAACTAACGATCTATTTTCCTCTCTGCCACACCGTTCTGGCTTGCGCAATATGGAACTGTGCGTTGATGTTTTATCCCATTAGCCCTGAGGTAATTTTCTATTTCATCTGATGTGAATTCCCCTCCGTTATCTGTTGTAATTGCTTTCGGTTTTTCTCCAAATTTGTTGCTAATTAACGCGATGAATTCTTTAAGTTTTTCGTAAACTTCACTTTTTCTAGACAATAGGTATATGATCGTAAATCGTGAGTAGTCATCAATAAAAGTCAAAAAGTATGATTTCCCCCCTACTGTCGGTGTTTGAAAAGATCCGCACACGTCGGAGTGAATGAGCTGGAGTCTTTTAGTTGCTCTATACTCTGCAATTTTTGGATAGGGTTCATCAGTTAATTTTGCCTTAGTGCACGGTTCGCAATCTATGTTATGCTTACAGTTGTTTATTTGGATTCCTGTAGCTAATTCCTTTTGCGTAATTTCTTTAATTGATGTTAGATTTCTATGTCCTAACCTACGATGCCATAATTCTAGGCAATTTTTGTTGTTGCAGCTTTGTGCTACGTTTGCATAGTTTTGGAATGCCAACTGAACTTCGTATAGGTTATTTATTTTTCACGCTTCTAAGCATATTTCTCCGTTAAGTTTGAACATACATCTATCATTTCTGAATATAATTTCACATCCATTTTGCGTCGCTTTGCTAACCGATAATAAATTTGTTTCGGTTTCAGGTACTAGTAATACATCTTTAAGTGTTATTTCATGAACTTTGTTGTCTGATGTTCGCGTGTTTATATTTACGTCACCTGACCCGTAACTGATAAGTTTTTTCCCGTTTGCGATGGTTACATTTGTTTTTTCGCGTGATCTTATTTCTGTAAACATTGATTCTGAACACACAATATTTCTTGAGCTGCCACTGTCAACTATAAATGTTTTGTTTTCTATTCCTTGTGTTATAAAGGCGTAATTTTTATTTTCGCTCGCCCTCCATGTATTGTTTTCATTTTCAGAGTGACTGTACCTACGGTTTGATTCTGGTGTTTGTTCACTTCTAAAATTGTTTTCACTCTTTTGAAAAACTAGTGATGTAGAGTAATGTTTTTTGTTTGGTCTAATGTGTTGATTTTGTGGTGTATTTTGTGTTTTGGCTTTATTATGCCAACATTCCTGGGTATAATGGTTTCTCATCCGACAATTGGAGCAGTATTTATTACTTGTTTTGTTGTTGTAATTTTTCTGTGCTTTAAATGCTCTGGCAGGATTTTCTGTTCTCTCATTATTATCATATCGTTGGTTATATTCGTCAATAAGTTTAGACTTAATAAATGATGGTGCGAGTTGATTTTCTTCTCTCGATTCAAGGGCAGTAATAAGAGTATCATAAGATTGGGGTAGGGAGCATAATAACAGTGCAGAAATGTGGTTATCATTTATAACTTCTCCTATGGCCGCTAATTTATCTACTAATTCCATTATTTTTGTAATATGATTAACAACGTTGCCACCTTCCGCTAATTTAATCCCGTAAAGTATTCTTAAGAGATAAAGTTTGCTAGACAAATTATGTCGCTCATGGATTTCACGCAAAGCTTGCCACGTTTGTCTGGCTGTCTGTAAATTTTTAACATGAGTAATCTGACTATCATCAATTGTTAGATTAATTAGAGCACGGGCTTTCTTATCACTTTTGGACCAAGCGTCCGTAATTGGATTAGGCGGTTCTTCCGTAATTACATGAAATAAGTCTTCTTTAGTTAACATCATTTCGGCCTTGAATTTCCAAATCGAGTAGTTCGTAGCTGTAAGTTTTTCAATTGCTAAATTATCTTTAGAAGCTGCCATTTTCTTAACTTTTGATTACTTATGTGTTACCGTAAAAAGTTCTTCCAACTTTTCTTTTTGAAAGTTTAAAAGTTTATTTATCAAATATCTGATATTTCAGATTTCAGTGGAGGCTATTTAATTTATTTATTTTTATTCAGTGATCAGTAATCATAATCTTGTTAGTATTTGAATCCCAATGAAAAAGGCGTGAGTAAGTTAGATAAAATTGGGACTTACCCTTTCTTCAGGATACTTATCTATTTCGGTGTAAATCCACACTTTGTTTAATCCAATGTGTGTTAGTTGTCATATTTTTAATCAACCACTCTTTATAACCTCCTTTGACAAAGGAAATTGTAGACTATTATATCAAATAAATAAGCAGTGGTAACACTTTAAGCTATTTAATTCACATTGTTTAAATTGTAAAAAAGAGAGAGCATTTTCATGCCTCTTCTCTGGAATGACTACATTTTCAGAATGAAAAAATATTTACATTATAAGATAATAAATCAGTAATAATAATTGTAATAGCAATATCATAATAATAATAATAAACCAGTTTAATGTCTATGAGTCACTCAACAAGTCATTATCTTTATCAAAGTTTTCAAGGTTAATTTCTTTTGAATAGATTTATGGCTGAGTTGAAACGACGCATTATTTATGTAACTGAGGAAATTATCTTTATCACAGCTAATTAGCTTGATTTATGTCTATCAGCGTGATGACCAATAAAATGAAAAGTCTGGTCATATCGCTCGCCCGCAAGAAAAGTGACACATCTTGCAAAAATTCCTTTTGCGTTTTATTCCTCTAATCAGTGTTGGGCAGAATCTGATTACAAAGTAATGAAATTACAGATTAAAATACATTATAATCTTCTCACAATGCAATTGATTAACATGTGATGCATTACAAAGTAATTTCAATTAGGGGAGACTAGGGAGGGTTGACCCACTTTTTACAAAATGATTTTTAATTTTTTAAATATTGATCGTAGAATAAAGTTTTATATATCATTTTATTCGTTATACAATCAGTTATCAAAATAAAATTGCTACATAAGTGTAATATATAAGAAATTTTGAAAAATGATCGATTTTAACCAGGAGAAAATAATGGGTCAAGGCTCCCCACATACGGGAGGGTTGACCCGCTTTGTTTTATATTGAAATATTTGTGAAGAGAAATAAAATCTGTTTAAAAAAGGCAATATAACTTTATGCTACATGCTTTAATTATTATAAAAAACATTTTTGAAAGTATGATGCTTAAACAAACCTGTTTAAACGCAATCGCAAGTCAGAGGAGGAAAATTTTGTTTTAAACAGAATTTCGTCTGAGCAGGTAAAATTGTACAGCAGGGAAACTGAAATTTTAACATCTAAGACAGTATTCCCTTAGAGACAGGTTCCGTTTTCATAGGGTTTTATGTATTATTATGCCCGAAATTTATAGCCACTGTCCCGCTTTTTTTGTCTCCTTTTCCTACTTTTTGTGACACTCGACCTGACAACTCTAATTGTCACATAGTTTGGCTTCATCTCAGTGCATTCATGCTGATGAAATTTGTGCACAGACCTTCCAAAAGTTTTTCGATCAATGCTATGTTCTTTTACAGCCGCATGTGCACTTAACTGATTATTATCTTCTTTATCCCTTTCAGTGGCAAAGTACTACTAAAATATTGAAATGAATGACTAGCACCGGAATTTACGAACAAATTTATTTGGAAATAAGAAAAAGGAAAAAGAATATTTCACATACATATTAAATGGAAAAGATTTTTTAGACTGCTATTTTCATACTTTTTAGTCCTTTCTAGTCTTTTACACTGTTTCTATTTACCTATTGTAGTAATATTTAAATGGAAAAAGTTCCTGTCAAATTTCCCATTTATATTTCATTAAATTTTTTGTTGCAGTGGATACTATAGCGGTTTTTCACATCTTTCTTTAATCTAAACATTTTCTTTTCCATCACCCTATTTTACCGTGGCTTTAAAGAATAAATTTACATTCTTTTTTATATATAACCATTAACCATTCACAGTGTATAATAAAAAGATTTCATCTGGTCAACCCTTTCTCACATTGACTGGGTCAAGCCCTTTTCTAAAGAATAGCACATTGTTATGTTATGCCTAACTTAGTGTACAATCTTTATGCCTGGAATGAAAGCTCGATATTTCTGCATTACTTAAAACCTACTTACTTAAATTTATATGATATATTTTATCCGAAGAAAGCTTACAAAATATTTCTAAAAAA
The DNA here is from genome assembly GCA_963932465.1 of Maratus speciosus. Lineage (NCBI taxonomy): Eukaryota > Metazoa > Arthropoda > Arachnida > Araneae > Salticidae > Maratus > Maratus speciosus. The sequence continues at coordinate 347,823,475 of OZ010796.1, forward strand.
CAAAACTTTTAGGTTAAAAACGCCTCACAATCGATTTTTTCCACACCTATTTCGATTATCTGTATGAAACAGACTATTGTTTGAGCATTCCAGTAGCTTTGGTTGATACCTAATGATAAAACTTCGAAATTCTTTTAAATATGAAAACTGATTGGTGGGTCAAGTTTCCTGTATGATCAATCCCCCCTAGTCTCCCCTACGCTTTTGAAATGCATAATCTAATTATCGTGTAATAGATAACAAATCAATTCTCATTTTATCTTTTAAACTTTAATTAGATAAATTTGTAATGGATTAAGAGATGATTTAGATTAAATTTTTAATTGCATAATTCAATTAACCTGTAATCGATTACAAGATAATTAAAATTCGATTTTTAATTGTATAATCCATTTAACCTGTAATCGATTACAAGATGATTCCGATTACTTTTTTTATTATAGATTCCAGTTAACTTGTAATGGATTATAGGCAATTCTAATTATATCTTTAAAAATATAATTTAGATTAAATTCTAATGTATTACAAGTTAATGTCAATTACGCTTATTCAGAATCCAATTTGGTAAACGTGTAATATAATGTAACTTTATCTAAATTACATTCTATGAAATGTATTTAAATTAAATTGCAATCAATTAAGAGCTAATTCTAACTGCATTTTAAAAATTGATATGAAGATTTTTTGTAATTCATTGCAAGTTAATCCCAGTTACGTTTATAAGAATGTAACTAAATTATAAGTAAATAATTATATGTCAGTAAGTATTAATTTATAATGTTATAAAAACATAACAGAATTTTTTAAATAGAATTGCATATTTACTGATTATCTGGTTACTTTTACGTAATTACCCGTTTTCTAGAAATATGCTTATTATTATAATTTTTTTTTACATTTCCAATTCAGACCCGAAAAACGCACTATACAGAATCTGATGCACTGATTTTAACGTGGTCGTTATTGTGCATACACCTTAATTTTACAAAACGTTAAGTTTTTTTTTTTTAAATAAGTTTTACACCCAGAAAAAAGTCAATATCAAAGATTTAAATTATTACGAAATGTAAAAAACTGTTTATCGTTCTCGAAGGGACAATTTCATGTTATTTTTAACCTTTAGATATTAAATATCTCTGTGGTATAAGTAATTATATACAGGGTGTCCGGTCTCAACGGTGTCCAATGGCTAATTCCAAAACCGTTAGTCATAGACATCAGTGGCGTGGCGTGAAAATTTTCGGTGGTCATCGCAATTATTTAAGTTTGTGGTGAAAAATTATTAAGAGCTTATTAAGAGTTTAAGCTTATTAAGAGTTTTAAAATATTGCTTGGTCATCGCCGCATCCAGCGATGACCGGACGCCACGCCACTGATAGACATATAGTTCAAATTACAAAAATGTTTTAAATCAGGTAAAGAAATATTTTAAACGCGATTTGGGTCAATAAAAACATTTCTTAAAAAATTACGAAATTTAAATTTTTATACGGTCCCCTGGTCCTATAAGTTATATTTAGTAAAATTTTCGTATTACACTGACAAGTAAGACAAAAAAAGTCCCATTCATATAACCCTAAAATTGAGCGAGTTATGAAACTTTAAAAATGCCACTTTTCTGCTCTGAAAACAAATGAGTTCGGCGTGGCTTAGAGGGATCACATACCAAGTGCTTAAAGTATTCGGCGATCTTATTTCATGTGTATCTGCGCTTTGAAAAAAATCGTACAAGTATTACGATTAAATTAACATTTATTAAGTTTCAGATTGGCTAAAATAACATGTGTTTTATTTTGTCAGATTTGAGACTGTTTCTTTTATGATTTCTTTCAACAAAAATTATGTTATTTTTATAAGTTTTTGTGTTACTTCAATGATCGTATGTATGTTTTTCAGTTCAAAATTTGTACCCGAACTTTAACTCACTTTTAAATATCCGATCGAGATTACATTTTACATACTGGCGCAAATCTAATAACAATCTAATGTTATTATGATTTTCGGTGGTTACCATTTATACTTATTTTACAGGGTAACACAAAAAATTTCGGATAGATTACCGCCAAGAAGTTTCAGAAAAAGTTTTAGATTAAATAATATAAGACTGCGATTGTGGGTTTTTTTAACTTTTATGTAATTTTTAGCACTGAATCCGAAAATTACATTAATTTTTAACCATCATGTCAGGATATTTCGTAAATCATAAATTGTCAAATTTAAAGAATAACAAAAATCGGAAACTATAAATTTGAGGAGATGGCTGTGTTTTTTAACTTTTGATAATTGATTTTTACGTACTTTATAGCACTGAATCTGAAAATGACTTCATTTTTAACCATCACGTTAGAATTTTTTTGCAAATCGTAAATGCGTAAGTTAAAATATAGCGAAAATCTCATACTGTAAAACATATGTAAAACTTTTTTTGTTTTGTTTTATTTTATTTTATTCAATAATTTATTCGATGTTTTTGCTTATCCTGGGATTCTAACAACTAAATAGCTGAGAATGAGATGAGAGAGGAGATTCAATTTTAACTTTGAATTTTGCGAAAAAGCCTGATGTGATGGTTAAAAATGAAGGTCAATTTCAGATTCCGCGGTACAAAATACATAAGAATCAACTTTCAAAAGCTAAAAAACATGACATAACCCAACTTTTGCAGGCTAGTGTAATCTAATAATACTTTAAAATACGCATCATTTTGTAAAGAATTGAGGCTGTTAATTTAGCATAATTTTATTGAACAAAAATTCTGTTTTTTCTATCTTCTTAAATGTTTATTACAAATTGTATATTTTGCATTAATATGTCCAGAATGATTAAAGATTTCAAATTTATATTGCAATGTTAATTTTTCTCTCAACCATTTTTTAATATATCTGACGAAATTATATTTCGACTAAATTTGTGAATGACCCCCAATTTGCAGCGAAAAATATGCTCAAACTTTAAACAGCTATTACTCGGTCAATTTTAATCGTAAAATAACGGGACTTTTTGTGCATTACTTCTCAGTGTAAAAGGAAAATTTTACTAAATATAACTTATAGGACCGAGGGACCGTATAAAAATTTAAATTTCGTAACTTTTTAAGAAATGTTTTTATTGACGCAAATCGCTTTTAAAATATTTCTTTACCTGATTTAAAACATTTTTGTAATTGGAACTATAAGTCTATGACTAACGGTTTAGGAATTAGCCATTGGACACCGTTGAGACCGGACACCCTGTATAATGTATTTAAATATTTGTAGATTATCTGACGATTGAGAATGCAATGTTGAAAAGGAAGGAACTCAAATTTAACCATCCATGAGTACATTTCGCTTCTGAGACTTTGTTCCTGCTGTTCAGGTCACAGGGCTTCGATCCCGACGTTTCGGCCCCAGTGCCATTTCAGTTCCTAGTTATTTCGGTCCAACAAAGTGAGATAATTTTACAGAAGACATTGTCTTTTTTTTTTTTCAACCAAAACCACATAAATATTACTACAGCACGAATATAAGGGCCCGATATCCACAAACACATATAACTCAAATCTAAATTATCGACACAAGTTTCATATGATAATCGCATAGGGATGAGAGCACTCCGACCCAAATGACCGTTTGCTACCACTAAATTTCGATAGTAATTCTTTGCTTTATTAAATCTCAGAAATTCTGTAATTAAGTAAGGCGAGAAATACTATTAACATTTAGTGGTAGCAATCGGTCATTTGGGTCGGAGCGCTCTCATCCCTGTAAACGTAACAGCTTTAAGGGGGGGGGGGGGCAAGACTCTGTGGATTTTTTTATAAAAGCTCTCCCATATTTTAGTGTATCAAAAATATAAGAGGCTGACAAATTAAAATAATTATAACTCAAGCTATAATTATCGTAAAACACTTATACTTTGCATGGTAAACGTAATCTTTAAAATGGGGGGGGGGGACATTATCGGTGTTTTAAACAGAAGCCCCCAACTTTCACTATAGCACAAATATAAGGGCCCGTTAAACAGAAACACTCATAACTGGGATCCAAATTGTCACAGAACATACAAATTTCATATGATAAAAGCAATTATTTTTAAGAGGGAAAGGGAGTCTTTTTTTTTCCTGTTTGCACGTGAGAATCTTTTCTTGAAATTAATTCCGTTTTTATAGCTGTAAAAACAAAACAAAAATTCTATATTTAAAATCCAAATTCATCGAATTTCAGTTTACCTTTTTTATGCATTAGTTTCATGGAAAATTAATTTTTCACGTGTTTGGGTAATATTGGAATGTATACGTTTTATTTTTTATTATTTTTTAATTAATTAAAATACTTTGAAGTAGAGTCATCGGATTGGGATCTTATTTCGACGCCGTCCATGATGACTTATTTTTTAACGCATTTTTTATTTTAAACTTTTTGCATTTACGAATACATTCGTAAAATTGATTCAGTATTAATGGTTAAAAAAATTAAAGTTTTATATTGAAAATCCAAATTCATCGGATATCTATCTGTATTTTTATGCATTTTTTGATAAAAAATTAATTTTCACATGCTTTGGTAATACTTGAATATTTTAGGTTTAATTTATTATAATTTTGTACATACTTAAATATAATTTTAAATCGTAGTTCTTCATTGTGTCGGGTGATCCAATTTCTACAGCGGAATGAAAGTGGCATGGTGGAGGGGCACACATTCATAGGATTTTTTTTTCGAATCTGTAATTTTCCACTTTTTTATCATTTTCTGATAATTTTAAATTAGATATATTTTATTAGTAATCCTATAAGCCAATGTTCACAAAAATTCATGCAGATAGAGTGCCATGTAAATAGGTTGCTCCGAAGCTCGTACATTTACTCCTTCAAGAGTTTTTGGTTATTAGGCCCTTATATTTGAGCTATACTAAAATTTACTGCCCTCCGGTAAAAAAAAAGGCACCCCTCCCCTTCATAAAGATCACCTTTACCACACAAAATATGAGTATCCTACGATAATTACAGTTTGAGTTATGTTTTAAGTTACCAGCCCCGTTTAATTATGATACACTAAAATATTGAGGGAAAGGGGTGGAGCTTCAGCAAAAATTAGTAGATTATCCTAGTTTAAAAAATCTCCGTTATCATTAAAATACTAACTGTAATGTATAACATCAAATATCATCCCCATTTTTATGCCATTGTAACTGAAATTTTTTAATTCTCATCAAAAGAATATAATCATAAGTAAGTACAGTTTCAAGTACAGTTAGAATAAAATCTAATTAGAGATTTTACTGTTTCCATCACACGTAATTGTAACTAAAACCTCTTAGTTACCATTACAAGAACGTAATGATAATTATACTCATCTCAAGTACATTTGAAATCAAATCAATAATCTAAATTTACCATTCACCATTGCACGTAATTGTAACTAAAATTTTACAGTTACAGCATTACTGCACCGTAATGAAAATCACAACCTTCTGCATTGCAGTTACAATCATATCTTAATAAAAACTTCGCCATTGAAATTACACGTAATTGTAATTATAACTTCTCAATTATAATTGCAATTATATAATGATAATCATAACATTTATGGTTACGATTAGAATGCTAATTGAATTTCAAAGTTAAATTATAATTACACGTAAACTTATATTTAATTTTCTCAATTTTAATTACAATTATATATTGATAATCATAGCATTTATTGTTACGATTACAATGCTAATTGAATTTCAAATATTATAATTACACGTAATCGTAATTATAATTTTCCCAATTATAACTACAATTATATAATGATAACCATAGCATTTATAGTTACGATTACAATGCTAATTGAATTTCAAATTAAGATTATAATTGAACGCAATCATAATGATAGTTTTCTCCATTATAATTACAATTATATAATAATAGTCATAGCATTTATAGTTACGATTACAGTGCTAATTGAATCTCAAATTCAGATTAAAATTAACATGTAATTGAAATTATTATCACTTACATGCCATTACATTGTAATGAGATTACAAATTAATCAGATTGCGAATTTGCCCAACTCTGCCACTAATAGGTCTGTCATATGTGCGTCTTGCTATACAAACAGTTTCATAAGTATAGTTATAAGGGAAGTCACTTTATTACGTTATATGTACATTTGTGACCACAGAAGAGGGGTGAATTGTGTAGGGAGGTAAAACTACCAACCCTCCAAACCTCATCCTACGACTTCATTCTTTAAGGGTTTTAAGCCTTTATACAAGTTTTTATTCCTGCATGTAGAGATAAGTGCTATAATTTCATGTTATAATATAATAAAATCATGCACATTTTTTTTGCCACTCCTGTGAAATTTACTTTTGTCGAGATGTGTCAATTTTCTTGCGGGTGAGCGATATGTTTGTGGATTCCCTGCGAGTAATTTTAAATGCATTTCAGACATCATTAAAAAAGCTTGTCACGCAAATGAGGGCAATCAATATCATGGAACTGCTGACATAATTTCCTAAAATTTCGGAATACAATTGACATACTGATCGTGATATCCCCCAAGAATTCGATGTTGAATATTTCCCATACCTTCATGGCGAGTTCATAATCTTCTTCATCTGTTGGCTCGTTGCTCAGACTATTAAAATAAGCAGAAAATATTTCTTTATTTCTTGAAATACTTAAATCTTTCCCAAAATTTTCTCAAATCCCATCCTTAACATATTTCATTCATTAATTATTTTTAAATTATTTCTTAATTAATATTTATAATTAATATTTCGATCTTCAATTTCCGGTTTCACGTATTTTCTCACACGATGTCATCACAATGAATTAAGCGACACTTCCCCCATCACTTCTTAAAATACTCTTTCGAAGGCATGCAATCATGGGTTAGTGGTTAAGACTACAGAAAACCGCTGATCCATGATAACATTTTTTCTAGGGTTCGAATCCCGAAAGTGACACTTAAAGATGCATTTAAAAAGTTACTCTTTTACGAATTTAAATGATTCAAAATGTCATATCTAGACGGCAGCGGAAAAAAGAATTACACTCATGTTAGATCACACTCTTATACTTCCTAAAAATTAATTTTCAATAACATCTAAATAATATACGTAACACCTTTCGGAGAAAAAAAAATCTCTTAAAATTTCTGAAGTTTCATCATTAACTTATTTCTTAATTAATATTTAATTTATTTCATAATTAATATTTTTAATTTATTTCATAATTAATATTTTTAATTTATTTCTTAATTATTATTTTCCATTCACGTCTGAAAAAATAAATTTCAATGTGTATTCAATGAGACTGTATACCAAGCAGTCCCGTCGCGTTTTACATGTACGTATATGTGTGAATTCCATTAAATACTAATTTTCCCCAGAATATATATAAGACTCACTTAAAATATTTACTAGTAATCATTTCATAAAGAATGTTTTCATAGTGGATCTAACCTGTGCGAACTTTTTTTTATATATATATGACTTAAATATTATATTTAAAAGTAATTCCTGAAACAAGTATTCCCCGAGAACATTAATTCATGTTTTTAATATTAATGTGATTGTTATTTTCATAAGTCTTTAAATACAGCTTTTATAAATATATGAAACATTTATAGATATATGACTATACCAGCACTTAATGATTATATCAGAATACACGTTTAAAATTCACCTAGCTCCTCTTTTCAGAAATAAGATATGGTCAGGACGATTCACAGCGCGTCATTCTTGCCCAGAAGAACCTTATCTCACAAGGAGAGGATCCGAGGTCGGGGACACAGAATGCGGCGACCCTTTGTGCATCGATAGAGTACAGCCAATAGATAAACGCATTACAAGGATAAAACGTAATATGCAGGGGGTATTAAAAAACAAGCCCCAAAGTCACCGAGTTTTGACGCTTTAGTACATAATCAGGTAAATTACACACGCAGAGCTGCCAACTTTTACGCTTTGTTCCTACCATTAAAATTTTATAGTAAATATTGTCTAATTTGATCGTCGAAACCTCACGATTAAACAAGATGAAAATCTCTATTAAATTTTAGTGGGAGCAAAAAAACCTTAAAAGTTGGCAGCTATGCACACGTTTTTGAGCGGCTGGATGGTACAGTTGGAAGAGCGCCAGACTTTTAATTTTTCGCTCTCGGAACTCTGTTAGTTCGATTCTCCGATAAGACTTATTTTCGCTTTGAATTGAGTCTTCGGAAATTCCTTCTTCAATATTTGTAAATTTAGAAACTTCTTCACTAGACATTTTTTTCTCACAAAAACATTTTTCATTTTAATTACGACAATATACTAAAGAACTACGTCTAATCTCCGCAAAACTTTAAAAACAAAATACTGTGTTCACTCGGTCTACAGCAGATCGCTGTTAAAACTTTAACCATACAAGAGTAAACATTCTAAACCTACCATATTTATTTTAAATAGTGTTTATATTTTGCTAAAAACCACCTGCAAATCTATGTAATTAACAAATATTAATGCCAATGAAAATATTCTTAATTGTCGAAAATAGCTATTCTAATTCGAAACATAAGATCCCGAGATTAAAAAAAATAGATTTTTTCAAAATTTACAAAAAGAAGAAAATTATAAAAAATGTAAAACTTTTAAATTTTTAGGTATTATAAAAGTAGAAATTAAAATACCATATTTTAATTTTATGTAGCACATTTTAATTGATTTCGCTGAGAAGAATAGTTTATTCGTATAAAAACTATAAATAAATGTGAATAAAATAAAAATTTTGTATTCTGAAGAATTCGGATTGTGTATTTTTATTTATTTATTTTTTTTTCCTTACTTTTCATTAGATCCCTAAAACTGTCATAAAATTGCAATCTGTAAATAAATAAGTATATATCTGTGAGCGCAGAAGCATATTTTTATTTATATTTAGCTTAAATTTAAATAATATATGATGTTTTTTAATTGTATTTCGAAAATAATTGATCATTATTTTGTCTGCGGGAAAGAAAAAGCCCTTGTTAAATATCGAACACACAGAGTTCCGAAATAGAAAAGTTAGAAGGCCTGGCGCTCTGCCAACTGTACTATCCAACCGCTCAGAAATGTGAGTAATTTATCCGATTATGTACTAAAGTTCAAAATTGAGTGATTTTGGGGTTTGTTTTTAATACCACTGCATATTGCACTTTTCCTCTCCTTGTCACATAGAGGGTTTATATTTACTAAATGATTTTTCCTCGAAGCAGGTTGTGTGGAGAGGGACACGTGGAAACTGTAAAACATGGTGTTATATGGAACAAAATCAGGCTGTGCCTTTCCTTTTTTTGTAATTCTGTAAAGGTATGATCTTCATGCGTTTTTATATCGTGTGTGTAACTAAACATTTATGAACTTTTCAAATATTATTTTCCTTTTACAACCCTTTAAGATGCATTTTTCCGTTGAACTAAATTTTATCCCAGCAGAAGTGGACATTTTTATTTATCAAACTTATTATTCATTTAACTATTTATATTAAGCATATTTATGAAAATTGTTGCTTCGCATATTTAGTAAATTGTAAGTTAAATGGAAATTATACTTTAACTTTTTCTTTGAATATTCAAAAAATTCCTAGTTACACATATTTTTTTCCGTTTAACATATATATATTTTTTTCCATTCAATAAGCAAAAATAAAGTTTTGGTATTGTGTGATATGAGAAAGACAAAGTAATGATTTCTCGCAGAAGTAATTATTTTTTAATTAACCCTCCGTCTACCAGACGGGTCCATTGGACCCGACAGGTACATACAAAATATTCATTCAAACCAGAAATTTCTTTAAAATAAACTAAGTATATAAACCAGACAAAAATAAGGTAAATAAATAAGTTAAATAGTTTTAAATAAAAATTCTGGTGTAGAACGTTTTATTAAAACTTGAATAAAATTCCCGGTAGATCTAGGGTTAAAAGTTACTGCTTCAATTAGTATACATTTTAAAGAATATATTATCCTAGATCAAAAAAATATATTTTACTTAAATTTTTTTCAAAAAAATACTTGTGTTTTACTAATTAATATATAAAGTAGTTTCGAATTGTCGATCGCAAAATTTTAAAATATCAATTTCATTCCATCTTATTTCATTGCTGTTTGAATACTAATTAAAAATGTATGAACGATCTACAAGGAAAGAAAAAATATCGTTCGTAAAAGTATTTCTTATATGTTAGAAGAAAATGTAATGTATAATTGAAGAGTTCATATATTTTTGTTGCATGCTATGTAAAAATGCATTAAGTGTGAAACATATTTGCTCCATTCATACCTTTCCAGAATGTATATGAAAAGGAAATACATTATTGAGAGAACACATAATTCTATGTTTTGAAATAAACTGGAATCCTGAAATGAAAAAGGGGGAAGGTAAGGCTACAATTAATATTTTTAAGTATCTTATCTCCGTAGTGGACTTCATTCGAAGACTTACACAGAAATTCTTTTCAAAACGTGACATAAAAGTATTTCGCGAAATACTATTCTATTGAAAAGAACTAATTCTTTATAAAATCATGTGTAAAATCCTTTTCCAACCTGTCCTAAAATGTATCATTAAAAACCTTATTTTATAATATTATTCATAATCCATTTTCGAAGGGTCTAATTTTGTGAAATCATTGATTCCGATATGACAATTGAAGAGCTAAGTGGAAGAACATGTTAAGTAACAAAAATGACATTTGGAGAAATTTGATGTGAAAGTTTTTGTTGTCAATTTTAATGATTTATTTTCTGTTTGATACCATATGTCTTTAAAATATTAAGAGGTGTGGTACTAAACTCTATCAAAAAAAAACGTATTCATATTTAATTTTTAAATATTAAAAAATATTGATATTATTTGCATTATTAAATATTAAAATATTAAATATTAATGAATAATGTCTTAAATCTTCAAGGCTATATAGAACTTTGGTATTTTAGCTTTACCATGCGACAGAATACCTGATAACACCTTCGTCCAAAAGATAAAATAATTTTTAAGAAAATGTAGCATAACATGTTCTTCCATTCAGCTCTTCAATTCTTTAAACAGATAAAGCCTAGGAGCAGGACTTAATTTCTAACAAAAAAAGTACCGGAGCCCTAATATTCTGTGGTACCGGTTCTAACAACTGTATCGTTTCTTCCTAACCCCACACCCCCTGTCACTTCAATCTGCATATTTATATTTCGTACATTATTTTCAAAATTTAAAGCATTTTTTTTTTTTCTTTAGCAAAATAAAAATTTTAAATATATGTATCAGCATATACTTAGCTGTCAACTATCCCACTTTTTAGTTATCACTCCTTCCGAATAGTAATCTTTGCCTAATTTTAGTGTTAATTAATTGCAAAATTCTGCGATGAAATATGGTAAGGATTATCATTCGGAATTAGTATTAACACAAGAAAGGGATAGTTCGCAGCTATGCATTTTTATGAAAAAATGCATGAAATTTACAGAAATTAATATTCATATGCTGAAGAATGGGACAATGTTTTTCAATTTCCTATAAAAGGGGCTTATCTTAAACTTTAATAAAAGTTGCTGATCATGGGATCGAACCAGCTACCTTAGTGATACGAGACCAGTACTCTAAGCACTTGGCTACAATTGTACACTAGTGAAACAATTTGAAGTAAATATGTTTGCCTCAGATGGTTACAGCTTGATTAATTTCTTTAAAAAGCTTTGAATTTTGAAGTTAATTTCGAGAAGATTTCGTCTTTAATGAGATTGTGGTTGTGGGCATTACACAAATATATCATTAAACGTTTATACCCGGGCTTTAAAAGCCGATGGCACATAGAGTACGCCGCCCTGTCATTATGTATGTCCAAAACGTCCGTGTTTTTAAGGGTTAATATCTCGGCTAATTACCGACGATTTTTTCCGAAAATCATTATCAACAATGCTTTTATACTTCTGCTACGATATGTACCTCCAGCGCTCCTCAACACTTTTTCTGAACGCCTGCAAATCGAAATTTGTGTGTAACGGAAAAATGCGCTAACATCTAACTTCCGTCCGCATAACAATCTTTTGTGGTGAGTCCTTGAAAATCAAATTAAATTAAAAATTTGACGCCGTTATCGGAAAGCAGAGGTACCAAGTCTCCGGCTTTTTGCACGTCACTATTATCTTAGAGAAAATGTTGTTCTTTTAAATCTTCCAAATGTTCCAATTAAATAAAAAATCCCTGCCGGCCCGGTCTACAGGCGGAGGCAGATTTCGAAGTTACGTATATTAATTGCACCAGCAAAAACTAAATCATGATTAGATATAAATCCACTTTAACAGTTTTATCTGGCCGCTTTTGACGAATTTTTATTTCATTTTTATATAATAGCTGGTTTTATCAGAATCATGTTAAGGCGGTATTAAAAAAAAAATACTTTTCCATGCTCAACAACTCGAAATTTTCTGGCACATTTTCAGATTAATTTTTAATAGAAAAAATTCGAAACTTGCTGACGTGATTTTTGAAAAGATTTATAAGCGACATGTGTTTTTATTTTTCTTTCAATTAATTGAAACTTGATTAATAAACAATTATTTTCTCAGTAGGGCAATATTTTTCGTTTCTAACACAATCGCTTAGGGAAATTCTGTTCAAAATGCCCACTTTGACATCATTTTTTGAAATACATTCTGCCTCTATCAAAAAATCGATCATTACGGGACATTATATAGTTTCTGAAGAAGAGAATCTATCAATTGGACGCGTTTGAGAGCAAAAATTAATTTAAAAATGAGTCAAAAAATAAGCAGTTTGGATTTGAATACATTCTTAATAAGATGATTTTTTTTCTTCAACCGCTATGTATTTTTAATTTGTTTTTGCTGTAAGAACTGGTCCTATCAAAAACTTGTCTTTATAAATGTTGAAGACAATATTAAGAAGATATATGATAAATTCATGGGGATTTTATATCTTGTGAATTGACGGAGTTATAGAAATTTTTCTTCACACCCCCCTTTTTCTGTTTTCGTTTTTAATTTTTTTTGAGGTACGAATTGGTCCTATCAAAAACTTGTGAATACAAAAGTTGTAGATAATATTAAGGAGATGTATAACAAAATTAATTGGATTTGATATCTTGAGAATTGACGAAGTTATGAATTTTTTTCTCCCAAAAACCCTATTTTTTGCGCTCCTTGAGCCCATTTTTAATTTTATCCAAAATCTGTGATACATAAATTTTTGGTCCTATTTTTAGAAGTAATAAAAACTCTAAACTGATTTGATATGTACAAAAATTAAGAAGTTATGGGGTTTTTTCTGTTTTCACAAAATCCCTCCCTATTTCCATCCCCTTGGTCCGATTTTGCCCATTCACGAACTTGATCGAGATTTTATGCCCCTTGATTTTATGTATCAGTTTGGAAGAGATTTGTGCAGAATTGTGGAAGCTATCGTGTCCAGAAGAAAGGGATTATATATATATAAATATACTATATATATATAAATATACTATATATATATAGATAGATATATAAAGTTTTTTACTGATGGTGGTTTTGGGTTCTAGGGGTCATGATCGGTGTAGATCTGCAAAAATTTTTCAGAAATTCCAACATAGGAACGACGCCAATAGGTAGTATTTCATACGAAATCTACCTAAAAGGACATTTTCTGTATTAAAATACTGGTATACAAAAAGCCGGAGACTTGGCAGCTCTGGGAAAGATTCGATGCTTTTACAGAAAAAGGGGAGACACTGCTCGATTGCTTTCTATCAGAATAATAGCATATTGCAATGATATCCACTTACAAATGAAGGTGACTTCTTAAATGTGTAGAGCAAAGCCTTAGCATGAGCAACGTTCATGAAACAAAATAAATAGAAAAATCGCCGAAGTGATTTTTATACTCGTACGCAACAGAAGACTAAAACCTCAAACAAACAAAAAATGAAGCTGATGCTCGTTGGCTAAAAACAGAAAATATTCTTTTCAGATTAGAAGTTAAGATATCTAAATAATAAAATAAAACAGCCAATTAAAAATCATCCTACTGTCACAAAAGAAAATCGAACTGAAAGTAAATTCATTGTTCGGTCTACTGAGTGGCACCGTATCAACACGTTGCCGCCATCAATGCCAGACAAATTTGAAAATATCACAGAATAGAAAACGCGATTTCTCTCTTCCCTTCATTTTGATCAAAATCTCATTAAAATGATTTAAAATAGAATATAATACGTAATTTTGAAGGAAGAAAAGTTTTGTTTTCTATACATGAATAAATACAATTTTGAATGTAAGACAGATTGAGCTTGATTCGGTCCCCCAAAACTTGGTCCAAGCCCAAAACTAATATTAAAACTGTGTCCGTTTTATCTCCATCACCTACGTGTGTGACACATTACGTCGCATATAAGTGTTTTGATAAAAAAGAATGCAAAAGCTTGTAGATGGGAAGGAAAGGAAAGAGTAATTTAGTCTGCGGTTTTTCGGAAGCGCTATTGTACTGGGCTCCGGAGCCCTGTATTTATGAGCTCCGGTGAATTCCGATCAATATTTAAATATGTACAAAAAACAGAGAAGTACCGGAGCTGAGCTCCGGCGCAAATTAAGCCCTGCCTAGGAGTGTGTCACTCCTTCCTGTAAAAACCAGATTCTTCCAAATATATTCACCAAGAAGAATGGCTGTGACTCCGTTTAACCAGCGAATATGAATGCTCCAACAGAAAACTGCGATTTGAAAGTGAAATAAGATCATAGTTGACTATACTTTTCAAAAGAATATAGTCACATGCGTCAAAAAAATAATGCAAAACTCCGAATTCTTTCCCTTGAATTTGTAAACACCGTATTTTTAGCACAACATTTCTCAAAGGGCATTTAAAAAAAGGGTGGGGAATATTTTAACATTTCATCGTATTTTATTGACTTGCATCTTGTCTTTTTGGAGACACTCTGTATTTTTTTTTCTTAAACACTGTATTTTTAGCATACTTTATATTTTTAACACAACTCTTCTTGACATGCCCTTTACAAAAAAAAGGGGAGGAGGCATATAAGTACGAATTCATTAGTACCATTCAAGCATTGACATAATTTATTCCTTATCATCAAAGGGCCCTTTGAAAATAAAGAGGTATTTTCACATAAGTATGAATTCATGAAATCATTGACCAAATTTATTCATTAGCAAAACCGGGAAATACTTAAGAAAACTATTCATGCATACTGAAATTCATAAAATTTGTACACAAAAAAAGGTCATTCAATTTATTAGCTTCATTAAGCTATTAATATCATTAATCTAATTCATTCATTAACATGACTGAGGTAAACTTCATGAAACTCTTAAAATTCACTGTCGACCTCTAATTCTCGCGAAAAAGTTTTCCAAGTTTCGAAAATCTCCACTATTTTTAAAAAAGAATTTGAAAAATCCTTACCTCACAAAAAATCTCGTAACATTCGATTCATTAGTATCATAAAATCATTAACCTAATTGATTCATTAACATTAAAATGTTTTTTAAAAAAATCCTTTCATTCCAATAAAAAATAACTTTACTCCTATAGCAACGATTTCCTAAAAGTTCTAAAAAATTTCTTAAGTCTTCACATTAAAATATTTTTAAAAATTTTACTTCGTTCCAATAAAAATTCACCATCCTGTTATAGTATAATTTCTTAAAACATCAAAAAATTCTAATACTCCCCCCCCCCACACACACACACAAAAAAAACCCCCCCTCAAAAATTTTACCCCACTCCCAAATTTAACCTCCTTTTATAGTATAAGCTCTCGGGAGGAGGAGAAGCTCACTCGACTCACAAGAATGATGGAGGAGCTGCTCCACTACTCCCCCCTCACACCTTCTCCTGAGGTCGGACGCCTATTTTTCCTCTACTGGTATTATACACTGCTCAAAACAATTAAAGGATATTGCAGTTTTAGGTGGATTTTGTATCTGGTAAACTGTTTAGCTGATTGATACATGGTCGACAGACATAGTAGGTTATATGAGAATAAATTACACATGTTTGGCAGAAAAAAATGCATTTTATTGCGCATTTGTGTACTAAAGGAAAAAAACACAATTTGTGCATATGAGAAAAAAAGAATAAGAAAAGGTGTTTTCTTCAAAGAAAATCATTTTCAGTAGGGGGTATGGTTTCCACGGGCGGCCAGCAACGTTGAACACCTTTGAGGCATGGACTCAATGAGGCTATTAATGACGAGTTGGGGTATTCTGCCCCACTCTTCCAGAAGAGCTCTTTCCAGTTCTTGGAGAGTTTGTGGGGGTTGTTGACGGCCAGAAACTCGTCTTCCTAGAGCGTCCCAAACGTGCTCGATTGGGTTCATGTCTGGAGAACACGCTGGCCATTCCATTCGAACGATTCCTTCCTCGAAAAGGAAATCCTCCACCAGGTTTGCACGATGTGGCCTGCAGTTATCGTCCATTAAAATGAAGTTATCTCCGATTGCTGCAGCGTAAGGGACTACAATAGGTCTGAGGATCTCATCCCTATATCGGCGACCAGTCAGAGCTCCATCTCGAATGATGTAGAGGTCAGTGCGCCCGTCAATGGAGATGCCACCATACACCAACACTCCTCCACCGCCAAATCTGACACTTTCGTGCACGAACGCAGGATTATTCCTACTGCCACGGTCCCTCCAGATGAAAATACGCCTATTATCCGGATGCACAGAAAAATAGGACTCGTCAGAAAACAGAATATTGCTCCATTCATTTCTCCTCCAGTTGACATGCTCGGTTGCCCACTCCCTGCGGTCGCGACGATGCCTTGATGTTAATCTAACATATACCATCGGTCGGCGAGCATACAGACCTACAGCATGGAGCAGGTTTCGGACAGTCTGAGTTGAAATCGTGGTGTCTGTAGCCGAGCGAAGGTGTTGTTGGAGAAGAGTAGCGTTCATGGTTCGGTGTCTCCGAGCTGTTAACGCTAAATACCGATCTTCATTGGGCGTTGTTGCCCGTCTACGACCTTGCCCTGGTCTTCGGCCTGCACATCCACTCTCCAAAAAACGGTTCCAGATCCTGGAAATGACACTTTGTGACACTCTAATGGCTTGCGCTACTTCGGCTTGAGTTTGGCCCCCTTCTAACCTACCAACAATTCTCAAAGCTTCTGAATCTGTCAAATGACTTCGCTGAGACATCTTACTCATCGAAACAAAGCAATCACTGAATGCCGATCATCCTTGTCTTCATTCTCTTTTATCCAGTTGAAAGTCAAATTTCATTCGCTGCCGCTGAAGCGACGTTTTTGACGTCGAACTCAAAATTTGCATACTCCACAGTTTGAAAACCAGAAAAATTTGCATTTGTGATTCTCTTCTTCTATTTTCGGCAAAGAAAAATTCGTTTATATCTTTATTTTATATAAAACTTCAAATATCCTTTAATTGTTTTGAGCAGTGTATTATGTTCAGTGTTCTCGCTGCCGCTCGCCATTGTGCCAAATCATGACAAAAGATTTCATTTGGCTAGTAATCGGATGATTAGACTCGTCAAATTGCAAGTGCTCAATTTTTGCTCGTCTTCTTTTTTGTGTGTGTATCAGTACAGGTGACACTCTTATTTACATTACTGAAAGATTGATGCCACTTATCATGTTCAATCGTATCGTAAAATTTACATTATTTTTAGGGGTACTAACCCAACGCCAATTCAATTTATCATCAGCCAAAGCCACAGTAAGCAAAAATGTCATTTCAGTATGTGTTAATGTGCCCAATAGGCAACAGTGCTATTGTGAAATTGACTTTGAAATATGGGCTTCAATGAAAAGTTGAAGAATTCTTAAAAAATAAAGTTTTTGACCCATTTTGTTGTTTATATTGTGAATTTTTCAGAATTCCTTGAATGTAATATATTGAAATCCTGAGTTGACTTGGATTGGAAGTTTTATTTCATAACATTTTATTGGGTTAAATCAGATTTATTTTTTTTTCTTGATTGCGCAAGACATTTAGAATACAGTTATTATTTTAGTTTCTGAAAAAAATGGGGGATACATTAGGTTGTTAAAGGTCAAATTTTCAATGTTTCGCAACGAATTTATTTTGCTAATTTATTTTTTCATTTGGCAAATGTTTTTTACTTCTGATTAGCCAAATTGCTAACGTTCGTAAAAAGTCAGCGAGAACCCTGATTATGTTAAACGTATTTAATTAGGAATATAAAAATGGGTTGTGGAAATCCCACGGGAAGACGGTGATACAAAAGAATATGAAAACCGGGATTTTTTTTTCTAAGAAAGAAAAAAAAAAACTAGACAATATGGAACAATCATTGTAATTTACATTTCATTTTTTATGCTAAGTATAAGATAATATGTAAGACTTCCAAATCAAATACTTTTCAATAAAAAACTTTGTAAAAGATCGTGAAAAAAGCGCGTAATGTTGAATTTTAATATTTGACATTTTAAAAGGTATTAGTTTATTTTCTATGTTTAAGGGGTCTTACGACTCTTAAAATTGAAAAAAAAAGAAAAAAAGACCCTTTTCAACATTTAATAACTTAAAATGTGTAAGATTTTAAAACACAATTTTGATTGGGATGAAAAATATAAGTATGTTCTTTTATTTTATGCATTTAAAAAATTGCATGATGCAGAATTAGCATTTACATGAGACTCCAAACTGCCAGATATTTGACGAGCAGAAAATTGGTATAGCAGCTTATACGCACGATTACAAAATAAATATTGCAGCTAGAATGTTAATTTTGGTGCCTACTTATACTTCAGATTGTAACAATTATCCTGTACCTAAAAAAATTTGTATTTAAAGCATTTTTACATTTTTAATACAAAATTGAATTTAGCTAATGCAAAATTTTGAAAATTTCAGCAGTATAACCACCTAAAAAAATATTTTTTTGAACAATAAAAAGGAAATTTTAGGTTCAGTTTATACAGACTAACATGAAACATATTTTTTGAAATTTTCATGAAAAAATATTCAGAAGTTGTTGAGATGTCGTGCGCGTTATGCCCAAAAACGTCATTTGGAGAAAAATCACTTCAAAGTTTTGGAAACGTCGCTTCAGCTATTGGACGGGTATAACTCTAAAAACCATAACTGCTATTCTAATGGGAATTTCAAGGAAACAATTATATCAAAATGTTCAGAAAAGAAAGGAGTTTACTATCTTAAAAAATGAAAATTTCGAAAATTTTGAAGCTTCAAGTGTCCTGAGATCCCTTAATGCTTAATTCAAAAACTTAGAAAAAAAAATGGTTATTGGGTTCTTTACGTATGAGCCAGTAGGGGCCTTGCCCGGGGAATCAGTTCAGTCAGAGGCCTTGATTAACAGAATCTGTTTTATCAGAGAAAACAAGATCATCAGCCGCGTTATTAGTGTATGTTTAGAATTTAGAAGAAACATAATGAACAATAATAACTAAATTTCCTTATTATTATTGTTATTTTTATCATTATTCTTAAGTGTAAGTAATTCTTCCCAGAAATACGATACGCATCAATTTTTCTAACACGTAGTAATTAGAATTTATGTTTTTAGCGATAATTTTGTAAGATGTCGAAAGGAGTAGAATATTAAAATCAACTGACACGAATCCCATTTTATAACCACGAAGTAATTCTATCTTTCTACAGCTGAATACTTTTAGAAAAAAAATAAATGACTATACAGGGTATCCTTAAATTGGATGAATGTATTTAACCTTCTATAACAAATTATTGACAGTTATATTTAGACAGTTATATATTGACAGTTATATTATAGTAATTATTGACAGTTATTGGTGACAGTTATTGAAATTATCCTTGCAGGAAAGTAATGTGTGTAATTAAGCCTTTCTTTATTAAGCTTCCTTGTTGTAGTTCCTAGATGGCGCTGTACTGTCTCAAACTGCAATACTACGCAGAACTTAGATCAATTTTTATACGTTAGTTATAGAGTTCTAACAATTTGAGATTGCAAAGCGCCCTCTATCGGTGATACGTGGAATTAAAATCAGGAAGTATAAAGGAATTCCCGATTTCACGCATCTATTTCCTGCAAGAATAACTTTAACAGCTGTCACCGTTTACTTGCTATCGAATTTTAAAAACGTTCGGTACATTTTAGGTCATCCTGTAGGTGAATTTATAAGGGGGCCCAAAAATGTCAGCCAAACTCATGGAATATAAAAGCATTAACATGGCCATGATGAGTATTATTAAAATTTAACACTGCTCTGTATAAATATAAAACATACAGCGTATGAGATATTTTATAAGAACTATTGAGCGGGCCACCTTCAGTTCAGCGCATATTATGACTGATAGAAAGGCTGTTGTAGCTCCGAAAACGAGAATTTGAATCACATTCCCTTCGAAGGTACTTCTTGAATTCTTGTGACAATGTGGCGATTGGGAAACTAAGGAAATTGGGATATTGCCGAAACTAGGGGCGGGAGGGGCTGAGGGGGCATGTGCTCTGGGCGCCATGCAAAAGGGGTGCCAGATGAAGATTTGGTTTGTTGTTTTATACAATATTATATGTGTGTGAAATTTGGGTGAAAAGTAGTTTCTAGCCGAAAAATCAAAAAGAAAAGCTGAGTGCATTAAATTTTAGAAATAGATAAAAAGATTCGCCTACAATATACAAGACAGCAAATGAATAACCCCATTCTTTTTCTTACAATTACTTTCTTACATCCATATCTGGCCTTAGAGGGGGCGACGGGCGAGGCCAGGTGACTGCCTGGGACAATAAAAATGAAGCGGCCAAAAATTCACAAAATAAAAAGTTGAAACTTAATAATTTTGTTGTTGTTCTTGTTTTGAATCGCACATAATTTTGAAAATTAGCATCAGATTTAGGAAAGTATCTAAACATATTAGTCTTTAAATAGGAAGAGAGGTATAAGTGATAATTCCACAAAACAGCTATAGATAGTACACGAAGATATTTTACGGTACAGGAATTCATTGTTATGCCTACAGTAAATTTTGGTTTTTGTGTTCCTAAGACAACGTGACTCATATCACTAAGACTTAAAAGGCCTCAAATGTAATGTAATACAACAACAGCAGTAAAACACTGGAAAAATGAAATCTGTCTATAATGGAATCTTGTCATAAATGGAAAAATTACATGGTCCCAACAGAAAGAATATCAACAATTATACCTGCTAAGACGGATAGCTGTATAAAGCGGAATCATTTACGCTTTCTTTTGATTTCTTTTTTCCAGGTTTTAATAAATCAATATTTGACAAACTGATTACATATTTCAGTATTACGTATTTTGCTGTTACACATCTTAAATTTTAAAATAAGTCGGCGAGAAGAAATTTCGTAAACTTCTCTTTGTAAATTTACTTTTCGGAGGAAAGAGAACGCCAAAATCTATGTTTGCCCCGGGTGAAAAAAAAAGTTAGTTTCGACCCTGGACGAAATCTAGCTGTTTCCTAATACACTATGACGCAAAAGTTTAGACAATGAAGAAATTCTTACATACTTTGAAAAATATTTATTCAATTTTCAAATCACTGCTTGAAATTAATGTGCTGTACATATAAACAATATTTATAACAAAGAAAAGTGGAATTGTGCATATTGCAATAAATTAAATGGTAACAAAAATAAACTGCTGTCTCAAAAGTTTAGACACAAATTAAATAAAATCGAAATAAACAATTTTTAAAACCTGGTTGCGCATCCATACTTATGTATTACGTCATATACACGAGATTGCATGGAAGAAACTAAATCTTGCATAGTTTGTGGATCGATATCGTACCATGCATTCTCAATAGATGTCTTAAGTTCCTTTTCAGAAGAGTATTGTCTAGCGTTGCTATAAACTTTGCGACACATGATGCTCCAAAGGTTTTCTATAGGGTTAAGATCTGGGCTACATGCTGGCCAGTCGAGAACTCTTATATTATGGGAATTAAACCAAGATTTTGAATGTTTTGCAGTGTGAATTGAAGCATTGTCTTGCTGAAATTCCCACTGAGGACCCCCTAGAAGCTCAGCAAATGGCAGTAGGTTTTCTTCTAATGTCTGTGTATAATGCTGTGAAGTTTGACGACCACTGGTGAAGGTCAGAGATACTTGTCCATTATAGCAAAAGGTTGCCCAAACCATCACCGAGCCCCCTCCTTGTCTGCGACTAAAAAAACGTCGAGGTTCCTTCCGCAAGTCATGCCAATACGATAAACAACCATCTGGACCATCCAGATTCCACTTTTTTTCATCGCTAAATATGACTGACTGCCATTTCCCTCCATATGACATATGCTTTCGAGCCCACATAAGTCTTTGTAACTTATGATATGGTTTCAGAGCTGGTTTCTTCTGCATTTTGCTATAAACGATTGTTCCTTTTTCCAAAATTCGTCTACGAATCGTATCCTTTGATACAGAGAGTACCGATGAGCTTTGAACTCCACGTACGCTCATTTGTTGAGTACTCGCTAGTCTTTGTATCAGGCGATCCTCTCGTACATTTGTCACACGTGGCCTCCCAGACCGACATTTTGCTTTATATTCGGAACCACTCGATAAAACTCGATAAATAGATTTTTTTGACCTATTAATAATAGCAGAAATTTCAGAAACGCTCTTCCCTTCACCTTTCAACTGCCAAATCCTTGAAACCTCATTCACTTGAATTTCTTTAGCTCTCGGCATGTCGACTATGAAGCGCAATCGTTTTCAGAACTTAAGTACTCCAAATTTGTGACATCATCGATTCTAAATTTGCATATGCCAGCGAATATTCAAAGAAATTTAGAATAGTGTCTAAACTTTTGCGACAAGCACATTTGAATTTTTATGAAAAAAATTAGTATTATAGCAAATAAAACGACTGTCTTTTGTACATAGCATTTTAAATCAGTTTTTGAATATATTTACAGGTTTTTGTAATTCTGACGTCATAATTCTACATTTTAAAGCTG
Organism: Maratus speciosus; assembly: GCA_963932465.1. NCBI lineage: Eukaryota > Metazoa > Arthropoda > Arachnida > Araneae > Salticidae > Maratus > Maratus speciosus. The sequence continues at coordinate 347,846,388 of OZ010796.1, forward strand.
AATGACGTCATTGTCTAAACTTTTGCGTCATAGTGTATAAATATAAATCAAACTTATTTTTCTGGCCAAATATTTAAGAAGTTAAAAGTGTAATCATCAGGGCGTTTTATCACAGGTGGTAAATCAGGAGGCTAAGCTTCCTTCGTATATATTTTTTTAATTAAACAAAAGCAAATTAAAATACTAATATAAATGAAATTTAAGATCACAATTTGGAACTGTTCATAATTATAATACTTTTTAAAAAATCTACCAATTAACCAATAACGAATAACAGAGTTATTTATATATGTATCTTTTTCAGAGACGGAGGCTAGAAATGTGTTCGCCGCCCGTAATTACAAGTGATCGAATTAATCAACAGAGGGGGGAGAGGAGAGAAACGTTACGTATTAATGAGGTCTGGAGGCTTCAAATTGTAGATAGAAAAGGCAGAAAACATGCTATTTTCTCTAAATTTTAAGTGTTTTTGAGCAAAAAGCTAGGCATATATTTAAAAATTGCTTTACTATTTGTAAATTAATTAACTATAACATACACGAGATTTAAAGCACTGATTACATTTTGTAATGCTTTCCTTTAAAAGTCCTGAATGTAGGTGAATGGTGACAATTTAAAAATATTGAACAAATTTATAATTCTTCGAGATTTCAATGAGATTGATTTCAGATGATTTTCTTATTTGAAAATGTATTGCTCTACAAACAGATGTATGGTAGTTGGATTGGTTTCCAAAAAGCTTAATGGAATCTACATGGAACAGCTTTATCAAATCTATAATACTAATTTCGCGAATTTAACGTCTATTTTTCAGTAGCATATTTTTGTGTCTTTCCCTAATCAGAAAATGAGTATAATTTGTTTTTACCGAATTTTATATTTTTCCTCACCCCACCACTGATTTTTTTTATTAAAATTTTTAGCATATCTCTGTAAATTGCGCAATTTAAATGTGTTTGGTATGTTGAGCTAAAGAATCTTTTTACATTTTTTTAGTTTTAAGCTAAGTAGATTTATAGTACAAGTGTATTATTAGGAATTTGTTTTTTAATTACTCATAAAATATGTTTAAAAAACAGGTATATTATATACAGATAACATAACATATCTTATTTCAATAACAGATACCTTTACTGCTAGCTTGGAAAATTAAATAGTGGTTATCATGGATAGGTGATGGTGGTGGGAAGAGGGAGGACAGGGGCTGTCGATCTCAGACTCCTCTCTTATTTCATTTACTAGCAGCCACTGATAATCATTAAATATATCGCGAATGCGTAATTCGGCAAGCAGATTCTTTATGTGTCATCAGGGTCTGATTTTGTATTTGGCATTGCAGGACCGGACTCCAGATTTCGACGGCCCCCAAATAATGATTTAGATTAGGGGTGCACAACCTTTTTAACAGAAGGGCCACTTACAAAAATTTTTGGATTGTCGAGGGCCACATCAGTAACACGGAGTGAATTATATTTCGGGGGGGGGGGGGGGAGGTGGGACCTGTGGCCTATAATCAGATAAAAATATGGTTCCGGAGCGGGGTGGTTACCCCTCTAGGTTCCCCTACCCCGTCAACATATCCAATTCAGTTGGCAAGGATATATCATCAATTTACGATTGTATATATGACAGAGATATAGCAAGGATTATTTTCAAGGACTGATAATATTCCTTGACTCTATTCGAGGGAGCAAATTTTGTTTTATTAAAAGTGCTATAAAACAAACATAGGCATGAAAGTGGCTAGTGCCGAAAATAAAAGTGAACTTTTCGAACGAAGGGGAGAGGGAGGGGGAGGGGAAGCCGGTCAACGAAATTCGCGATTTTCCGGACCTGATCAACAAAATTCGTGATTTTCCCGCACCTGATCCACGAAATTCGCGATTTTTCCGAGCCTGATCAACGAAATTCGGAAATTTTTTTAAGCCGATCGACAAAATTCGATAGTCTTCCGCGTTTTATCGACAAAATTCGCGATTTTTTCGCACTCGATTGATAAAACTCGCAATTTTTTCGTGCCCGATTGACGAAATTTGGGACTTTTTCGCCCCTGATCGACAAAATTCACAATTTTTTCGCACCCGATCAACGATTCTTAACTGACTCTAACGAAATTTGTAATTTTTCCCGCGGAATATTGACGATATTCGCGATTTTTTCTCGCGATAAACTGAGAAAAGTCGCGATTTTACCGCAGCTGATCAACGAAATTTTTAATTTTTCCGCGCATCATCCACAAAATTCGCAATTTTTCAGTACCCGATCAACGAAATTCGCGATTTTTTCGAGCCTGACCAACGAAATTCGCGATTTTTGGAGCCCAATCGACAAAACTCGCGATTTTTCCGCGCTCGATCGAAGAAATTTGCAATTTTTCAGCGCCTGATTAACGAAATTTGTGATTTTTCCGCGCCCGATCAATGAAATTCACGATTTTTAACTGACTCTAACGAAATTTGCAATATTTTTCCTCGGAAAATTGACGAAATTCGCGATTTTTCTCGCTATAAACAGATGAAACACGCGATTTTTCTGCAGTCTATCAACGAAATTTGAGATTTTTCCTCTCCTAATCGACAAAATTCGCGATTTTTCTGCACCTGATCGATTCTCGACTGACGAAATATGCAATTTTTCCGTGGACAAATTGAGGAAATTCGCGATTTTTTCTCGTGGCTGACGAAACTCGCGTTTTCTCCGCAGCTGATCAACGAAATTTGCAATTTTTTGCGCATCATCAACTAAATTGACGATTTTTCGCTGCCCGATCAACAAAATTTGAGATTTTACCACGACTGAAAGACAAAATTCGCGATTTTTTCGTGTCCGATCAACGAAATTCACAATTTTTCCGAACCTCATCGAAAAAATTCGCTATTTCTCCGCATCCGATCAATGAAATTCGCGTATTTTAACTGACTGACAAAATTTTTAATTTTTCTAGCGGCAAATTAACGAAATTCACGATTTTTTGTGTGACATATGGACAAAAAATGCAGTTTTTTTTTCACTTACAAATTGACGAAATTCGCGGTCCACACGTTAACCCATCGCGGGCCACAGGTTGTGCATCCCTAATTTGGATCATAAATTTCGTCTTCTTATATAAAGCAAAGTTAGAAATTAATATTTTAAGATTAAAAAAAAATGTGCATCAAATTTTCATATTTTAAAAGCTTTTATATATGGGTTTAAAAATGATTTATGTCCACCTACATAATAACGAGGGATTTTACAATAATAATAATAAAAATAATTCTGGTGGCTTATCAAATAATATACAGGATGTTCCCTCTTATAAGTTGGCCAATACTTAGTTCCTGAACCGTTGGGGTTAGAAGCATAGTTCCAATTGGAAAAATGTATAAAATGTTGTTTTCATTATACCAAATCCATTCACGTCAAAATACATAATGTGTTTTAAAGTTACGCAATTAAAATTTTTACATGGTTCCGGGGTCTTAAAGTTTATATTTAGAAAAACCTTCACCATGTCCTAACAAGTAAAATAATAAAAATTTCATTCTATTACAATCGAAATTTACCGAATTATGATACTTTGAATTTTATGCCTTTTCGGCTTTTTCTGGAAATAAAAATGGAAAAACGCGTTTCTCTGAGCTTAAGATTTTAGATTTTTTGTATGCATTTTAATTCGAAAAAAAAAAAAAAAAATCTGTTGATTTGGGAAAATTTATTGGTATATTAAATTTTATAAACACTTCTGCAAGTTTGTTATTGTGTACCAGTGTTGCCGCATGTAGCTGGTTTTTTATTTGGGCATTAAGAATTCTCACCAATAAACTGTAATAGTTATTTTTGCTTTATAAAATGTTAGATATTCCATAAATAAAATAAAAGAAAATTGCTATTCAAAAATTTCTGGTGTGAATTAAATATTTTTAAATAAAAAATCCGCCAGATGCGGGAACATTATTGTATACAGTTTATCTACTTGAAAATATAAATGTGAGATATCGCAAATGTCAATTGATAATATTCTTAATTCGTTTATTTCTCTAAAAGCCTCTGTTAAAATAAGTAAATAAATGATATTTAGCTGACATTCAGTTATTTGATTGAGTGAGTTGAGCTATTAGTTTTTAGAAATATGATGGCTTTAATGAAACGAAGGATATTTTTTCCTCGTAAACATACCTATGAGCAAAATGAAATGTTATACGTAATCACTCAGTTTAAAATATACAAAAGAAAAGGAAGGAAGGAAGGGATGATTCATTAGATGAATAGATTTAAAAGCAATTGTTCAGATAACTTTTATCATTAAGATCAGACAAGAAAATTAATTTTTAACTTAATATGAAAAAAGAATTATGTAAAAACGTTATCTACAGTCGTGGGGAAAAAAAACAAACACCCTCTACTAACTCTGCAGCTAATTATAATAGAAGGAAGTTACTGGTACCAAACGATTGGAATTAAAGCCTACTTAAAAAAAAAATTTTTTTTTCAATGGCAGCACTCAATTTTGACATATTTTAAATCTTTGGTTCAAACTATGCCTAGACACGAAATTTAAAGTCATTTGGATGATAAGTTTTTTAATTATAAATTTTCAAAATTTAGAGTTTCTAATGTTAATTACATTTTTATATTTTTATTAATATCTCCTGAAATTATAATCGTACTGTGGTAATTTTGCATGTGGTTATAATACGAAAAATCCAAGTATAAATACATTGAATTTGTAATTAAAAATATTTTTATAATTGAATTATGAAATTAATATTCGAAAAAAAATATGAATTGCAACCTACAATATTTTTGATATATATATGTTTATTATGACCTGCTTTATGCGAATTCTCAATTTCAAATTTTTCTTCCACGTAATTTTCGAATTATGGTTAAAAAACTTCGAAACGATGGTTTAAGGAGCTGTCTATGATAAGCAGAGAAGAATAATTTGAAAAAAAATTTTTTACTCATTTTATTGAAACATTTGAGCCGGCAATAGTCGAAACATATTAAGCGAGTGAAATTATCATATCGGCAAGCAATAATACATTAATAGAAGTGACATAGTCATTCTGTAGCCTTTCAACAATCGAGTACTGAATTTCAATTTGTATACAGCCCCTAAAATGGGCTCATTTTAAAATAATTAACTACTAATCGTGCGAATTTCATGAAAATTTGTTTTTAGACTAATAGAAGGGTGTAGAATTTATTTATGGTGTAAAACTCGGGTATCGCTATGGGAAAAAAACGAAGTTTGGGTTCGATTTGATACGTAGATGGTACCCTAAGCAAATTTCACATACATCATTTAAAAGGAGACTTTATTTCCAATCGTTTGGTACTAGTAGCCTGTTTTTTACAATAATTTCTTGCCGAGTTAGTAGGGGGTGTTTACTTTTTTTTTCCATGACTGCACAATTTGGCTAATTGCATTTTTTATTTTCTTTGTGTGAATGTTATGGAGTATTGTGTCAACAATGTTAAATGCTAAGTGTTTAGAGTTAGATTTACAAAATTTATGTCAGCCGGCGTGGACTTTTAAATTCAGTTAAATGTCACATAGCAATTAAAAAAACGACAACAACAACAAAAAAAAACATTCAAACAGCTTGTTAAAACAGAATCACACAATTTTTTTTTAGTATAAGACATGTTTTATTAATCAAACATCATGAATTTTAATGCAGAAGAATCTAATTCTATTTTGTCAGATTGGTGTGAAGGATTTTTATTAATCCTTTGCGATTGAATGTTCTCAGTTATTGGACATCGTCCTTTCTGGCACAGGATAATTCTGTTTGTAAAATGATGAAATGAATGACTGGCACTAGAAATTACAAACGATTTTATTAGAAAATAAAAACCTGCTTAAATTCACGTAGTTTAAGAAAAAGGAAAATTTTAATTAAACATTCTTGGTGTCGATAAACTTAAAATTAGGTGGCCTTTTTGGGGGGATACCGCCCGCTAAAGGATTAAACAGGTGTTCTATTAAACTGTATCAAGACAGACTTCATTATAATAAGTCAAGTCAAAATATGTACCAGGATTTTTTTTTTTTTTAGGGGATCGCACTATGATATAATTGATATTATTTGGAAAATGCACAAAGTGATTAAAAAAGACGAACTCAATTTCACATAGCTACATTTTCCGAATTATACGTTGTATGTGAATGATTTACAGAGCATTTGAAAGAGGATGTCCCAAAGTTTTATATGCTACCACATAGTGCTCTCTTAATTCTCATATACTTCACAGAAGCTTAAATTGTGAACAAGATCGCTCTTGTACATAACCAAATTTTTGCATCCATGAGTTCAGTGAAATTTATATGTGTGTAGAGGGGGGGGGGGTTATCATGGGGGTTCATAAAAGAAACAGTTTATGTACTACTTCTAGCAACAACTTTGGCTGATCCAAAAAGACAGTACCACAGCTGCGACTAATTCAGTGACGCAAGACACTTTTCATTGGATGCGGAATAAATTCAGCTACAGTCTAGATAAAAGATTCTTAATCTTTTTTTTTTTTTTTTTTTTTTTTGTTCAACAAACCACTTTTCCAATCAAAAGAACCTCACGAACACTTTACTCAAAACCACAGATCTCCCACATGAATTAATAAATTTTATTTGCATTTTAAACCTGACTGCAAGTATTTTTTAACTTATTTCATCAATACTGCTTTAAGCAAAATTTATATGGCTCTAGAGAATGATACTTATACGAGAAAATTAACCCCAGGGCCAGTTTTATCATGAGCAATAGGGGACCGGGTATAGGACGATAAAAGCAACTGCAGCTTCCATAGTATTGTTTGCGTAATTTAGAAAAGCTAGCAAATTTTTAAATACAAAATTCAATTGTGCTTATTGTCGAAAACAGAGAAAAAAGTAACATATTGCAGGAGGATCTGACAAAGAGTGGTGTTTGTTATTAGGTAATAATCGTCATGTAGCCAGATTTTATTGCATAATTTGATCTCGTTTTCAAACATCTTTTAGATCGGCTTAAAATATGACGGGGGATCGCGTGAAAAACTCTGACCACGGTACATAACTGTGCCTTACTTGTCCTCTACGAAAAAAAAAATTATTATTTATTCCATTCTTCAGGAAGTGAAATACTGAAAAAAAAATTTCATCGTTCTAGTATTTTTTTTAACTTTTGGTTTAAATCAAACTACTCCTATATAAACAAATCAACGATGCTAGCTTGCCATTAGCATTCTGCACTTTTTTTTCTTTCACAGAATAACAAAGGACAGCATATTTGATCAGAACTCGTGAAGCATAAATCGAGCCCTGACTAACTCATATTAAAGATTTTGAAAGATTCATTCTCATAAAAGATGAAATGTGAAAGAAGCTATGATAACTAGCATTCTGAAAAAAATAAATAAACAGTCCGTTTAATTAAAATACAAAATCTAAGACTAGAAACATTGTAAATTAAAACTGTTACCTGCTGAAGTGGCAGAGTACTTTTCTTCAGCAGACCTCGAATGAGCAGCTTTTCGTTTTCTGAAAAATCCTCCAGAACTTTTTACTTGTGGCTTTCGATCATCTTCAGTTTCACTTAAGCTAGATTCACTCGCCAAACAATGAGCAAACGACGGGGAATCAACTGATTCTTGATCATAAGATGAGAACCTTGATATAACCAGTGGAGAAGTCGGAGGATTAGTATCTGAAGACATTTGAGCTTTTATTCCCGGACTGAATATACCACTGTCTGTAGTGTCTACAGACGACTGCTGGTTATCTACAATAATTTGGTCGGGTATGGCTTGTTGTTTTTTCAGAGGATTCATTCGCTTTCTCGGTAAAGGCACAGGGACGCGAGGTTCATTTTCATCTACAACATCACTACTCATTGAGCGAGAGCGATATCCTATGGTACTATGCCCTTCGTCAGAAGATTGTCTTTCTTTGAAGGAGATCGATTCCAAAGGATGTATCACTCCAAATGGACGAGATTTGTCAATTCGTTCGGGAAGAGTTGGATCGGTATCAATATCACTCCAAGGGCTGAGTCTTGATAACTTAGGAGATGATTGGCGACTACTTCTATGTTGTTCTGGAGACTTCCTCTTATTGCCAGAATCTGTACATTCACTATTATTCGAGCGCGAGGTTTGGCTGGGAGCTTCAGGAGAAGCATTTTGTGCGGGAAGTTCGTAAGTGAATGTACGAGGAGGTTTCTCAGGAGAAGGGTGTTCGGGTAACTGGGTAAATGTAAGCTCCACTGTCTCGCTGCTGAGTGTACCTATGTATCAGAAAAAGTGAAAATAATTAACGACTGGGTAATTTTACTCAGAACATTAATTTTAATACTTTATTTGTGGAAAAAGTACCAATGCGATTTGTTGTTTTCTACACTTTCGTTCTTTAGCTAGATCATTACTTTCACATTATATATAGAGAGAGGATTGTCGAAAATAAACTTCTCCAACTTAGATGGCTATGTACGGCGTTATATTGAGTATAATGGCATGAAATTTGGAGAAAAGATATTTCAGACTATACACAACATTTATTTTAAAGAAAGTACAAACAGTCACCGATAGATGGTTTTTTGTATTTTGTGAAACGAAAACACCATATAACCTATGCAAATGACGAATTCTAAACATGTAAAAGAGAGGTGCAACACAGCAGGAGTTTGAAGTTCTTAGATGAATGATTCCGACTTAAATAGAAAATTAAAATTCTGGATATATATATATTTTTTCAGAATGAAGAGATTGCCGCTTCTGCAATTAGAGAATTCCGCCTGCAGAAGAGTTACGCAGAACACTTTTTTTTTTTTTTTTTTACTAATTTCTCCAATAAATCTAGTCCGTATGGATTGAAATGTCTGCTATTCAAATTTCCTGTCATTAGGGCACATTAGAGGTCTGCACGGGCCCGGGCTTGGCCCGAGGCCCGTACCCGGCCCGGCCCGCGGGCCGGCGGATTGGAGGAGAATTTTCAAACGGGCCGGGCCGGCAGAATTAGGACAATTTTTTCAACGGGCCGGGCCGACAGACAAAATAAACGGGCCGGGCCGATAAAAAAAATTAATCGGACCTATCGGCCCGATATAAGAATTTGACAGTAGCAGATAAAATACGAGGCCATTTCCAATGAATATGACTTTTTCGAGAAGTATAAATGTGCGTTACGAGCCGGTGCGAGTGTAACAACATCAATACAGAAATGTAACATCCATCGTAGAGATCGGCATCGTACAGTTACATGATACCTGATCCCGGGTTTAATTTTTTCGGCAGACTTGTGCCGGGACGGAACTGGTCTTAATCGTTCTCAGGATGTGTAGGACAGGCATTATGTTTTGTAAAAGTATTAATAGCGATAATGAACTTCTGTTAACAGTATCTCTGGAAATGTACCTTAAGGTGGTTCTCATATTTACTGCTCAACAATGCGAAACTCTCAGACACATTTTCTGACTCATTTTTAAATATAAAGGCATAAAATTGACAGGCCTGTGTATTGAAGGCATTTGGGATCGAATAGCGTTTTAATTTTTCATAAATTACGTACAGAGATAACAGAGACTTGTCACGTGACTGTACGTTTTTCTCCTTTCCTGTGCTATCGCTTCCGGAAATTCGATTCAAAACGCTAACTTTGGCAGTATTTTCTGAAAGACATATTACTTTTATCAAAGAAAAAAATGGCATTTACATGGTTTCTGAATAAGAAAACCTGCCAATCTCGTGCGTTTCCGAAAAGAAATGAATTTATAAATGTATCAAAATGTAGCTCCTTTGGATTTGAGAAAAGCCTTAAAAATGACAGAAATATTTTTACAAATCCACCTTTTATTATAAGCTTCAAAAGTTATCATGTTTTTTAACCCTTTATTCTAAACTACAATAATCTTTTAATGAACCCTTATTTAAATTTCGAAACGTCTGTAGAGACGTTGACTAAAACAGTGTAAGTAATCGTTAATGTTTACTATTGTGTGTTTTCTATTTTGCGAACACAGAGTAATTTAAAATATGCTGTAAAATGTTCCCATAAATATGCATGTAGTATTCATTAAAAGAATCTTAATTGTATGTAGAGAAAAAACGGAATTTTTTGTAGAAATTTAGTCGGGCCGGGCCGGGCTCGGGCCGAACTTTCAATTTTTACACCGGGCCGGGCCAAAATAGCTTTCCTTCGGGCCGGGCCCGGGCCTGGAAATTCCGGCCCGTGCAGACCTCTAGGGCACATTCAACGCCCTACAGTACCAACTGAGCTGAGGAAGTTTAATTTCAACAACCCTGTATATGTATGTATATATTCGAATTTAATAATTATAACTCCATATGCATTATGTATACAAATGAGTCGACGAAAAGAATTCCTATGATTACATGCATTCATTTCTAATATAAAAATGAATGCAGATATTTTGTTTACTAATGTAGCATGCAAAAATAATGTTCATCGCTGGATCATTGTCTAAATTTTGTGTAAAATACTTACCAATGTCAAAATTTGTGTTAACAATCAACAATTGTGTCAACATTAACTTGTGCAAAATACAAAATTATTAAAAATTTGATGCAGAAAAAATATTTTTACATACAGCACTTCAATGTTACATCATGTTTCCGATTTAACCAAGAAGAAAATTCTTTTATACTCTTAATTATACAGCCCAACTGGTTATTTACAAACTATTAAGTTTACTTCTTACATCAAATATTTACCGATTAATTACACTAATCGAAAAAAGTTCCTCCCTGCAAACAAAGGACGATTTTTATAAATTTGACATTCTTGATTCTAAATATGTCATCGAAATTCTTCGATGACGTGCGTTTTTAAGAGAAAAAAATAATCTAATAAAAATATAGTATTATCGACAATGCTACAAAACAACAAAAACACGAAAAAGGAAAATTATTTTCATTACTTTACTTAACACTATTTCTACTGCTGACAAATGACACCTTTATAAAGTTTTGATTTATGTTTATTTTGCACGTAGTTTTTTAATGTAATAAGTATAAAAAAAGTCTTCAATGCATTAAAAAAATTATTTGTAATTGTTCCATCTAAAAATTACAAACGAAAAACCATAAATCGAAATCTTTTAATGGGTGTAATTTGAGACCGGTAGAAATAGTGTTAAGAGATGAAGAAATATGATGAAAAAGTCATTTCATTGACATTTTCACTTACATCGTACTTTTAGTATCTAGCGTATATAAGTGCCTAGCAATAACCTGCTAACATATTTTCCTTCATTTGGCGCTGTATTTCTTTTCCATTTCAGCTGCATCCTTCTTCCGTGTTCATCAGTAAATACTTCCATACTATCCGAAAAAGTGCAAGTTAGAATGTAGGAAGTGCAGTTTTAGAGACATATTGCATTTCAATGCCTTAAATGAGGAGAGTAGATTCTCCACAATTTCTTCATAATTTTGAGGTTTTCTGTTTCCCAAACATTTTTACATATATTTTTAATAGTATCCCATGCTACTTATTTGACAGTATTCAGTTTATTTTTGTAAGTAGGATCATGAAAGAATTGTTTTATTGAGGTCCAACAAAAATATAATTTTTATGCTCATGCGTTGAAATTTATATGTCAAATAATCCAAATCCTTCACTTCTTTATTCATAGCTTTAAGAAATTATTGCCGAAACATCAAGTGAAGGCTTTCTGTTGAGACCCGAAAAGTTTTGGTTGTCTGTCTGTCTGTATGTCTCGCGATAACTGCCACAAAAAGCATCCGATTAATTTGTAATTAAGTAGGAATGTTGTTGAGGTGTCTGGAATTAGCTGTATAGTTTTTGGTTAAATTTAGTTCATTCGTTCGAAAAATGTAGAACATTTTGTTTTACTTCATAATGCTTTTCAATGGAAAGCGACGGGGGTTCCGGGAGACTCTATCCCCTTGAAGAAATGTAACTTTTTTATTCTACAAAATTGAAAAAAAAATTAAACAGTTGATGAATCTAATTGCAGGAAAATCGTATTTCATATAATAGTTCTTAATACAATCTTACAACTTTGGAAAAATCTTATATGCTTAAAGATATTCATATAATCTAACATTATTAAACTGCGGATTGTAAGATATTAAATATTGTGCAAAACCTGACCCCTGATCCCCTGATCTGAAGATTTACTAATTTAATGAAACCCAAGTTTTATGTGGAGAGGAGGTAAATATATTTTTGTTTTGTCAAATAATGCGTGGAGTGCAACATTTTTGGTGCCAGAAATACATTCTTATCGTAGTGGCCTTTTTTTTTTTTACGTAGAAGTGCTTATCTCTTGTTCGTTTGTCCCATTCACATAAGAAACAATTGAATTTTGTAAAACATTGTTGTAACCCAATTGGCAATGGTATGACTTTTAGGTCTACTCGTTTGTTCCATTGATGATCTTCATAATGTACAGGGTGGTTCAAATTAAAATAACCTTATATGGAGCGCTCTGGCGAGAGAAGCAGTGGACGTAACTTCTTCATATTTGGAGGGTATACATACATATCAGTTCATGAGAAATAGATTGGTGCAAAATAAATAAATAAATAGTTCAAACAGAGACCGCTAGGTGAAAATGAGGCGCTGCGATCGGTTTAAGGTAAGGAAAATGTAACATGACACAACCAAAAAAGAACAGAATACAAGTTCTCTGTAATTAACTTCATCTGTGCGCACAGAACCGGTGAACAAAATTTGTACAAGAGGGGGGCTAAAGGTCCGTCGTAACAGACAAAAAGGAGGGCGAACAGGTTCTGATCATTTTGAGACCGCAACGATGATTCTCTTGTTTCCAGATTGTGCTTTGCTTCTATAGCTTTTCTGCCAAAACGGCAATAACGCTGCAAAAGTGCTTCCGAAGGCAGAAATCTTTGCGTACGGTGACACCATATGATCAGCGGCGAATGATCAAACGTTTCGAGGAAACTGGTAGCTTTGCAGTTCAAGCAGGCCGAGGGGGGGGGGGAAAAACATATACAACAGGTGATGGATGATGTCGCAACCGCTATCGTTGAGCAGACGAATACGAACACAGCAGAAGCATCTAGTGTTCACGCCATACAAGGCAACGGGATTTGCCATACGCTACGGTATGGAGGTGCATGTGGATGGATAGCACTCAAGGCTTCCAAGAGTTAAAACATGGCGATAACGATCTTCGTAAAACGTTTGCTTTGACGTTCTTGGCACGGATGGAGGTGGATAAGAATTGGCAGTGGAAAATCCTATGGATCGATGAGGCTCACTTTTACATGTGCGGAACAGTGAACACACAAAACTGCCGTATCTGAACCACTGAGAATCCTCATCAGATCCAGTAAATGCCCCTGCATTCACCGCATATTACTGTATGGATCGGATGCACTGCGAGTTTTTTGATTGGGCCATTTTTCTTTGAGGAAATCACCTTTCAGGGAGCAAAAACCTGTTCCATAATTGCAGCACGTTATCGGGACATGTTGAAAGGTGTGATCATTCCAGAACTCCAGCAGCGTGAATTCATCGGTACAAAAACATTCCAACAAGATGCTGCGATCCCTCACATTGAACGTGATGTTTAAAAATTACTGCGACGTCATTTTACGGAGGATCAGTCGTGCATTTCCAAAAAGATGGCATCCACATTCACTTGACTTTACCCCATGTGATTTTTGGCTTTGGGGTTACCTCAAAGATAAAGTTTATCGAGGAAACGTAGGAAATCTCTTCTTGCAAGTACGCAACATCGGTCCCTATGAGTTACACGCCGCTGCGGATCATGCTGTCACGTGTTGGCCCTGAAGCAAGGTGGACACATTGAAACCCACCTGTAAAACCTTTGTGTCCTGTTACTACGAGGGTATCTTTCGTTTGTGCTCTGTGCTGTCACTAACGTTTTTGCAGGATAGACAGGTTGTGTGTAGAAAAATGTAATAATAAAGTTAATTATCGACACCACGTATTCTGTTCTTTATTGGTTGTGTCATGTTACATTTTCCTTAATTTAAACCTATTGCAGCCTCTCATTTTCACCTAGCGGCTTTTGTTTGAACTATTTTTTTTCTTCCCCAATCAATTTTCCATGGCCTGATATGTATATTTTCCAAATATAAAGACGTAACGTCCGCTGCTTCTGTCACCAGGGCGTCCCAAACAGGGATACTTTAATTTGAACCCCCCTGTATTTTTTGCAATAAATTTTTAATGTATAAGTACGTTTCTTTCATATGACCTGTATGAGCAATGGGAATTGAAGGCTGCACTTTTCCATTATGAAGCAAAAGGGCCCTCAAATAATCTTATATGAGTCTATGGATAGCCTCAATTATTCAGGTTTGTATTCAACATGTAAATCTTCCATTATCGCTTGAATATTATTGGAATACACCAGGCCACCTTTTACAGAGAAATAGTTTTAAATGCCCCCTTTTCTGTTTCTGTAAAATGAAACACACATCCTCTTGTAGTAAATTCCACTGCTGAAGTCAAGATCCAAACAGCTGAGCTTTTTTTTTTTAGGTAGATCTGAGTTACGAACTAATTCAGTCTGAGAAATAAGGTGTGGTTCTAAACTACAAGACAAAGAAAAAGTCCTGGTTCTCTTGTACATTTGCAGTTGCACCTGCATCTGGTGAAGCTTCTTTAGACGTGGTTTCTAAGTTCAAAGTGTATGTAACTGGTGGCTTTGGTACAGGTATATTATCGTCATGAGGAACAGATCTTAATGCTGAGGGTATATTGGTATAGACGGTTTTATATTTATTTCGAGAAACCGATGACTTTAGCCACCCAAATATAACGGATATCCAAGTGATTCAGAGGTTCATGTCATTGGAACAGCCAAAGACATTGATGTGTGCGTGCCTTTCAAACAACTCTTAAATACCCTTGAACATGAGTTGCAGCAGGATTTTTTACGCCTACACTTTATCTTGGTCACCGATCTGACAGCCAAAAAAAGTCCGTAAGACTTTTGTACAAGCTGTGACAATGGCTTCCTGTGTTCTTTAAATGTGACTTTGCCAGATACATATATAAAAAAATACATTAGGGTTGATTTTACAAAATTATGAAATTTTCAATTAACGAAAATACTATACAAACTATATTTACTGAATATTAATAAAGTAAATTAACTGTATGTTAAAGTAAATTAACTTAAACAATACACTCTGCTTGTTCCTCCATTTAGACTACTGGTCATGATATGAGATTGAACATGTGCAAATTCAGATAATCGACTTTTGAAGAAGGTGGATGACGTTTTCAAATGAAGATGAAAAAAAAAAATAAATAAATAAATAAAATAAAGCACGAAATCCCCCCCCCCCCCATAAATATATGTATATATAGATATACTGGTGCAATTTTATTATGGAGCAATTTTATTAACCTATTTGGACTTAGAATTGTTAAATCTGTCAGAAACAATTATTATTTTTACAGGGAAGATTTTGAAACCGACTAGTGTTATTTTGATCCCCTGATCCCATCGTTAATTTTTAAAGGGGAAAGAAGGGGTATTTTAATAAAATAAACAAGAAAGAAAAATCATGCGTCAGGCAAAGATTATGAAACACTTTCAACACATTCAGAACAACGTAACAAAACTTCACAGTTTAATAAGGTGAAAGATGTCTAAGTAAACTATTTGGAAAACGCATGACACATTCGAAAGCAAAATTTCAGCAATTACCACCCGTAGTCGGAAAAACATCTGAATTCTTTTTTGCAGTTCTGTATATGATCTATAGTTTTGCGTATATACTACTTACACAGTATGCCAAAATTTAGTTCAGTTAGAAAACGCATAACGCACTTGAAAATTCCCTTTCAGCAGTTTCCGACAGTAAGCGGAAATGTACTATTCTATTGTGAGGCCCTGTATAAGATCTACGGGATTTATACACGCCAAGTAATGCGAAAAAAACAGTTAAATTTAAAAAAGCATACCACAACTGAAAATGCACTTCCAGCAATTATAGCTTATAGGCAGTACTGTATCCGAATTATTATGTGTGTACTTCTAACTGAACGATTAATGCTATACACACCATATTCTATACTAAACATCTTATAGTGCACATCAGTGACGCATATTAATTTCATTATGTTTGAAATAGTACAGCATCATTAAAATACACTACCAACATTTTTTCTCCATAGACCATAATGTAACGGAATTATTTTGAGTGACCTGGTAAACGAACTATAAGTAAATACTACTAACTCCATTTTAATACAGATCATTCTATGATATACCTCAATAACATATATCATTTACATGACAATCCTAGTATAAGTAAGCCAATTAAAGCGCGGACAGACAGATGGATAGTCAAAACCGAATTCATAAAACACTTTTCAACTATGTTGGAAAGTATTAAAAAGGGAGAAGATATGTTTTATACCGGGAAATGGTCAGGTAATTTAGGACTCAGTTCTTTAATTTTAAATAAGTGGAATTGTTAAGTGATATTGCTAAGTTGTTCGACGAAAATTTCAGTGAAACTAAAATTTTGAAAATGTTGATAACATGAAAATGTCTCTTCTGAAAAAGTTATATTTGTGAACTTTTCTCTCCTTTTCTAACCACCAAAAATGAATGGATTGACCTCCTCCCCTCTCAGACCATTATGTAATATGAAAACAAACAAAAAAATAAAGAAACTAAATTGTTTATTAATTTTAATTTTTCAGTCATTATCCAATTAATTGGATAAATCAATAAGCAATCAGATACATAGATATTTTAAATCGAAGACATCTTCAAATTAACGAATATTATTTTTTTAAGTTGCAAAATTTTTAAAAATAAGAAGGTTTTTAAAGAAACAGTGAAAGAATATCAGTAATCGATAGAGATATTTTTTCAGAACGGAAGAGAACGATGTATTAAAAAAAATAAATTCACAGAAAAAAAACATTTTAAAAGTGCTTGAAAAGAGTGACTTTCGTAAACAACAGTGCTTCAAGATGATTCAACGCTCCCATCTCCCAAATGTCCTCCTACATTAGTAGTGATCGCACGTTTGCTTTGCTAGATAAAATAAACTCAATTAAATTAATGTTTCCGTAGCATGACTATTTTACTCAAACACTTCTGCTCTGTTAAGATTGCTGTTTATATTCAATGGATAATAATTTAAAATTTTAATAAAAATACATTTAGAAAGTGAATAAATTAACTAAAAAAACACATTAAGGGGTAACGCTAATTTGAAATGCAAATTGAAAATACATTTATTAAATATATACAGGGTGCTCCAAAATTCGACCGACAAATTAAGAGGGGTGATAGAAGGTATCAAGAGGATGAAAAATTACCATAGAACATGGGGTCACAAACCACGTATTTAATCAAAAATCAGGGTGTTCTGCCCTAATTCAATTTGTGTTGACGGCAAAAACTGTCTGACAACTGAAATACATTATAATAAAACTTTTAATAGACATTCTGACCTTTGTTGTAAATGTGATAATATCGAAAAAAAGTGGAAGAAGTTTCCATTATGCGTGCCAGCAGTATGCATTTGACGCTCCACATTTTGGACTGCAATTGCCTGTTCATACGATATCATCGATTACTTGAGAACCCTTTTTTACCAGAACTTTTCGTGATGTTATAACATTTCACACAAAATAAAGTACATATCACTGCATTTTCACTGTAATGTTTTGATTTTTCTCAAAATTATTACCATCAACGCAAGTTCAGTCATAATGAAACACCCTGTATTTGTGACTAAATACGTGGTTTGCGATCCTATGCTCTATGGTAATTTTTCATCCTCTTATCACCCCTCTTAATTTGACGGTCGAATTTTGTAACACCCTGTATTTAAGTATAATAAATATGTTTTAGTAAACAAAGATGCCAATTCTACGTGCAAGATTTCTGATGAACAATTGAACACGTAACAAAAATTGTTCCATATTCTGCACTGTATTAACAAAAGACATACGTGTTCAGCTTTTGAAAATTATCAAAATGTTAAACATCATTGGACATAAAATAGATGAACCTATTTTCTACCTCAAAAATCGATATAAAAATTAACATAACCAAGAGACATTTTTTTTGTTTTCAACAAAACTTCTGCATATTTCTTTCGATAATTGGATAAGGAAGACCTTTAAGTTTTATGATGATACGACGAAATTTGTAAAAGCAACATTGCATACCACTTTAGAAGAAAAAATAAGAAAAATGCTTTAAGTAATGCTATTGTGTGCATAAAAAAATGCGTAAGTCATATGATGTGCATCAAATACTTTGAATTTATTATTTGACCAGATTTACTTTATTAATTAATGGAGAAGGGGGCTAGTGTGGACAACGTGAATAATTCTAGTATTTATCAAGTAAAATTTCTATATAAATTCCTGTATGTTGATAACACAGATATAGACTTCCATGTGTGGTTTGGTGAAAAAAATACTTAATAGCTCAGTAGTAATTTATAAAAGAAGATTTTCAGAGTATATACGTTTTTTTAATTACTCATTTTACTTATACTATCTTATTATTATGAATAAAAATGATAACAAGTAATTAATGCATGCATTGACTATATAATCCAATTTTTAACTTTTTTTGTACATGGCTTAAATAGAACAAAAATAGGCCAAAACAAAAAATGGCACTATGGGACTAGTGTGGACACATCATTTTGGGGTTACTGAGGACATTCTACATTAACCTATTTAGCTTTTTCAGGTTGTAGAAATATGGATTAATTATAAATAATTGCCGTTTTAGACTATTTAATTAGAAAATATTGCTTAAATAAGGAAAAAGGATAGATTAATTTATAAAGTTTACTTTTCAGTTTCAATTATTTTTAATTAAACTTAAATCAGACTTTGTAAAAAGGGATAAATGGCATATTTTAACATGATGCATATCCCTTTTTTACAAACCCAAATCAATTACTTTAATGCAATTTTATTTATCAGAAATTTTGTAAAGTGTTTAAGGTATTTTGCTTCCTAATGTAAAGGACATATCACAAATTCCATAGAGTGACATTATGTCAGAACTACCACCTCCCATAATTTATGGTAGCACTGCTCGCACTGCATCACAGTTAACATTTAATGTTGATATGTGAAAATACATTGTAAAGTAGTATTGCACGTATTTCTCCATTAAAATCATTGTTTTGGTCTTTGATTTAAATTCTTTTATTAAGGTAATACTTGATTACAAATATATTATTAAGGCTTATAACTTTAAACAACAAATATTTATTTTTAATTATATTATTTGAAACAGAATCATTATTTAAAGTTTTATCATCTTGTCCAAAGCAACACCCCAGTCATTATTTTAGCTTGTCCATACTCACCCCATCTCATGGCGCTAATGTGGAGAAAAACAGATTAAAAAAAAGAATTATATTAAATTTATATATTGCCAACCATCTTGATAATCTAAACAAAACAAAGTTAACAAACCAGATGATGTTTTGAAATCTTTTTGCTTTGTTATAATTGATATTTAAGACATGTTTTTTGTAGATTTATAAAAATTGTCCACACTAGCTCCTTTCTCCCCTACTTATACAATCACTTTAGAAAATATGCTATCTTGTTTACACAACTGGAGTTTCAGGATAATTCCTCATGTATTTTTCTAGATATTTAACAAAACGTCTAAAATCGCAAGTGACCAATCATCATTGGCGATATAGTGTATAATGGTTCCGTTTTTACTTTTTAAGTAGGGAACCTTTACAAAAAGAAAAGGAAACGGTTATCTTTGATATTCACGGAGTTTGAAAAATGAACGTTGTTTTACGGTATCGTATAAGAAATGAGTTTATAATTTGTAATGAAACCAATTCATAAATAACATCGACACGACAGATATTAATGTTAAATTCCAAACAATTTTCTATAAGCTTGAAGAAATTTTTCATAATATAGTCGAACTCCTATTTAGCGCGATCCAATATACTACAGGTTCAGATATAACAAGAGGAAAAACATGTTCCCCAATTAAAAATTTCTAATTTTTGTGTAGTTTTCATTTAAAATTTACTTACATTTTACTGAATTGCTGCTTTTTCCACACATTGGCCGACAGTCCACAATCTCAATAGCAGTTTTTACCCCCATTAAAAAACGAAACTAATAAAGAAAGAGACCAAAAATGCTCTTGACTTTTCATACTTTTTCTCCATGTATCGCATTTAACGATTTATTTATCTTTTCTCGTATCCAAATATATATTTTTAAAATAATCACGGATATTCTAATTTTAAAGAATAAAACTCATGAAAAAAACATAAAACGTAATGAATTTGGCAATATTTTTTTCTTTTTTATGAATTTTAAACTTCTTGTTACCAAAATATATATTAACACCAACAGGAAAAACTGTCTGAAATAAATTATTTACGAGCTTATGGAAATTTTTACAGATCGTCTGCGATGAGACTGCAACTAAACGATTTTTAAATTGTTCCAGAACCAGGATACCACCAAACATTTTGGATTATTGAATCCAACTTCACCTAATTATCGTCTGCAACAAATGTATAATACCGCATTCTACTTCTGTTTCATAAAATTTTTAAGTTGTTATCAATTTATGTTGAAATAATGACTTCATTCAGCAACGAAGACCTATTTGAAATGATTATGAAAATACGCCATGTGCAATAGAAATAATTTTCAAACGGCACGGGAGTTCAGACGCCAATTTCCGAATTCACTGAAGCCTAATGGGATGTTTATTCATAGTTTAATTATACGTTAGAAAACGTCGGGATCGTTAAAGCTTCGTCCAGGACCAGAGAGACATCGTCAGTATAGTGACAATGAAATAATTGATATTTTAGCCTATTTTGCTACGAATCCGTATGCGAGTATCGGGAAAGCATGCTCAGTTATCAATATTCAAAGATTTTCAATTTGGAAAATACTTCGTGAAACTAAGTGGCATCCGTATTGTATAGATGGACTCAAGCGCTTAACCCTTCCGTTTACGCACGTAGTGTAGATTTTTGCAACTGGCTTCTAATACAACATGCTGATGTGAATCCACGGTTCGTTTGGAATATTTTGTGGGCAGACTAATGTCTGTTCACGGAAGACTGAGCTATCAACTGCCGTAATAATCATTATTGGAATAAATGATTCCATTTTTCGTTCGTAAAGTACATCTCCAACAGCGATTTTCTATATCTGTGTCGTATGAAATCTGGAACAACACATTAATTGGCTCTTTTTTCTTTTCTTTTTTTAATCAAGAAACATTGACAGGCAATAGGTACCATGACCTTATTCTAAATGTTGCTGTCAAAGATTTTATGGAAAATACAATACCCTTAAAGGATTATTATTGTGTTTGGTTCCAACACGACGACGACGGCTCTCCACCACATAACACTCAAGTAGCGAGTAATTTCGTTAATACAGAATTCGGAAACCGTTGGATTGGTTTACGCAGAATGGTCATCACCTCGGTTACCGTATCTAACGCAACTAGAATTTTATTTGTGGGGCCGAATTCGTGCTTTGGTGTATGTTCCACGTCCACTAAACATACAAGATTTGTTTGCCAGAATAACTGATGTATTCCAAAGCATTGCGCTCCATGAACAAGAAACACTTTCACGAAGAGCAGAACTTTGTATTGGTGCTGACGGCAGCCACTTTGCAGTTACCTTGAGACAACCGGAGGATTATAATCATTTAATAAACCTCCTCCAGTTGTCTCGGTGACTCAGAGCTATATTTAGTATATTAAGGGACCAAAATGTAATAACTTTGGTATATAGTATATTTATATGCTTATTAATTGGTTTACCAACTTCCAATACCGATGTTCATACTTCCAACAAAGTTTTTTTCCCTTGCACCGGATATAACGTTATACTTTTCTTTATCATTTTACTCGACAACTATTAGTCGTAGAGGTATAGTTCTTTGGGCATTTTTTTGTGTACTCCAAGCGAGGAATCTGGTTGTGGAGAGTTTGGGCAGTCTTGATGGGGAACCTTGTATACATTTTTGCTTAAACGGGTTTCATTCAGAAATATTAAACATTTCCAAGAAAACATAATTCAATAGAATACAAAAGTTTCCGCCGTTCCGTTACACAATGGGACACTTTAATTACGCTCTATATTACCAGTGTTGCTATTTGTTGCTATTTCTGTACTTTCAGAAACCACAATTCATTGCTTTAGTTGATCATTGCTGTCAATCTTAAAATGTTAGACTTTGGATTTAAAAAATCCTTAATAAGTTAGGCCTTATGAGCGAAGAGACAAAACGGGGGCACCCACGGCAAATCTACCTTACGTAATAACATGTAATCGGAAGTCTATCTGCACGATCTTTATCTTTAACGCTATCAGTTCGCTTGAATTTGTTTAAAAAATCTTTAATAGCTTCTCTGTTAGGGGCTCATTTTCTAAATTTCCGTTTGAAGTCCTTCTGCAGCGGTTCATACATTAACCTACATAGACGAGCACAAATATTGGCTATTCATTCTTCTGTTGAAAACATTCACTAGCAAAGAAATTGGAAACCTGTTTCTCAATAATGCATAGTAACTTTCTAAGCACCTACCTGCAAACCTTCTGGTTATCTCCAAATCAAATAAAGCCAGAAATTGTATTAAATAAAATAAGTTAAACTAATAACCATATAGAAAAGAGAAACATTTCATTAAATAATATTCCTTGTTCAAATAATTTTTATATGACTTGAACAAATACGAAAAGCCTGCAACTAAATGTAAATACCCTGTATTAAAGCCCGATTTATTGCCTTTTGAGATCAATTTGAATTTGGTTTCTATCTTGTTTAGAACATCAATTTCAGTCATATGAGTGTTAGTAATTTAATATATAGAATACAGGCTGAATTACATTTTAGCGTTTTTCAGATTTTAACATTTTTCATTTACACAAAAAGTTATACGTATAAATGTTACGACACTTTCTTGAAACACTTTAAAGGGATAATTTAGAGAAGAATGTCTACTCTGAATATACACTAGACGTCCCATTATCTGACACTTATGGGACCAGGGCTAGGAGTATTTCAGAAAATCGAAATCGTCGGATAATCGGGAGGACACATATCTGATCCATTTTCTAACTATACAAATGTTAATCTATATGATTAAAATTACTATAAATGAAGTAAATAGCTATCATAAAAAAGATAAACAACTATTATCATGAAAGGAATATTTTAAATAAAAATTAGGCAAATGTCGGCAGAAAATGCCGTAATGCCTTTTTGTTTTAAGTACATTGTTAAAAATTTGCAACAAACTGTACAGTCATTTGACCATTTTGATAACTGTAATTTAACTGTATTCTGACCATCATATTATTACCCATATTCTGGTCAGAATAAAGCCAAATTACGATTATATCAGTGTTTTATATAAAAACGGTCTAATGACCGGACAGTTTGCTACAAGTTTTTAATAGTGTAAAGACTATTTTAAGGGGGGAAAAATCATTGATCCATTTTTGTTTTCTCTTCAATTGTGATTTGCTTATATAACAAGATTTTAGATTTTAATAAAAAAGTACTTGCGATCTGTTTTTTTTTTTTTTTTTTTTTTTTTTTTTTTTCACAATTTTCAAACCATTTTTGTAGCCAAGGGTAATTAACATATGATACATGTAGAATTTCCGAAATTTTTCGGTCTATTTTAAATGCCTATTCTAACAAAATTCTGTATTATTTGATAAAAATTTACAATGTATTGAAATTATTTAAAAGTATTTTAGTAATAGTTTTAGCTTTTTTTACCATGTTTAAAGCTTTGTATAATTGATTTATAAGTTAAAAATACGACATTTTCGCCCAGAACTTTTTAATACAACCACAAAACCCTTTATGATGAAACAGTATCATTTAACTGAGTGCATTGTATAATCAAACGTCGACTAAAATTTAAAAACATTTTTCTGCGGTAAAATGCTAACATGCATCATTTTTTAAATAGTTACGGTCATAGTTATGAGCGTGGTTCATTCTTCCAAAGAGGATTCAGTCTTCATAATATAATTTACGGAATGAAAGTACCTTGATTTGAATTTGATTTTTTATGTTACTATCCTTTATTGCTATTTTTAAGTGCTTTTCTATTGAAAAAGCCAAAATATACAGCTATTTTGCATATTATTTAAAGTATTTAGCCATATTCTACAATATAATGTACATAGAAAGTCATATTCAAAAAATTCTTCTCCGAAAATAGCCTAATACTTTAACCTTTTCCGACACAGTGTGCCCGGGTCGGGATACCTAATTTTAATTCCAAACATACAAACGGCATCAAGAATATTTTAATAAAATTTTCCATTAACAATGAAAGTGAAAAGTAGCAAGTTTTTAATTTCTAAAAAAGTCGTATGCAAATTCCGGTGTCAGTCGACGATTTCATCATTTTACAACGAAATTTGTCTGTGCCGGAAACGGTTAAGCAGACAGCTGTGAGTCATTTTGAAGTCTGTGAAGAAACTATGAACTTGATAGTCTCCCACATCAACATTATAAAATGTTATCTTCAGTCATTGCTCTCCACCTACAGAATTTATATTGAGTCAAGAGATTACGTACATAACGTAAATTAAAATATGTGAAGTTGAGCTAAACAGTGCCATACATAGAAAAGGTATTTCAGATGCGTTTTAAAAGGACCAGGAATGACAGGAACAAAACTATATGACCGTTGGAAGATTAAGGGGACAAGTAATCTTAGAATGTATGAAACTATATATACATATATACAAAAAAAAAAAAGATATGCTTATTTTTCTAACAATTTATGCATTATATTCAAATAATTGGTATCTAATTAAAATGACCTATTATCGAAACATGACTTGTATTCTTTCAATAATAAAAAGTCAATATATCATAAAAGTCGGAAATTCAGTGCCATTTTCAAAACATAAATAAAGATGTTTTTAGAACATTAATTGAAGTATAAAAAATTTAAGACTTTTATATTCATGCATTTCTACAAAAGTATTAAAATTTCAGAAAAACTGATAATTTTGAATGCGGTTTTGTTTAATATATTATAAATTAACTAAGCTGTAATATTAGCGAATAATAATGATAATAATAAAAAATCGATATTTTGGTCAATTTAAATGTACCAGTACTTTGCGCAAAATCTGTTTAATTCGAAAAACTCTTCAAAAAAATTCTTCCTATAATAATAACCCCAAGACAAACTTTCAAAAAATATTTTATTTATTAACCATTTGGAAAAATGCTTATTGTTCTCGTCAGGGTAGGAAATGAAAAGCATATCTGAACACTCTAAAACTGGGAGGAGTGAAAATGTCACTATTTGAAAGAGTGACAGGTATTTTTTATTCTTTTTGAAGTGAATTTTTTAAAAATACACTCCTTAAAGAGTGGAATTTTCCACTCGCTAGAAAGGAGGGAAATATCTCACT
The DNA here is from genome assembly GCA_963932465.1 of Maratus speciosus. Taxonomy (NCBI): domain Eukaryota; kingdom Metazoa; phylum Arthropoda; class Arachnida; order Araneae; family Salticidae; genus Maratus; species Maratus speciosus. The sequence continues at coordinate 347,871,804 of OZ010796.1, forward strand.
CCGTTATCAAGAGTGAATTAGTCACTCCTGAAAGGGTGACTTACGTATGCATTGCTTATTATCCAATCAGAACAGCAAGGCGACGACACTCTTGAAAGATAAGAAAAATGATCACTTTTTCGTCTGCCATTTTAAGATTAACAGATTAGGATATCATTAAAATTATTCTTTGTGGAATACATAAAATAAAGGTAAGTCTTATTTAATTTTAAGTATTTATCCGTGTGTAGATATGTGGAATGTTAATATTATGAGCTAAACAGTTGTATGTTGTATAGAAAAAGATTGATCGTGGAGTATTCAAAAGTGATTGTAAGATTTCCTAAAGTAGCGGTCTGAAATGTAATTGTTTTAAAAGGACCGGGAAAGCCGCATGTCCGCCATGTTAAATTCACCAACTTTATGTACCTTTTTCTCAGAAATGGTGAAAGACAGAGGTCTAGATTTTTTAGAGTAGTTTGAATAATATGCTTTACGTATTTTAACAGACCATTTTCGTTCTAAAGTGATTGTGAGATTTCTTCATGTAGCGGCCTGAAATGTAATTGTTTAAGGGGACCGGGAAAAACGTATCTCCGCCATGTTAAATTCACCAACTTTATGTACATTTTTCTCAGAAACGGTGAAAGATAGAGGTCTAGATTCTTTAGAGTAGTTTGAATAACATGCTTTACGTATTTTAACACCATTTTCGTTCTAAGTGAAATTTAAAATTAATTATTAATTATTTATTGAAAGTCATTTTTAAATTAGATTTTTGGCAAGATTTTCACTGCCTAAAATAAATAATTCTCAACAAAACATTAAATTCCTGTGTTAAACTATACAATATAACATAATATAAGTATTTAAAAAAATCTGAGTTCTTAAGTTAATAGATATTGAAACAAGTTGGAAATTGCTCGTCAAACGTGGCAAATAAGGTGCGTTCGTAGTTTCAGAAATATTTTTTGCCCCGCATATTGTACTGAATGTATATTTTAGTGCAATACATAAGTGCATATCCATTTCATTCTGTTCTGAAAGGCTGTAACATCATTAAAATGCACTTGAAATATTTTTTTTCCCATTGGCCGTCATGTAACGGAAAGCTTTTGACTGTCCCTGTAATTAAACTATGCATCGATTTTCCTGAAATTTGAAATGAGTCTACAAAATTTTTCAACAATTATATATTTAAAATTTCAGATCATTCGGAAGGCTGTAACACCATTAAAATGCACTTGCAATAATTTATTCCCATTGGCCGTAATGTAACGGAAAACTTTTGACTGTCCCTGTCATTAAACAATACATCCGATTTTCATAAAATTTGAAATGACTCGACAAAAGTTGGCAACAATTATATATTTAAAATTTCAGACCATTCGTTTGGATAGTTTTTGCTCTGTTATATGCGGACGCAGTGTTGAATTCAAACACTTTTCTCCGGGAGGGATTTCTGTGGCTCCGGGGGGGGGGGGGATCGCACTTTTTGACCATTGAAAACACAAAATCTCAAATCTTCCGTTGGGGGGGGGGGGTGTCACCCCCTGAAATCAACACTGCTGGGACAGACGGACTGAACGACGACTATAGGTGCTACGTATTTATATAATTACGAACGCACCTAAAAAAGGAACATAAACATGAAAAATCCAAGTTTTGAGAAAAAGTCAATTAAAGATTTAAATGGCCATTAAGCTGTGAAGTACTCTTAGAAAGAATAAATAATTTCAACACTTACTTTTTTCATATATAAACATGTGTGACACGTCGTTGGAAAGACAAAAGTTTAAACTATTTAATGATATAAAAAAGTAAAAATCGATTTTTAGGTGCGTTCGTAGTTATATAAATACGTAGCACCTATAGTTGTCGTTCAGTCCGTCTGTCTGTCTGTCCGCATATAACAGCGCAAAAACTATCCAACCGAATCGTTTGAAATTTAAAATATATAATTGATGCACAATTCTGTCGCGTCATTTCAAATTTTATGAAAATCGGGTGTATAGTTTAATTACAGGGACAGTCAAAAGTTTTCCGTTACATTACGGCCAAATGAAAAAAATTGTTGCAAGTGCATTTTAATGATGTTACAGCCTTCCGAATAGTCTGAAATTTTAAATAGGGTAGATGTGCCAGTAATGAACACCCCTTGATGTTTTTGGTTCATAAAAAAATAACTAATAAATGTTTAACTTTAATTAATTTTTTTATAATTTCCCCTTGCATGTTTTATAAAACTGGGTTATTGTTGATACTTTTAATCAAACTAATTAGGAAGCAGAAAATAATGTTTCAAAGTTTTGATGTTTTTCTGTGAAAATCTTAATGAAGAGCCTAAGAGCTGGATTCGTTTAATTAATTTATATATTATTTATTTTCTTGCAAAATTTGAATGCTTTTGTTTTAGTAGCAATTGAAAACTTAGACTTTTATATACTAACGGTCATTTATGAAATTTCATTTATTTTTAAGGTTTTAAGAGGGGTGTCCATTACTAAAATGGTTAATTAGTCATTTTCCATCAAAACTTTTATAAATACCTACTTTTAAGTTATTTTATGTGATTAATAAAATTTCTTTTTTTTTTTTAATGTATGCTATTTTAAAATCTGGCAATCAAACCAGCTAGGAAGCAGAAAATATTGTTTAAGAGAACAGTCAAAGAGGGGCTCATAGGGCTTAATACCTCTCCGTTTAAATTAAAACAATTAAGTTACAGAAGCTATTAAAAATCTATTTTCTGTCTTAAATGTTTCCGTATTCGCCTCTGACGAAAAAAAAAAAAAAGTAATATTCCTTAATTTATAGGCAATATTCATGAAAATAGTAAATCTGCAGATCTGTGGCCTCAAACATCAGTTGTACAGTTTTATCTTTGGAAGATTAATTGTTAAAAACAGCGAGACAAAACTGAACACTAACATTCTAAAACTTTTTTTTTTCTATTATTATTACCTTTTAAATCCCCCAATGTTTCAATAATTTGATAGCTGTAATTGCCAAATATTTAGTATTTTAAACTGTCCATCTAAAATAATTAAAACATTGATCTTCTGATAATTACAATAATTGATGCAAACAGTAAATGATTATCACAAATATTTTATTAATTACTGGTATCCTTATTGTTAAATTTATTTGAAAATAACTATTTTGTTTCAATGTATTCACTAAATTCTGTTTCTAAATACAGTCATAAAAACAATTATATTTATTATTTTTTATGGGGGTGTCCATTACTGGAACAGGGGGTGTCCCTTACTGGGCTTTTGATTTATTTCTGTTATTTAAATTAAATTTCGATTCATATTGCGAAATGAGACTATAAGAATGGTTAAATATTGTTGATAGATTAATATAATATTGAAAAAACTGGAATATAATAATTATAACTATTAATAAAAAAATAATTTTAAAGGTATTTCCTTAAGGGTGTCCATCACCATCTACCCTATATAATTGTTGCAAAATTTTGTTGAGTCGTTTCAAATTTTATGAAAATCGGATGTACAGTTTAATTACAGGGACAGTCAAAAGCTTTCCGTTACATTAAGATCAATGGAAAAAAAAAAGTATTTCAAGTGCATTTTAATGATGTTACAGTCTTTCGAACAGAATGAAATTGATATGCACTTATAAAGTTCACTAAAATATACATTCAGTACAATATGCGGTGCAAAAAATATTTATAAAATCAGTTATAGTACGAACGCACCTCATTTGCCACGTTTGACGAGCAATTTCCAACTTGTTTCTATTTCCGAGGTCAATCTTTTCCTATAAAACATATAAAATCTATTTTGCTCATATTCACAAAATACAATATCTACGCGAATAAAAAATTTAAATTAAATATGGCTTACCGTGTAGTTTCACTAATAACTATTGTATTAATTCCAATTTTTGGCAATAACGGACGAAAATTAGAAATCATGATTAAGTTAAGGAATATGTTTAAAAGGAAAATAAATACATATTCCAGAGAACTTAAAATCCTTAGACTCCATGTTCATATTAAATAAAACAAAAGCAAATGACAGCGGATAAAAAACATATATACATTCTTAATATTTAAATCATGCTTAGAACTTATTTAAAAAAGATGAGTTTATAAGCATTCTTTTTTAAATGCAAAAATTAAAAATATTTTAGAACAATAGGATTTTGAAAAAATTGCAATAATTTAAGGAAAAAGTACGGTTTTATATTTAAAACAAAAATTAAAATCAAATCAAACATTCTCAAACACATAACATCCGCCTATTAAGAAGTTATTAATAGAACATTAAAAGTAATATCTTTATAGGGCATGCAATAAAAGCAAACACAAAGGATAAGATTGGAATAAATATTTTAGTTTATTTCTATCAGTAATCTAATTTAAATTCGTATGTAACTTTAACTGAATTTTTCCTTAAAAGTTCAGTTAGTGTTACAAACTATGAAATAAATAAATATTGCTAATAAAGTATTCTATTCCAATCTTTACCACGCGTGTATCTATTTTCATTGCATACTGTAATAGATGTGATTCTTTTAAATGACCCTTAAAGCAAAAAAAAAAAAAAAAGAATCGACTACATAAAAAATGAACATTCACTCCTATGAAAGAGTGACTATTCACTCCTGCCAGGGGTTGAAAAACCGCACTCCTTTAAGAGTGAATAGTCTCTCCTCCGAAAAAGTGATTATCCACCCCTATTTAGAGTGACTATTCACTTCCCAGGAGTGACAATTCACTCTTTCAGAGAGTCAACAATTTCACTTTTGCTCAGAGTGAATAGTCACTCTAAAGAGGTTGGGCATATTTTGAGTCTGCGATAGAGTGACTATTCACTCCTCCTGAGTGAATAGTCACTCCTTTTTATTTAGAGTGAAGGTTTTTATTGGTTTAATCCGCATTTTATTAGTTTTCTGATTGGTCTATACAGTAATCTGTATTCCCCTTTACTTTCAACAGAGATGGATACCTTCTGTTGCCACTATGACAAAAAAATAATAAAAACTACAAAAAAAAAAAAAAAATTAATAACTCAGAAACAAATTGAGATACAGCTTTCAAACAAATTGCATTTAAAAGTACATTTTTTTTCTCTATCCGACGGTGTAAAAAGTAATATTGTCGGATGTTTAGAAGTTTAAGAATGAAATTTCCTTTACAATTGGTAGTCAGATTTCTTGGAAATCTGACGATGGGAAAGCCTTTTCCCGAACAGCCAATGAAATGCTTAGATAATAAGTAAGTTTCAGGTGGATAATAACTAATGAAAATGAAATAAAATGAATAACAATTTCTGCCAAAGAGTTAATTTTAATTTGTAAGATTTTCACGTGCAAAAGAAAAATGGAATAAGCCAATTAAAAAAAAAAAGAAAAAAAAAGATAAATAGGACAGGAATGAATACATATAAATATTTCACACCAAATACGAGTCATAGGCGATTTTTTCGCTTGCAATTTTTACGTGTAATAACACTATTAATGTTTAATTCATGACGTACGTAATGTATAATCAACTCCGTGCGATTCTTTATGTCTTAAATTTTAGTCTTTGAAAAAATCATTTTCCAAATGGTCGTTGTAATTTGTTAAATTGCTTTATTATTATTATTATTATTATCGTTATGATAGCTTATATTGTCCAGGATATAGCCCAAAACATTTTTTTTAAATCGAATTACTACAAAGTTACAGTGACAAATATATCACTGTAACTAACTGCCACTAAACCATAATTTAAACGCATTTTTATCAAAACGATTTTTTTTTTTTTTTTTTACCTCGCCGCTTGAGTTTCTTTCGACAGATTTCTATTAAATTTTAATTCAAAAGTTCAGAATTTAATTCTGTATGGCGCTACATAAGATTTTTTTACATTTTCATTTTTCAATTTTTGCAAGAATTTTTTTATAGGGCCATTTTTTTTAATGTTTTCATTTTTACAAATATTTAAATGTTTAAAAAATCCGTCGGTCATCCATAGCCAATGCGCTAAAGATTAATTGCATTAATTTTTTATATATGTTTTACGAATGTTTGATTCGATGCATGCGGCCTGCTGACACTGCATTTTCAGGGCATCCTCGGTTACATGGATGCCAAGGACGAAGTAATTTTTAATGAAAAAAAAAGTACGAAACACTCTCCATATAACTTAATATATTTTACAAACCCACCCCAACAGTTTACGTTGTTATTGAAAACCACAAAAATTCTTAAATTAGACCATTTTCCCGTCGTAAAATCTGGTGTCCCACTCCCCCCTAAGTTCATTACAAAATTTTGCCATTTTTACGAAAATTAGAAAAAAAAAAAAAAAAAAGACAAAGTCTTGGACTGGTGGTATGGTCCTACACACAGAAAAATAGGCAAATAGAAGTCATAAAGCAGTTACACTATATAAAAAATAAAATAAGCAATATAATAATAATAAGGAAAATAAAACTTCATTGTCTTTTATTATATAATGTGCATAATTAGTCTCATATTTACTCAACGAATTTCACGCATAACAAACTATATTAAAAGATTAATTGCATTTTTCATGTTTCTAAAATTTTCATTTTCTAAGCGTTTTCACTAAGATAAATGAGTATGTAGATTCTTAAGGGAAAATAAATTAAGAACCTAGATATTATCAATGCTTGATTTTTCCAAAGGAAAAAAAAAGTACATACAAGAGCTTATATTTTAAAATATATATAAAATTAAGTCTATACTTTAGAAATATTTTGAGAACTAAGAAAAAAAGAGACATCTTTTAGGAAGTGTACACAAAAAACAGAAGTTAAGAATATTAATTTTCCGAGGAGATATTTTAAATATACGAATGCATCAATTGCCCATACACTTTACATTAGTGAGGGGAAATCGGAAATGACTATTTCAATTGTGTAAAATACGTTAGAAGATTATATACTAATCAGAATTTCTATCTTACCGTAGTAGCAAATATTTGTTCTTCCCATTGTCTATTTTTAGATTTTCGTCACGCAGGACGTAAATTATCCATTACATTTTTGTAATCCAGTATCGTTAAGACAGAATCGGCGAAATCAAGGGCGGCGCTAGAGGGGGGGGGGGGGGTACTAAGGGGCAAATATCCCCCGTCGGAGTCAAAATTTAACTGTCGTCGCGGAAAATATTTTGTCTAGGGTGTAGAGTCCTGCATCGGGTCGGGTAACAGTTTTTACCCGCATACGATCCGACGACGTGCAGCTGAGTTAAAAAAAAAAAATCCGAGGTTAATTTATAAAAAAAAACCCGACCCGCGGGTCAAGTTGTCGCTGATTTTTTATATTCTTTTAAAGTTGGGTTAGCTATAATTTTTTAGATGCCTGTTTGAGTTTTGACTCTTACCCGGTTTGGGTTAACCCATTTTTTCAAAAAGTGTTCAGAATATTGTTTCAGATTAGAGTCCTGCATTGGGTTATTGCTAGTTGAGTATTGATACTTACGGGCTAGGTTCGTGTTAACTCAATTTTACAAAAGAAATTGAAGTATTTCGGGTTGCGGGTCGACTAAATAATTTTTGTTGGGCTCTGGTCGGGTTTCAGGTTGGTTTTAAATAAAATTTGCAGGGCCGCAAATTTTATTTACTACTCGGGCAAGATTCTATTTAGGTGTAATGTTTAACTGATAATTTTCACGATGACACTTTATCTAACAAATTTAAATATTTTTTGGTCACTTCATGCGTTTTTGATAGTCATTTCTCAACTTATTATTATTATTATTATTTTTTAATTACCTCCGTCATCAAAACACAGAGTCAACCCGGCCCGAACACCGCGTTTCGAGAAAAATCGGATTATCCACTTTACCCGATGCATGACTCTAGTTTCTCTATGTTAATACTTTTTTAGGGGGTGGGGTGATCCGCGGTGGTTGGACTCATAACTGGAGAGCTGTTCTATACCTAGTCGTTGACACATTGCTGTGTATAAGCCACATACGTGGGTACATAAAATCTGTAATACTGAATGACCTCTTATTGGAAGATTGCTGAGCGGAAGAAGGATACGGACCAGAGGTTTTCGTTTCAGGTAACGCTCAAAATTGTGTGGAAACTTTTTTCCTTGTGGATTTACTGTTGATAAATGTTAGATGATCAGTGAGTTGTTCCAAAAGTAATCTTTGTAAACAGCTATTTTTTTTTTTTACTTCATGTCTCAAGCCTCAATATTCTTTGACAAGCTGCGAAAATTATGTTTCAAATAAAAATCGCTTGGCATCCTACAATTCATCTCTAATTTAAATAACCATGAGTGTTAGAGATCTGCGTAGTTTGGGTTATACCAAATTCGAACTCGAAAATTTTATATTAAGTCAACACGAAAACGGTTCCGAACCATGAAAAAAAATTAGTTGGTCGGTAAGCGGCCCGAATCCGTGGAAAAATTATTCGCCGGCCTCAACCCAACACGAACCAGAAATGAAAGGAAATTAAACCCTATTGTAATGCAATGATGGGAAAATAGTCTGTAATTATATATCCAGTGTCAATATTATCTTTTAAGTAGAAAAATCAAGATTAATATCCAAATATATAGTTTTCCATCAGAAAAATTATTTTGGGGATTCTTTTGAGAAATCGGGTCAATTTTTTGCAGTTTTCTAGTGAGTGTGTACCGGGTATCTCTGTTTATTTACTCGAATGCGCACAGAAAAAAAGAATGCACGCATGTAGAATCCAGCATGGAGTCGGGGAACCTGGTTTTACCCGATCCTGACTCGATCAAGCAGTTCGGTTCGGATCGGGTTAACGCTAGTTTTATTCTTTTCGGGTCGGGTTGAATTTAAACGTTTCAGATTTGGGTCGGTTTTGGGTTGTGTTTTGACTCTTTCGGGCCATATTCTGGTTGAATCGATTTTCAAAAGAAGTTCAGAATAGTTTTTCACATGAAATCTATGTATTTCAATATCAATGGTACAATCAATATCAATACAATATCCATACATATGTTCACGTTTATACTTAAAAGTTAAACTGGGAACTAGAAATATAATTGTAGAAACTTTTCTATAAGTACATTGAAATATGGAATAATTTTCTTTTTTTTTCGGATCAGGTCGGGTTCGGGTTAAAGTATTTCGGGTTTGGGTCGGATTAAAATAGAATTATCGGGTATAATCTGATCCGTACAGGACTGCACACGCTCTCTCTCTCTCTCTCTCTATATATATATATATATATATATATATATACACACAAACACACACATACATACATACATACATATATATATATATATGCAAATAAAACTTTGGAAGTGATCTTTAAATGTATTATATAATGATAGAGGGCAGCACTATTTCTGACCCATTAGTGAAAATACTGGATTTAATCTATTTCAATCTTATTACACTGTTTATCTTAGCTCCTTGGTTGTACCAATAGTATTTTACTTAAATATTTTTGGCAACATGTGCAAATCCTTTCTTATAATTTTTTCAACATGCTGTATCATTGATGGCATAGTTGTATCTTCAGTTGATAATATGCTTCTATTTTTAATCCATTTTAATACATTTCATTTTTTATCTTATGTCATTTCTGGCTTCTTTTACTGGATTTATTGTGTACGGTAGCCCGAATTTTGCATTTTAAAGCTTGTTATGGCTTATTCAAGGTTGAAACCGTAGATGTTATTTGTGGAACTCAAAGAAATTTGGGCCTGAGGATTCTGCCTTGGTCCCAAAAATATTTCCATTTTTCCATTGTTTACTATATTTTCAATTCCTTGTCTCATTTGTTATGATGATCTGTTTCAAAGAATTTTATAAAGGTTAATACATCATTTTTAATTAGCATAAAAGCTCATTTATATTTTGTATATTCACTATTGTTGATGATAATTTGCATTGGTTTATAATGGTTTTATTATATAAAATATAACCATTAACTAAACATTACCGACCACCAACAAAAACTATGAAATTATGAATAAAATGACATTAACAAAAATACAGTTCCCCCCAACACACTTAACATAGGTTCCAAAAACATAGTAAAAAACAGCAGAAATTGAATAATGGAAGTTTGTAGAACTTAGAATCATCTGGTCCCAAATGCCTAAAGTTCCACGTTATATTTCTGATATTTTATATTATATCTTTTCATTTTGTATGTCAACAATTCATTTGGAACTATTTCCTTATTAATATTGGTATCTTATATATTTTTTAAATATATAACCACGGTAGCTAAATGTTTTTAGCAATCTCGATACTTTTATATGTATAATGGTGTAGTTATATTTATATATTTCACAATTTATATTAAATTTATTCATATTCATTAATATTTAATAAAGTTAACGATTAACTTGTATTTAAATTTTAGCTTACTCAGGACAATATCATATTAATTTTTAATAGTATACTATCTTAAATGAGAATAAAATGCATAATGATTGTATTTGTTATACCTAATGCTATGACAGTATGGATTTTAATTTGGTAATTTTTTTTCTCTATCCTTTTTAATTTTGTTTCATTTTGAACTTAATTGGTGTTCAATGGTTTATTTATCGATTTTATGTGTGTGGTAGTCCCAAATTCATATTCTTTAGCTAATTTATGGCTAATATGAAGATGAAACCACACATTTTATTTGTGGAACTTAAGGCATTTGGGACCCGATGATTCTGTCTAAGTTCTACAAATTTCCATCATTCCATTTCTGTTATTCAATTTCTGCTGTTTTTTACTATGTTTTTGGAATCTATGTTAAGTGTGTTGGGGGGAACTGTATTTGTTAATGTCATTTTATTCATAATTTCACAGTTTTTGTTGATGGTCGGTAATGTTTATTTAATGGTTATATATTATATATATGTGTGTGTGTGTGTATATGTATACATTATTATTATTATTATTATCAATTTGGGCCCTCTGTCCGGGAGATCGTGCCCTCCCGTCGGACAATTACTGGCTCCTCTCCTGGGAGGAACAGCAAAAGATTCCTTTTTAGACAGGTGTTTGTCTTATCAAGAACAATTGCATAATAACCATTTACGTTTAATGCGTACCCTTTTTATAGGTGTTACTGTGTTTTAAATTCTAACGAACCCTTGTGATAGAAATAAAAAGTTACAAACCAAAAAATGAGTTTGTATTGCTCAGTTTTGATATGAACGAAAAAAAAAAAAAAAGTAAAGTTAAATGAAAATAAATGCCGAACTAACATATTATTATAGTTATAACGAAGGCTTCCAATTTTTAGCTAAATAAATAAATAAATTGTTATTTTTTCTTCAAACGTAATAAAATGTTAAATAATATACTCTTAATGAACCCTTATCATAAAAAATAAAGAGCTACAAAAAAGAAAGATTTCTATTTATTCATTGTACATAATAGTGAATTTTCGAAAATAAACACATTCTGAACTGATTTATTATCATAGTCAAAACAATCTGTTCCATACTGTAGCTAAAAAGTTCAAATAAATAGTTAATTTTCATTCAAACGCAATAAAAGAAAATAGTAAGATCAGCTGTTTACCGAACCGTTAAATATGGAACTTTTCTAAATTAAACCAATGTTAAACTAATATATTATTTTATTTATAATAACCTGTCGCAAGTTGTAGGGGTAAAAAGGTAAAATGAATAGTTAATTTTGCTGGAAATGCAACAGAGGAAAACGTAAACAAAGATAATCTGTTTACCGATCTTTTAAATAATGTACTCATAATATACTACAGAAAATGTAGATCTTTGAAAAATATCTTTATTCTTTATTTTATATAATAGGGAATTCTCGAAAATAAACAAATGCTGAAGTGGAATATTATCATAGTTATAAAAATAAAAGTGTTGTAATTTGTAGCTAAAAGTTTAAACAAATAGATAATGTAGCTCCAAATGAAAGAAAGGAAAAACGTAAAGAAATATCAGCTGTTTACCGAATCATTAAATCATCAAAAATGAAAAACTATTAAAAAATATTCATAGTTTATTTTATAACATAGTGAATTGGAACAAAAAATGGCGAACTAGTATATTTTTGTGGTTATAACAAACTTTTTTAAGTTGTAGCTAAAAAAGGGAAAATAAATAGTACATTTTGCTGAAAATGCAACAGAAGAGAAGATTGAGTGTTCAAAAAATTGTTAAAAAATGTTCCTCTCACTTTTCAACCAGATTTTAAATAAAATGACTTGAAAAATATATTTTGCAAATTAGAAATTAATAATGAAATTTAAGAATTACTTTCGCGGAAAATCTCTTTCCGGAATAGACTTTTTAAAGTTCTTTAGCACGCAAAGCTAGAATATAAAGTTCATACTGAGCTTTATCAAATAAAATAGAATGAAAAAAGTATATATATTAGGTGTGCTTTCATGTACATGAAACCAAAAATAACGCCTTTGAAAAGGAAAATCGAATAAATGGCCTTAAACCATTCACTTATTTCGAAGCTATCACCAACAATCTAATTACATGACTAATGTCATCCAAGTGGGAAAGTTTTTTATTGTTCCCTTTAATATGAAAATGATTTTAAAAAAAAATAAACAAATATGAAACTTATTGACATAGTTAGAGAGTTGCCGTTCTCCGTATAACGCCCAATATTTTTTAATATATCAGGGGGCACTGAGGAGTATTTATACATTTTACTGGCACCACTATTTTAAATAATAATTTCTCATTAATAGATGGAACATATTAATGCTTTCCTTTTGCATATGTTGTAGAAATATACAACCAAGATTATTGTTTGAAACCAGTGGAACAAATAAAATATAAAAATAGTCGCCAGAAGTACAACATTATATGAAAAAAAAAATAGTGTGCGTTACGGAGAATGGGAACTCTCGATATAACAAACTGGCAAATTGTAGCTACAAATTAGTTTCTAACAAATGCAATAGAGGAAAAACATAAACAAAGATCAGCTGTTCGTCAATCTGCTGTGGTGACTCGTAGCTAAAATCAGTGGGGGTATTTGTTGCTACAGAAATTTTCTAGCCATTGTTTTATTTTTGTGTAAAACGAAAGAAAATGATATGACGTGTATTTCTTTCGAAAATGAAAACTAAATTGAAATTAACTCTTTATGACCAAAAAGGAGCTTTAATTTAAAAGCTCATAAAAATAGCGGATATTGCTCTAGAAAAAGTTAATAACTATGATTTGAAAGGCCGTTTATTCAGGGTTTTAAGATGGGATGAATATTAAAATTTTTGTAAGTTCTGTTAAAGTAAATACCAGCGTAAATGCTAAAAAAATATATTAAGAAATTCTGCCTAACCATATAATAAACGAAACAATATTATAAGTTTTGAAACCAGTTTTAAAATCTAACGTTAAAAGTAACATGAAAATTCCACATAGGAAAATTTATGCATCTAGTTTGATTTAACTTTGCTCTACACTGTCTTTCCAAACTAAAAATTCAACATTACCTAAAAAATGTTTTAATATCAGTTTCTTTAATATATACATACGTACATATATTGATTGAGTTTGCAGAATGTGAACAGTTGTATATCATGAATTCATTTTTCAAGAAAAAGTCACAAAGAAAATGGACATGGCGTTGTGCAAATGGCTCAACAAGTGAAATCGACTACATCTTAACAAACAAAAAGCATCTTATTCAGGATTGCAGCGTCCTCAATAACTTCAATACAGGAAGTGATCACAGGTTGGTTAGATGCAAACTGCTGTTAAATACTAAAGTGGAAAGAATGAAACTTTTGCAACACTCAAATAAATCAATCGATATAATAAATCTCCGGAAAAATAAAGAAGAATTCCATATGGAACTTAAAAACCATTTCCAAGTACTTCAATCAAATTTAGAAGAAGAGCAAGATGTTACAGTAGTGAACAAGAAACGAACTAATACTCTACAAGATATTGCAAAGAAGATAGCCGGCGAAGCACAAGTAAAGCAGACAAAGAAAATAACAGAAGAAACAAGCAGATTGGTGAAGAAACGCAGAGAATTTAAAATGAAGAAAAACTATCATAAATCAAGAGTTGAATATGCTGAATTATGTAAAACGATAAGAAAATGTGTTACAGAAGATATCAGAAAATTTAACTCTGATCTTGTCAAGAAAATTCTAGACGATAACAAAAGTTTAAAATCAGCTGGGCACAAACTTTGTGTTGGAAGAAAAGGTATTTTTGCACTAAAGAGGGCAGATGGAACAATCACCAAAATCAATAAAGAAATAGTACAGATTGTCGAAAAATTCTATAACGATTTATATAAATGTGCAGATCAAAGGGAAATCAACCTATACGATCCACGAGAAAACTTAACAGAAACCGAAGCCATAATCCCAGTGATGACAGACGAAGTTTTACAACTCATTAAATTTATGAAAAAAGGTAAATGCCCCGGAGAAGATAGAATTACAATCGACCTTATCAAAGAAGCAAAAGAAGAATTTGCAAAAATGCTATCCTTACTGTTTTCCAAATGTCTCAAGAAGTCAGATGTACCAGAAGATTGGAATAATGCTGTGATAGTGCTACTTTACAAGAAAGGAGAGAAGGAAAACATTAAAAACTACCGTCCGATCAGCTTACTATCAGTGATTTATAAAATATTCACCAAAGTTTTAACGACAAGACTTGAATCAGCTCTGGACTTAGCTCAACCTAGAGAACAAGCAGGATTCCGAAGTGGATTCAGCACAATGGATCATATCCAAACGATAAGGGAACTCATTGAAAAACATCAAGGAATATAATTTACCTCTTTGCCTTGCCTTTATTGATTATGAAAAGCATTTGATTCGGTCTACACATCAGCAGTAGTAGAATCTCTGGAGGACATTGGTATATAGACGAACCTTACATCAATATTATAAAGAAGATTTACAAGAAAGCAACAGCAACCATCCGCTTGGACAAAGGAAAAGCAAAGATCAAGCTTAGAAGAGGAGTAAGACAAGAAGACACCATTTCGCCTAAGCTTTTTACGGTTGTCTTAGAAAATATTTTCAAGAAGCTGGATTAAGAAAACAAAGGGATTAGAATAAATGGGGAATATTTAAGTCATCTCCGATTCGCTGACGACATTTTAATTTTCAGTAACAGTCCTGAAGAATTGGAAAATATGCTAAAAGATTTGGCAGAAGCTAGCATTAATGTGGGATTAAAAATAAACTTGGAAAAGACTAAGGTGATGTTCAATTCATTTGCATCAAAAAAGAAAATTGTCTACAACAACACTGAAATTAAAGAAGTGCAAAGTTATGTGTACCTTGGGCAGGAAATATCATCGAACAGTATCATGAATGAAATCAATAGAATAATAAGAAATGGATGGAGTGCTTTTGGGAAGAACAATATTATTCTGAAGAGTAGCATGCCCCTTTGTTTGAAAAGAAATGTATTTAACCAATGTGTTTTGCCTGTGCTAACTTATGGAGCAGAAACAAACACGGCGCTAACAAAACGGATGATACAAAGATTACAAACAACACAGAGAAGTATGGGAAAATGTATGCTAGGTGTAACTAGAAGAGACAGAAAAAGAATAACCTGAATAAGAAGTCAGACGAAAGTTTTTGACATCACTGAAAGAATTAAACGGCTAAAACGGAAATGGGCTGGGCACATTGCAAGAAGACAAGACAATAGATGGAGCACAAACACCCTACAGTGATATCCCAGAGATATAAAACGACCAAGAAGACGACCTCATGTAAGATGGAGTGATGAAATTACAAAAGTAGCCGGTGTAAATTGGATGACTAAAGCACTAGACAGAAAACATTGGAAAAATCTGGGGAAGACCTACATCCAGCAGTGGATTGAAAATGGTTGATGATGATGATATATATATATATATATATATACATATATATATATATGTCTCGTAAGTCAATATTCAAGATTTTACTAATTGACTCTAAATAAATACCGAACTATACATTGAAAATTCTCTAAATATTATAGAGTAGTTGGGGGTAAAGATAACCACGGGGCAAAGATACGCACTAGCCGATTTAATATGAAGAAACATTTCTACAATCATGACTGCTAGGTGGTAGTTTGGTCTCAAGTGTAGTAGTTGTGTGTTCAAACCTTGTGAAAAAAGTAGCATTCTGTGCCAAGAAAATGAGGTAAGTTTAAATTTTCGCATTTTGATCTAATATTTTTAAAATTTCACTTTATTTTTTAGCTGACAATACTTCGAATTTTTACAAATCCAAAAGTTCAAGGGAGAACGCAAGCTCTACAGCTTCAAAATGCCGTATAGTTTACCTCGATCGCATTTGTTTAAACTTATCGGTAGACAGTTAAGTAAAATACTGCAGAATGGGGTAAAAGTACGCATCCGTCTTGGGGCAAAGATACGCACAAGTTTAAGATTCGAGGCTTTGTCCTATCTTTTTAGCTAGATGCAAAACTTTCCACAATTACGTTGTGGAAAGTTTTATTTTATATTGTATAAAATATTATAGCTACTTAACTAATATAAGCTACTTAACTTCTTTTTTCTAGTTAAGTTTTTTTCAATATAGAACGTAGGTATCTACCTACCTACTTTTAAAACTCTATATTCTTGTTTCATAAAACGATTGTTTTAAGTCTTAGCCCTTTACTCCTGTTAACGGTTTCACAGACCACTGCTATATTCAGTTTTCATAGCTTAATTTGTAATTTTCAGTTTAACTATTGATGTTAGTTTAATTTTGATTCGTTTGGAAACTTAGTAGTATCGCTAGACTTCTAAATGAGGAGAATTTTTATTATAATAGGCCTTTACATAAAGTTTAGCGCAAAAACAGTATCTTATGAGTCAGTCAACCCTTTTATTCATTCTAAGATCTCGGACTTGTCTTTCGGACGACTCACAGTATTTATACAACAATTTTTTTTCACTATAGTTAGAGGTTAACTGCTATTTGCGATCTCACAGACCGCTGTTTTTTTCTCTTTTTTTCATGGTTTAACTTACAATTTTCAGTTTAACTATAAATACTAGTGAAATTTACTAATACTTTTGCATAACTCATTTGTTTTATTGGAAATGGGGCAAAACCCCACAGTAACTGGGCAAAAATACGCACTGCGTATCTTTGCCCCACGACTGCGTACTTTTACCCCAACCGATGGGGCAAAGATACGCAGAGCAATGTTTTTTAAAAATTGCAATTTCTCGCAGAATTATAATTTGACAGAATGCTGGTTAATGGTGACACTTGGCTAAGGTTCTAATCTAACATTTTGATCACTCATTACATAAGTTTAGACCAATGTCATAAGTTTAGACAAATGTTAAAAATCAAAATGTATGGAAAGTGCGTATCTTTACCCCCACCTACTCCATATAGCTCTCTCCATACCCGCAAACCATACTGCTCTATGCCCATATTTCTATCAGTAAACAATTAGCCGAAAAAATCGTAAACTATCGACTTCGGAACTGTAAGTACCTCCCTAATGTTCTATTTTTCGAGTGGAATATGCGAGCGCACATACACAATTCGCTGAAGATAACGCATAGTGTAAAGCGCATATAGTTCCATGCTAGGATTTTTGCAATTTTACATGAATTACAAGTTAGGAACTGACATTAAGCTTAAAAATTATGTAATGTACGAGCATAAAGAAAGAATTCAAGTAAAAAAAAATACTCATTATACTGAATGCTATCGTTAATATAGAATAAAAATAGGGTGTGTTGGCAGTTCCGCAGTACCTACACAGCATGAGCCGTTACTGCCAATCCGTTATATAATGCCCCTTTCACCCTTTTTTAATCAGAGCACGAGTTCTAAATTCGATTTTAAATAAAATGGCTAAAATATCTATCACATTCAAAATCAAAATTAAGTGTGAAGGCGAAGTTAACTTTTAGGAACTTTTCGCTGTTTGAAAAAAAAGAGATATAACTATTTAGAATCTATCTTTTACTTAACCTTTAACTGATGTCACAGAAATTGTCACATAACTAGTGTGAAGCGGTCTGTGAGACTGCTGCATGGAAAGATGAATAAAAGCCGTGATTAACTCATAGGATGTTGTTTTTGAACTAAACTTTTTGTACAGGAGTGTTATAATTAAAATTCACCTATTCAGAAGTCTCTGGTGTTAGTATTAAAGTTCCAAACGAAACAAAATTTCAGTAGTGTTTGTAGATAAACTGAAATTTGCAAGTATGAAAATTGTAAAAAGCACCGGTCTGTGAGACCGATAACATCAGTTAAAGGTTAAATATCCTTTTATATGGACGTACTTAGGTAGTTTTTTTAGAACGCAAATCTACAATAATTAGTTTAAACTCAGTTTTATCGAATAAATTATAAAGAAAAAAATACCAGACGTATTTTCATATATAGGAACACTGAAAAGAAAAGAACTCCGCTGAAAAGTAAAAGCGAATAAACCGCTTTACAACAGATTCACGGTTATTACCAATCAACCAACCAACCACAAGACTAATGTCATCCTAGTTCATCTCTCAGCAAGGAGTTCTGAACCTGTTCTTAAACAGTTTCTGAACTCCCCCGTGTTTACTCAAATGACGTCAGAAGCAGCTGCTTTAACAGCAATTTTAATGAAGCTCTGCGATAAAACTACATGTGTCCCGTTAACAATAAATATAATATTCCTGTTAAAGCATAATACAGTAAAACCTCTATACAGAGGACATCTCGGGAGCGCAAAAAATGTGCGCTACTGGGAAAAGCTTAAAGATACTTGCAAAATCACTGGGATATATGCTTAATGTTTCAATAATTTTAAGCCAATAACTCTATTATATCTGTAAAATTACATTTCTTCTCTATATATTGTATGAGAATATGAAAAAAAAGAGCGAAATATGCTCTGAAATAGTTTTATAGAAAAAATAGCTGCAAATCATGCAAATTTTCACAACAAAATATGCTAACTGCCAAAAGATTTTGCTGTATTTTTTTCCTTTTTTTTTCTTATAGTGTGCAAACAAGGACAGTTTTCGACCACATAAAATCCAAATTACATAAAAGAGTAGTTGATGAAATAATAAAGGGGAATGAGTTGCACATAGGTATTCAGTAAAGAAGAACAATAACAGAAATTACCGAATATTTAACTAATTTATCTTACAGTAATTTTTGGCAAAGTAACTGATCTTTAGCTTATGCAGTTTATGATAAATTTTTGAATGTCATATGATAGTAAAAATGCACAGGCACCTTTATGCTGTAGAAAATACCCTTAAGGGGGCTGGTCACTCAGCTTCGGAATTCTCCTCCGTAATGTTAAGCCTATGGAATTTTGATGCATTTGTATATTTAAAATATCTTCTCGGGAAATTCATATTTTTAACATCTTTTTTCTGTGTACTCTTCTTAAAGGATGTCTCTTTTTTTCTTAGTTTTCAAAATATTTCTAAAATCTATGTTGAATTTAATATTTTATGTGTTAAAAGTGGGTGAACTGTGAGTAAGATTTTAACACTTCCTATAAAATTAAGTCTATACTTTAGAAATATTTTGAGAACTAAGAAAGAAAGAGACATCTTTTAGGAAATGTACACAAAAAATAGAAGTTAAAAATATTAATTTCCCAGGGAGATATTTTAAATATACGAATGCATCAAATGTCCATAGACTTTACATTAGTGAGGGGAAATCGGAAGCTGAGTGACCAGCCCCCTTAATTAACCTTTAACTGATGTTACCGGTCTCACAGGCCGGTGCTTTTTTCAATTTTCATAGTTTAACTTGCAAATTTCAGTTTATCTACAAACACTACTGAAATTTTGTTTCGTTTGGAACTTTAGTAGGGGAGACCGGGGGAATGGCGACACCTTAAGGGAATTTAAATTTTTTCACCTCGAAAAAATGTTTATTTTTTAATAGTAAAAATTCTAAAGCTGAATCATGATCTTTAGTATCTGTATAAATTTAACCGTAATCATAACTGTAAAGTAAGCATACATAAAAAAATATTTTTTAAACCTCTGCGCAGTGGCGGGATTACCCAGGACACTGGGGTAATTCCGCCACTGTACCGGGGTAATGCCGCCACTCCTTAATGACCTAGTACATGCATCAAATGGATACTAGGAAACACACAACTTACTGAAAATAGTTAGAAAGCAATGTAATTGAGAAAAATAATGGTTAAGCTTACAATTTACTTCATATTGCAAAAGTCACTTTGCTGAATCGGCTCCACAACATTAAAATGAGGCCATTTCTCACCCGATTTGCATGGTGGCGGCATTACCCCGAGAGGACAATATGGCGGAAATCCTCAAGCAAAGCCGAAACAAGAACCGAACTTGTTCAACACATTACATCAAAATGTCGGCGAATGCATATAGTTTACGGGTCATATTATCTTAAATACCTAATGTTACAATAAAAGGTGCTTATCTCTACTCATTTGAAGCTCCAAAATAACAAGCAACTAGATGAAAACTACATTTTTCACTAGAACAAAAGAACGACGTACAGCAAAGTCACTCTCACTTTAGGCACTGTTTATATTGTTGGCCGCTATAGTGCAGGCACATTCACTATCTCAAACTGCCCTTAGTTTTTAAACTAGGTGGGGTGGCGGCATAACCCGGGTTGGCGGCATTCCCCCGGTCTCCCCTACTAACACCAGATACTTTTGAATAGGTGAATTTTAATTATAACACTCCTGTACAAAAAGTTTAGTACAAAAACAACATCCTATGAGTTAACCGCGGCTTTTATTCATCTTTCGATGGAGCGGTCTTACAGACCGCTTCACACTAGTTATGTGACAATTTCTGTGACATCAGTTAAAGGTTAATTTCTAGGCTGTGAAGAATACCTGGCTATGTTTGAGGAAACGGGAAAGTCTTCTATCCCGCATCTTTTTCTTGCCCGCTGTCTAGGATTAGTGAAAAATGCAGTGATAGAGGCCAGCGAGTGAATTAACTTCAGCGAAAAAGGTGTTTACCTCTAAGCTGAACAGTATTTTCTCAAAGAGAAATGCGAAACTGGAGATAAGCTACCGAGTTTAACCCCTTGAGAGGCGGTGGGATCACCTAATTTTATTTGCACCAGAAACTTATAATTAAATTTTACTTTTTTAAGGGGTCTCAGAACTCTTAAAATTGGAAAAAAAAGAAAAAAAAAGACCATTTTCAACATTTAATATCTTAAAATGTGTATTATTTAAAAAAACAATCTTCATTGGAATCAAAGATATAAGTGTGTTTTTTCATTTCACGCATTTAAAAATTTCAAGATGCATAATTAGTATTTATAGGGGTATCTTAACTGTGAGACATTTGTCGAGCAGAAAATTGGTATAACAGCTTACGCGCAGGATTACAAAATAAATTTTGCAACTAGAATGAAATTTTTCGTGCCTAATTATACTTCAGATTGTAATAATTACCCTGAACCTAAATGAATTTGTATTTAAAACATTTTTTTTTTAAATACAAAGTTGTATTTAGCTAATAAAATTTTTTGAAAATTTCAGCAGTATAACCACCTAAAAAAAAAAAAAAAAAAAAAAAAAAAAAAAAAAAAAATTAACAATAAAAATGGAACGTTAGATTCGGTTTATACGAACTAACATGAAACATATATTTTGAAAAATTCATGAAAAAATATTCATGAGTTTTTGAGATATCCTGCACGTTATGCCTAAAAACGTCATTTGGAGAAAAATGTGTTCAAAGTTTCAGCTATTGAGCGGCTATAATTCTAAAAGCCATAACTTCTGTTCTAAGGGGAATTTCAAGGAAACAATTATATCAAAATGTTCAGAAATGATAGGGGTTTAACATCTAGAAAAATTAAATTTTCGAAAATTTTGAAGCTTTAACCCGGGAGAATGCGCGCATACCCAAGGTATGAATGGTTTTTACTTTGTCACCAATAAATACAAATAATAATCGTCACCTTATTTAATTGGAGAGAATTTTGCGATAAAAGAAGTTTAAGTTTACTTTTAAAAAGATAGTGGTGACAATTGTAAAAACCGTACGCACTCCGAGTCTATCAAGCCAGGCACGCGTCCTCCCGGGTTAAGAGTCCTGAGACCTCTTAACTTTGATGGGAGAAAGTTGAAAAATTGCATTTCCTTATTTTGAACTAAATTATTTTGTAAATTCCGGTGCGAGTTCGACATTACAGGAACACAATTGCTGGCACTTGAAAGGGTTAAGGCTCCCGTCCCATCAGGCGAAGACACCACGAGCAAGTGATAAATCGGGAAGGTTCTTTTCTAATACTTCATTTGAATTTCGATATTTTTAAATAATTTTTCTGCACTAGATAGCTGAGGTCGATCTCTACATTCGCTCTTTTTTACTTTTTCAATTTTAGTTGCAGTTTTTTTTATGTTGACACTTTCACTTTCGGAACCGGTTCCGAAAGTGAAAGTAACTTTATAAAAAAAAATCTGGAAACAAAATCGAAAAAGTAAAATGGGCGAATGTAGTGATCGCCCTCAGCTATTCAATACAATATATATGTATATGTATATGTATATATATATATATATATTCTTTAGCCAATTTATGGCTAATATGAAGATGAAACCGCACATTTTATTTGTGGAATTTTAGGCATTTTGGACTCGACGATTCCGTCTAAGTTCTACAAATTTCCATTATTCCTTTTCTGTTATTCAATTTCTGCTGTTTTTTACTATGTTTTTGGAATCTATATTAAGTGTATTAGGGGGAACTGTAATTTTGTCAATTTGTTAATGTCATTTTATTCATAATTTCACAGTTTTTGTTGGTGGTCGGTAATGTTTATTTAATGGTTATATCTATATATATGAAAATATCGAAATGCAAATGAGATATTTGAAAAGAACCTTCCCATAGGTTTAGCTTTAGCTCGCGAGGATCTTCACCTTACGGGACGGAAGCGTATCCCGTCGAATTCATTTCCCAAGTAAATATTTCCTATTCAGGAAGATAAGATTGCGAGTGTGGGCTCCAGTCTTTTTGATCAAAGTTAAAAACGAATAAAACATTTTTCCATATTGTTAGTGCATCAGTACGATTGTATACAAAGAATCATCTCTCATTTTCAGCATCCCTAACTGGTCACCCAATAGCATTTAATCCGAACATCACAGAGACTATGTCTTGAAGGGCTCTCCAATGAGAAAAATTTCTACTAATACTACTTGTATTCACAGGGACATTTTGGTGAAGCTTTACGTCATACGCCTGTTTGAAACTGCACGAACAATATTATCAATTTTTATACAGTAATGTTTTAATAACGTTAATAATTTTTTTCATTTAAGTTATTAATTTCAATGCCTCGCTACCTCTACATCCTAAATCCTATGGAATTTAAATTACTACAATGCCAACCTTTGGCGATCATATAATACTTTTTATGGGACACTTGTTGCAATTGGGCAGTTAATTTTCGCGTTGTCTGCTTTTATGTTACATATTTTCATTTGTATTTTTTCATGACATTGCTTTTAATATGTTTCAAGACCTCTATTATAAGATTAATCAGAACTTAATTTTTACGCAATGCTTTAAAAGTGATATGTCGTCTCATTTTATAATTTTATACTTTTTATTATTATATTCTTACGAAGTTTTTTTTTAGGAGTTTTAGATATTAAACAAATCTGCTAAAAACGTTTATTTTTGTTTGTGATTACAAATAACTTTTTTTTTTTCAATGTGAAGTTTCAAATCCATCAGCAATTGTAATCTTTCTGAATAACCATATTAAAAAAAAATCTTCAACACTGTATTTTGCTGCTTCTTAGAAATTTCCGATATTATAGGATCACTTGCAGCATTTTATTCATATTTAACAGTGTCAGCTTTTGTTGAAGATTCCAAACAAGAGAAGTCACATATATCGGATAATTGTTCTTCGCAGTATGTAATTCATTATCAATCTAAAATATTCGACAGCTTCTTCACTTCTAATACAGTTAATTGATGCAGAGATTTCGCTAATTCGACATTTGAGAGGGAAACAAATATTTCATTAATTTTATTTATAAAATTAAATGCAGACTTTCTGAAACACTGGCCTTACACTTAATGGTTTTGTGTTATTTACAACTGAGGAATACCAGATTACTGCATGGAGAACATTAAATGTTTGTTTAACCCTTTCAGGGTCAAAGTACTTCCATTGCTAAAATGTTTAAATGAAATAATGACATCGAAATTTACATACAAATTTATTTGGAAATAAGAAAAAGCTATTTTTCACAAACATAATAAACAGAAAAATTTTGTACAAAAAGTCTGGTGCCATTGTGGCATTTGAATATTAAATTAAGTGGTTTCATAAACGTACCACCGCTCTTGAAAGGGTTAAGTGAGAAATGTGTTCAAGTGTGTTTTGATAATCTAATTGTGAAATGATATGGCGTATAAAAGCTTTCTGAACCAAGCTTTCGATTTGTGTATCGCACTTTGATGAAGCAATGGACATATGGAAGTAGTGTTGACAAACAATTTTAATATTTTTTAATTTTTCAATCTTATAGATGAAAAGTTGCATTTCCAAAAATAAGAGAAATTTTATTTTCTGTTTCTTCATCCTATTATTATAAATTGTTACCCATCCAATATTTCTAATTCGTTCTCAGAGTAACACAACTATTTTTAATTTGAATGCTCCCTATATACGTCATGTACACGTGACAGTGCGTCCAATCCTTAATTTTTCTACCAATATATTGAACAGTAATTTTGCTTTTATTTAACCTTTAACTGATGTTACCGGTCTCACAGACCGGTGCTTTTTTCAATTTTCATAGTTTAACTTGCAAATTTCAGTTTATCTACAAACACTACTGAAATTTTGTTTCGTTTGGAACTTTAGTACCAACACCAGAGACTTTTGAATAGGTGAATTTTAATTATAACACTCCTGTACAAAAAGTTTAATACAAAAACATCCGATGAGTTAATCGCGGCTTTTATTCATCTTTCGATAGAGCGGTCTCACAAACCGCTTCACACTAGTTATGTGACAATTTCTATGACATCAGTTAAAGGTTAAATCACAGAATTTCTGCGATTAAGGTAGTCAAAGGTAAAAAAATACCGGTGCTAAAATATTAGAAATTGTGTACGGGACACTCGTCGTAAAGGGGTTAAGTAGTGATGTGAATCAAGGCAATAAGGTATCTATTCCCACACACACGCTTTTACCTTGATGAATCGTGCAAAAGCAAGAATGATTTGTTGAGCCAAAATAACCAAAGGGTTTTTCTTCTTAATTCTTTAAACAAATCAGATAATTATGTCGTTAAACGGAAGACCATTTTATTTTTATTTTCAGTAATTGGAGCCTAGTGTAAGGGCGGTCGGATATTATACATCCCGCTTAATTTTAATAACCCAAATGCCACAATGACATCAGAATTTTAGAATACAATTTTGTTTTTATAATGTATACGAAGAAAAGATTATACTTATTTCCAAATAAATTTCGTCTTTAATCCTGGTGTCATTCAATCATTTCAACGTTTTCGCAAGAGAAGTACTTTGCGCCTGAAAGGGTTAAGGGACGAGACAGATTTGAAATGGAGAAAACTGACTGAAGTTGATCGTGGATTACGACGCTTATAATTAATTTAGGGGAGGTAGGATAATTAGGATGAGGGGTAATTGGGATCAGGGCACTTCAGGGGCAATCTGTAACAGAGGAAAAAAATTACTATGCTAATTATAAAATCTGACTAATATTCTACATCTGCAATTTTTTTGGAGTGAAAATGTATGTTCCTGTAGAATCACTGTTTTCCCAGAACGCAAAGAAAAACGTTGTCTGTCAAAGTGAAAATGTTTTAGTTAAAAAGGTCCTGTGTAAAAATTGTAGAAATAGTCTAATATAGCTATGGATTTAAATTTAGAAAAAGGTTTTTTAAGCTGAAATGGTTACGTTTTGCAACAGACGAAGAATAATGCTAATAATTTGCATGATTCTAATTACCTTAGAAATAGCATTTTCGGGGTAAATAGGATCATAGAGTTTTTGACGTAAGGGTAAATTAGGATCGCAAATTTTATTTTCTATTTAAATCAAATTGTGGTTTAGAATGCAGTTTTTAATCTTTCAGTTTTCAGATCCCGTGAAAAACCTCTAGTTTGGCTTACTTTACTGCACATTTTGTGTTGGGAAAGCATCTATTTTACAATTTTATTTTGCCTTTATTCCGAATTTCATCCTTGACTGCATGTTTTAGACCTAATTAGGCTTCATTACTTTCAATGTAAATGAAATTTTCATCCTTCATAACATATGAGCTTTGACTGATCCTTTTTCCCCCGTTCCCATTTCATGTTATTTTGAAAAAAAAAAAAAAAAAACTTTAAAAATTTGTTCTGTAGTAATACAACAAGGCTATTAATTTCCAATAGAAATTTTTACATCTGATTTTGTTTTGTAGGCAGATTGTGAAATATATAAATATTGAAAATCTCTTAAAAAACGTTTTTTTCCAGCGTACTTATCTTTCCAATACTGTATCTCTGAGAATATTTGTAATTGTAAAACCAAAAATATCTTGCTGTAAAGCCCGCACCAGGTCTTTTAATCCCATTTACCCATGACTGCGTATCTTGTAAGACATGAGAGAAAATACCATTGATCCCAATTACCCCATGAAATGGGGTAATTGGGATTAGTGGTATTTTCTCATTACCCCATTTCATGGGGTAATTGGGATCAAAGAGATATTTTTTGAAAAAGAAACTTGTACTAGGTAACATGGTACATTGAAAGTTATTCTTTACACATTCCAGAGACAAGTACCTACTGCGTAAAATTATACATAACATTAGAGTGTAGTCCACTTCATTATCTGGCAATTATTTGTCAAAGTTCAAACTGTCAAAAGGTAATCCTAATTACCCCTACCTCCCCTAGACTGTTTCTTCTTTTGGCATTTATTTATTTACATTTTATAGAAAAAAAATATTTTTTAAATTGTAGAAAAAAATAACTAAACTTTAATAATATACGACAAAATTAATCATGCAAAACTAGTTTTGGAACGATTGTGGTCCAGGTGTTATATATTTCCGAGTTGTTACTTGTTCTTTATACTGTTTATTACGTTGGTTTTTGATTAAACACAAGCAAGCAAACAGAAAACAAATGTTAAAAAAAGTACACACACACACACACACCAACACACACACACACACACACACACACACACACACACACACACACATATATATATATATAATAAAAAATTCAAAATTAATAAAAATTGATCATATTTCTTTTTATAACTTGATTTTTTTTTCGTTTATTTTTCAGGTATAATTTATAGAAAATTTAATTTCCTTTATTTAAAAAAAAAAAAGATACTTGTAAATTCGTGAACTTGTTCAAAAGTTATCGAGGCAAAACCACTGAAAAGCAGTGTTTCGAGATAACTGAGTGGGTTTAAAGTTTTACCCTTGCGCGTATCGCCGCCGGTTCGCGACAATATTTACAACTTGTACGACCATAATTTTACGAATTTTGCTATCGGACCAACTCTGCGACATTCTTAAAGGTTCATACATTATAAAAAATATTACATTTTTTCCGTCATTTCAAACCTTTCTGGCTCCCTTAAAGTAAATAAAAATTAAGCAACTTTTAACGATACATTATTTCAATTACATAAAGGATTGGCGGAATTGTGTCTTTTTGAAAAAAAAAATTAGTGCGTCAAATAGTAAGCAAAGTAATTAAGAAATTTATAAATATATACAAAAGATGAAATAGCACATAGCGGATTCTACACTTGGAGTAGAAGGGTATCTGCTTGTGGGGCTTGATCCCCTCTAATGACTTCAATTTTTTTTTTATTATATTTTAAAAAGGACTATGTCTAAAAAAGGAATAAAAAATACCCTGAAAGAAATGGTGCTCAGCATCCTTCCAGGATCAAAGTATTATTTTTATACATAGCGTATATTTGATCATTTTTACATTGTCTTAATGTTTCACATTCATGTAGCACATTTGTTTGCAAATTGCTATTTTAAATACACGCTTGTGTTTAAATAACAAAACAGAATTAAAAAACATTATTAAATAGGCAACTGGCCTCTATTTACCTTACACTCGCGCACACACGTTTCTTTGTAAAAGATAGCTCCTGAGTCCTCCGAATAATTTTGAAAACTCTACGCCTATGCCTCGAAGTGTTCTTAATGCGCCGCCCCCTCACACACACACACACACACACACACACACACACACACACACACACACACACACACACACACACACACACAATCACTGACGTTTTTTTTAAAAAAAACTTTTCGCGAACATCCAATAAATTGTGTAAGTGAACCGAATCCATGTAGTCTTATGTTTACGTTGTAGACTTTAAACTAGACGATAATTGGAACAGCGTAACAGGCTTTCTTGCCGTATTGCACATTGTATTTGTAAATGTAATAATGTTTTGTTAAATATTATGCACAAAACTTGTAAGTACACAAGTAACATACCGCCCTTGTAGATACTGTGCATTACGGTGCGCTGACAATTCTAAATGAACTTGTTAAGAAGTTGACCGACTGTACATTTAAAAATATTGTATGCTCGAAGAATGGAACGTCTGGGTAGCAAGCACATCGCGCATTTTATCCTCGAAGTGCTCTTTAAAGGTTGGATTTTAAAATAAATAGATAAATAAATAAATATAAATAATTATAGGTAAAATTAATCTTAAGGGAGCAACAGAAGTTGCAAAATCAAAGGTAAAACATCCGATATTGATGTTCCCTTTCCTCGGGAACTATTGAAACGATTTCAATATTTTATTAATAGTTTTGGCAAAAGTTAAACTATAAATCGATCGTTCGGAAAGAAATAAAAATGCGAAAGTTACATCAATAATAATAATAATAATAATAATATAAACTAAAATATAGAACTTCTTGTGTTCTATAATCCGTAACTACTTTATTTTTTATTTTTATTTCTTGACGAATGATCAGTTTATATCCAGCTACTACAAACAATTTTTAAAAAAATATTGAAATTGCTGCAGTATTTCCCAAGAAAAAAGGTATATCAATGTAAGCTGTTTTACATGTTTTGTGTTTGCGAACTCGCGTAACTATTGTATTTTTTATTTCTATTTCTTGTCGACATGATCAATGTATAGTTTAACTACTGCCAAACCTATTTAAAAATATATTGAAATCGCTCCAGTAGTTACAGAGAAAAAGTTACATCAATGCCAGTCGCAAATATTACATCTTTATATATTCTTTTAATTCCTCCGAAACGAGTGATTTATTAAACTGTTTACCTTGATGTTAAGATATGCGTAACAGAAAAATTCATGATTTAACCATTGCATCACTGCTTAGAATTCACTTAAAATTAACTAATTACTTCCCTTTTAATATATCTTCGCGGTACTCGATCCTAGAAACATACTTAAGCCGATTCCATTAATCGTTGCTAGATGCAAAATATTTGCAGAACATTCCATTTATCGTTGACATGTAATTTTCTCCTAATAAATGTTACTTGTCGCTCATAGTTTGATTTTGTTATCGCTGCTTTTTAACATTCACCTATGAATCCCTCTATTTTTCTAATTTTTTTTTAGTTTTCTTTTTGTTTCTTTCTAATCTTTTCACATTTATTATTTCGTAAAAGCGTAATATTTTCTATTAAAAAGTTTAATTTTCGTATTGCTTTTCATATAGGCAGATATTAAACCAAAACAAGTTACAGAAATCACTTTGTATAACGATGTTTCAGATTTAGGCTAATGTCAGACGGACGTCTTTTTGCACGCTTTTTTACTTACGTATTATCCCTTCACAATGCTAGCGGCATTGTGTATGGATAATACGTAAGTAAAAAAGTGTGCAAAAAGACGTCCGTCTGACATTAGACTTAACGGTAAAAAAAAAGAAAAAAAATCTTTAAAAAACAAATGTCATTTTCTTCCAAGTAATTTTGGTTATTTTAATAGAAAAAAAAAGTTGTGCTTGCTTCTACTTTTGAGAATACCGAAGAATATCATGAGAAAAAGTAGGGATGAAAAAATACATAAAAAAAAAAAAATCAAGAAGTAAAGAAAACATTATCTGGTATATTATTAAATGTAGAACAGAAGTCGTAAAATGTTATAACTTTAACACTAGCACTCGCAAAAAAAAAAAAAAAAAAAAAAAAAATTCAAGCTTTCTAAAACTATTTTATACCAGAATTTTTATTTAAAACTATTTAACTTATTTCTGTGCGGTTTATATTTAACTTACTTTATGAAGAAATTTCTGTTCGAATAGAGATTAATGATTTGGTCGGAGTCATATTCTCTCCTGCTGGACGTTCTAATGCCAATTACGTATATAACATAGGGTGATTATAAAATAACTTTCTCTATTTGGAGGCTTATCCATTTTTATATTAAGACTTTCTAAAATAGGGTGTGTGTGTGTGGGGGGGGTTAATGACTGAACGGAATAAACTAGTAGGGTGTCAAATACCAAAGCGTTGCTTAGTGTATTAAATATGCGCAGCAAGGATAGTGCATACTAATTTCAATTCCAGTGAATTATTTGCCTGAACATTCCCAATACCTTTTCAGTGGGAATTATTGCGCAAAAAGAAAAGAAAAAAAAATATCCGTTTTGCTATCGATTAACTCAAATATCTGACAATTTTTGATTCCAACAGTGTCAAAATTTTCCCCATCGAAACTTTTGGAATTCATCTACTCATGTCTTCAAAAATGTCAATAAAACATGTAGTCTCATTCCGTTCATTAGTTTTAGCTACAAATGTCTCCAAATAAGGAAATTTATTTTTAAACCACATTATTTTTTTGCAAGGCCCTTATTTTATCTTTTCTTTACTGCATTGTGTATCACATCTGATACAGGCCAATAAATACTATATATTTCCCCACTGTGCCTTGAATCTGTATCACCTTGTCCCAATATCTGAAACAATCAGATCTGCCATATGTAATGTTGGGCGATTCAGAGATGTTTCAATCAATTGCCTCGATGGTTTGGATGTGTCGACGATTTTCGATTATTGAAACGACTTTCCATTGTTGACTCGATGTTTTTCCAAGAGAAAAGCCTAGTCGATGAGTTTATTGATATCCAAGGGAGGCCAACAACAGGGAGGTTGGCAGCCCCAATCGCTAGATCAGGGACGACAAACCTTTTCCCGTCAGCATGCCGATTTTTTCAAAAAATATTCTACGTATTCATGACGTGCCAACAACCAAAACAATTTAGTGAATAAAAATTAATGACTCAAAAGTTCTAGAACTTCTATTTATGAAGATTAAAAAATATGGGTAATATACGAACATATGGTTCGGGCAAAATCGGGGTACTTCACCAGATGCAAGACTCTAGTTCATACCTTGTTACTTGGCGATTCTGGAAAAATGGAGTATCGATAAACATCGACATCGTATAAAACGGCATTAACCCCAATAACAATCGATTCCCAAATTCTAGTATCGGATGTTCGAGAATCGATACTCAGACAGATAAGCTTAAAAACAGCAATTCCAAAACTTAGCGATAAAATATTCGATTTTCGTAAGAAATCACTTTTTAAATTTATTTTTAAATTTAATTATATCTTGGTTCTTAATTTTTATAACTTGTTCTAAGAAGCTGCATAATTTATCAGAACCAAATCTCAGCTTGCTGATAACCTGATTATAATTTTTAAATACCAATGGATCTCGAATACGCTAATCAACTGATTGCTTAACATATACAATTAGTGAGCTTGCATACACTAACCCATTGATGTTTAAGCTACATACAACTTGCACAACTTAATACAACCAGTGATCTTGCATATAAAACCAACAGATGTTTTAACATACGAACCAAGTAATCTTGCATACAGAAACCAAATGATGTTACACTATTTCAAAACGCTTGCATTCATTCACCTTGTGTTTCACTATACTGCTAAAAAGTGGAGGCGGGAAGAGGTGGTGGTACAAGAGGAAGAATTGTGCAGTTCTGTGAGTGTGTGTTTTCGAGATTTGAGCAAGCCTCTGGAAGGATCCTGAGGTTCCAAGTGTGGTTCCAGATGTGGACAGCGAGGAAGACTTCCATCCTGGCCAACACTATCCGAAATGAGCCATATTTGATGCGACCTGTGCCTGCACGTAGTATCTCTCTATATATACTACCAGTTATTTACAATCATGATTGTTTTCATGAAACAAGAGGTAGCAAATTTGATGGTGAATCGTGATAACGGGGGTAGATCGTTATTTCTGGTGCTAATTTCATAACAATATATATACATATTTATTTATTTATTTAGTGGCTAGTAACGCATTTCTGCGAACGGTATTTCAAAGAGAGGGAGGTAGATGTTTTCCAGGAGGCCCGATAGTAGACCCAAAGGGGGGGCATTTTTTAACTTTTACCCACCCCCCCATATATGACATTGTTGAAAAGGTCTGTGACCACTTATTCATACTATGCACCTTCCGAACCCCTTCCCCCAAATTTACCCTCCGGGGGCCACTTTTCTAAATTCTGTGGACATCATTCATGCCCCCTCGGGTGCAAATTTGGGGGAGGGGGCTCGGGAAGTGCATAGCATGAATAAGTGGTCACAGGCTTTTCCAACAATATGTCACAAATGGGGGCCGGTAAAAGTTAGAAAAATAACCCCCTTTGGGTCTACTATCGCGCCTCCTGGAAAACATCTACCCACCCTCTTTGAAATACCGTTTTCAGAAATGCGTTATTACGCACGATGACTATATAGAAAAGGACTAATACAATGTAGCAATTCAATCATAAATTTCACTCAATTATTTCTATGTGAGGGCAAAAACTTATTGATACACCCTCGTAACTATAGTTCTATTTAAGGGGGTATGGGAGTTTGTTGGATTGAAAAGTAAGATCTCCCTTTTTAGGCATTTTTTTAAATTTGACGCTGACAGATTGAATTTTACAATTTAAATTGGTGTAATTTCAAACACTTAACGTGTTTGAAATTTTATGTGGACAGCCTGGTGGAATTTCCAGAGTAAAGACAGACATGAATTTCTGCATGTGATTGATAAAAATTCTTTTTTGGTCCAGAATTTTTAGCACATAGTTTTCTGGCACTTCAAATTAACTAATCATTTTTGTTGATGAAGTATTTAGTTCCGTTTAATGCAACAAGTATAACTGGTATATATATATTTCATTTTATTCATATTCAGTTTCTTAAAAGAATAGATCCGGAGTCAAAGTTCCTCATCCTAGGACCTTGACATCAGTTTATCTTTAACTCCACCCAGACATATAGCCCTCTGTTTTGCTTTGAAATAAATCTATCATTTATCTGAAACCAGTTTTCTAGAGTTAAAACTACTATAAAGTGTAAGATAAATACCGGTGTCATAAAATACAACACCCATTCACTTGTAAATATACATATGACTAAATCTGGAAACTAATTTGTATATTTGCCGAGAAGAAAATGGTACATTCATTAGAAATATGTTAGTATAATGCAAAGATTTACAAATTTAAAACATTAATAATGCAAGGTATCTGAAAAATATTAGCGAAGTATTCAACAGATTATCTTTGCATTGAAAGAAATATGATCGCGAGAAGTTCTTTATATGCACTGTAATTGGGTCATTGAAACTTATGGAACGTCTAGCTCAGTGTTGCCTGGAAGCGAGTAATGGCCATTTCCAGCACTTTTCTCACAGTTACACATTTGATGTCCTCAGATTTAACAGAAAACAAAGTAAGTCTGTTGAAATAATCGCTACAATATCTTCATTACTGATAAAGGTATGAACGAAAATTTGCATTCGATTTATAGTGGAAGTATCCTGTTTTTCTGAATGAATGAACTGACTGTGGTTTTGTTTTCGTATGCAAAAGATGTCTATTTTGCCGTATATTATCATTCCTAATTGTGTGTATTAATACTTTTGAAACATTTTGTATATTATTAAGGACAGAAAAATTAACCAAGATGTTCATGTGTACATATGTAACATTCCATTGAAACTGATATTCTAAACGAATAATGATATGAATCAAGGTGAAAAAGGTTTGGAGAAATAGAGCGCTTGCAAAAACGCTGTGATATTAAAGCATTAATCTGCAAATTTCACATAAAGGATCATCTATCAATTCTGTCACACTTCAAGAGGGATCTAGAAAGTGTAACACAGTGTGAGAGGGAGAGGAGGTAGCATGATGCGTCATCACATCTAAAGTACGAAAATAATTCGGTAGACATTGTTTGCAAGCAGCAGCATCACGTTCTTAAAAAATGTATTTTTTCTGACCTACGATAGAATTAGTTCTTTTGCAAATTGTAGTGGTTTTTTTTAATGCAGATTCACCAATAGAATAGATTAATAGAGAAAAGTTGATTTTTTAAATTTGGATAAGGCAAGTTTTGAAACTCACATCCTCATATATATACGAGGGGGTATCAATAAGTTTTTGCCCTCGCATAGAAATAATTGAGTAACATTTATGAAGGACATATATATGTAGAAGTTATTGTTGGTAAAATGTTAATATATAGAAGATTTGAATAAGTAGACGTTTGAATAACAACACAAACTTTAATACAATTCTATACAGATAAATTTACTTAACTTAGTCGATAGCTTATTTATTACATTTCTAACACAAAACCTATGAATTATTTTCCTTTGAATAAGCCACTTAAGCCTAATAATGCCTCCCTTGGCACTGCAAAAGTCGATGCTCGATGAACAACATAATTTTATAGACTGACTCTTTTCCAATCTTTGAATATATCCAAACATGATCTCGTGATCGTGAATTTTCATAACTCGTGCTTTAAAACCATGGATAATAAAAATATCAGAGCGTCAGTTAATTTATTGATAATGCACGTCATAAAGAAAATAAACGATGCTTAAATTTAAATCCTACAAATCGGTCATCCTGACATGATGGCGCCTCGACATCAGTATCTTGGCTTATTATTTTTATGTTTAAACAGCTAAATTTTGGAAACTTTTATATATTTTTCTGTCACAAACTTTTGATTACTTGTTCAAAACACATACACATATACTTAATCTATTTGACTTATCCAGGAGTTCAACTCATAGACCATGGTTTCATGTATTCGGCTCCGGTTGACGTCTTTCCTGGACCTTCATGATCTCCTACCTTCTCTACTTCATACCGATCATGATTCTTGGTGGCCGTTATTTCATATGGCCCTAAGTATTTTTCCTTAAGTTTGATAGCATTGCCAAATTGCGTTCTCTTTATGGCGACGATGTCTCCTATTTTATATTTTCGTGGCTGTTTTCTTTTCTTATCAAACTGCACCTTGTTTTCTTCTTGTATTTTGAGTATATTTTTCTTTGCTTCTTCTTTCATGGCTTCGCGTTCTTCCATTTTACATTCGGTCAATTCTTCTTCCAAAATCTTCTTAATGTTTTGCATCTCTCATCTTAACTCCTGTCATTAATTCGAATGGACTATACTTGGTGCTTCGTGTTACTGTGCTATTGCTAATTCTTTGTAATTTTGGTACATATTTATACCACTTGGATTCGTCATTATATACTTCAGGTTGAATTAAAGCTTTTCCTGTAGATCTTGTTGCGTTATTATTTTTCTCTTCTTTAACATTTTTTGTATTATTTTCAATAGGATTATCTTTTATTTTCTGATCAGAATTGTTTTTGGACTTTTTCTTTCTAACCGTTTTTCTTTTAGGCCTTTTTCTATTCTTTTTGTGTTTAAAATTATTAGTATCTCCACAAATAGTCATTGAACAGGTATTATTTTCTATTTTTTTCTCAGTGTCTTTACTTTCGGATCTCTTCTGTCCAGTGATGACGAATTTCTTATCACTTTCTTTTTCCTTACTCGGGATCACAGGCGCCGCAAAATCTGAGGCGCTCCATCTGATAATGTCATTATCTAAATATTGTCGTACTTGTTTATTGATGATTTCCTGCTCAACTAGAGAGAATCTCTTTGGACGTTCACAGATAGGTTTTTTATCTGCTAGTAGTATTTTCGTGTTTAATCCAGTATCTTTTGCTTTGTTCGGTTTGCGGGATTTTATTAATTCTCGTATTTTTTCTCTGTTAGCTAAATTTGTAGTATGAGTCAAATCCATTCCGCCATTTTCGCAGTCGTTATTATCCATATCCTTCCAATCTCGATTATTGTTGCTTAGACTTAATGTGGCTACTTCATCTGTTTTGGAAGGGACTTTGTTAATTTTAATGTATCCTACTCGTACTGTATTGTTTATTATTTTAACAACATCTTCCTCTACTTTTAGCGTCAAGCCTTCGATTGCTTTTCTCTCTATTATTAAATCACAGTCAGTTTCATGTACAACGTAAAATTTATCCTGTATTTCTATACCATCTACATAAATTTTATGCAAGAAAAAACCCGTTGGTTTAATTTCTTTTCCACCTATGCCCGATATCGATATGTTGTCGCTGGTTAATTTTGGCGCGTTTATTGCAGTATGATATCTTGAATTGGCGATTGAAATATCACTCCCTGTATCAATTATTATGTTTGTTTTTATTCCTTGAATATCTAGGATTCTTACTTTCTTACCATTTAACGTGCCCATATTAACTACTTTTCTTTGCGTGTTGTGGCTCCAATCTTGGTATTTCGTTTCTCGCCAATTTTGATTACGTTGCGGGTTATAATTTGAATAATTTTGTTGTGTTTTACTTCCCATGGTATAATTCTTACTCACGTTATCAGGTCTGCCACAATTATAACATATCCGCCTCGTTTCTTCCATGGTTCACATTGTGCCTATTGTCAACTTGGCGCCTTTTCGAATTGGCGTAGTCAGCCACTCTCCATCGTTTATCCTCAAAACTCCCACTTGTATTCCTTATAGCTTGTTTATTGCAAACCCTTCGTGCCGTTTCGTAAATATCTAATTTGTTTACTAAGTCGGCTATCTTTTTTATTACTAACAATTCCTCTGCAAAATGTGTCTTTGTTTCCGCAGATAAATTATGCCTGATTTGATTAACTACAATTAATTCCGATAATTCCTCAAAGCTATCTATTTCAAGGCCGTCGGTCCATTGTTTGAAATATACCTTAATCTCATAAGCGAAATGCCGATGGCTCTTTTTTGAGTGAGAAAAATTTAAGCCTAAACTCTTCTGACGATACTTTGTATCGTTTTAAAAGAATACATTTTATGTAATCATAATCATGCATTTCGGATACACTCTCCCTAGTTATTACGTTAATCACATCTAATGGCATTAGGTTAAGTAAATAGTTGACCCACTCTTTTTTATCAATGCCTGTCTGCGACATTTGTCTTTCGTACATAGCCAAATATAAACTAATATCATTCGTACTATCATATTTTGTTAATAATCTGAGCAATTCATATTGCTTACCTGTATTTGTTCTTGGGTTCATATCGACGTGTTGTCTTGAATTTTCCTGTAGTTGAATTTTCTTAATTTCAAACTCTCTTTCCCGATCTTTTTCTTCCAATTCTATTCTCCATCTTCTCTCCTCCATTTTCGTCTTCAGTTTCTTTTCTTCAATCTCTGCTTGTGCCTGTAGTTTCTTTTCTTCAAGCTCAGCTTTTTCTTTTCGAACCTTCTCTTCAATCTCAGCTTTTTCTTTCCTAACTTTCTCTTCAATCTCAGCTTTTTCTTTTCTAACTTTCTCTTCAATCTCAGCTTTTTCTTTTCTAACTTTCTCTTCAATCTCAGCTTTTTCTTTTCTAGCTGTCATAATTACTTCTAAGCGGTTCTTTATAAAATCTTCGTTGAAATCCTCCCAGCTTTTAATTAGTTTTATTAGTATAGGGATCGTCGGTTTTTCTGGTGGTTGAATTCCGCATTCCTCGCAGAGATCTATTAGATCAATTCTTTTAGCTTTATTTAAGGATACCATGTTTTTCAAACTTGTACTTGGATAAATATGACTACGGTTTTTACACACTTGCCTTGTTCATTCACAACCCATCTTTTGACATTGCCGATTGACAACAATTTCTCTTCGATTAATATTTTACTATCTATTCCACTAATAGTTGCTTAACATCCCGGCCGAACTCCCAAATTTGTAAAAGTTATTGTTGGTAAAATGTTAATATATAGAAGATTTGAATAAATAGACGTTTGAATAACAACACAAACTTTAATACAATTCTATACAGATAAATTTACTTAACTTAGTCGATAGCTTATATATTACATTTCTAACACAAAACCTATGAATTATTTTCCTTTGAATAAGCCACTTAGGCCTAATAATGCCTCCCTTGGCACTGCAAAAGTCGATGCTCGATGAACAACAAAATTTTATAGACTGACTCTTTTCCAATCTTTGAATATATCTAAACATGATCTCGTGATCGTGAATTTTCAAAACTCGTGCTTTGAAACCATGGATAATAAAAATATCAGAGCGTCAGTTAATTTATTGATAATGCACGTCATAAAGAAAATAAACGATGCTTAAATTTAAATCCTACAAATATATATATATATATTTCCTTTAAATTGTAATAGATTGAAATAAA
Source organism: Maratus speciosus (assembly GCA_963932465.1). Classification (NCBI taxonomy): domain Eukaryota; kingdom Metazoa; phylum Arthropoda; class Arachnida; order Araneae; family Salticidae; genus Maratus; species Maratus speciosus. The sequence continues at coordinate 347,910,292 of OZ010796.1, forward strand.
AATTTGATCGATCTAGATGTTTATTTCAGTTAGGTAATAGGTACTATCTGGCAGTTTTTTATGACGAAAGTATGAAAAAGTGGGGCGTTACAACAAAGGGGGAGGGGTGTTACTCAACTGTGACAACCTGTGACATAGGGAAAGAGATGGGTAGAAAACGATGAAATTTGCGTGACTTAATAAATGGATGACCCCTTAAGTGCTGAAAAGTTTATTCGAAGCAGGCCCTCACTGTCGCACAGGCACCCGGGGCCCATGGCCTGGGCACGAAATTTCTAAGGGGCACAAAATTTTTCATAATTTCATCTAAATTTCTATTTTAAAAATTGTAATTGTGAAAAAATGTGATATTCGAGATATTAATATGATAAAATGACAAAAATGTATCTCAATGTATGGTTAAAAGTACATTTCAATAAATAATAGAAAAAATATTTTATTTTTATTCCTGCAACCATTTTTCAAGTTTCCGGAAAACTTAATCTTTTGAGTTGACACTTTTCGAATGTGTGTTATATGTAAAAAAATAGTAAATCAACCAATCTAAGGGGGGCAGGATAAATTGAAAGTGCCCTGGGCACAGAAAATTTCTAATCGGGCCCCGATTCGAAGGGCGTGAAAATGTAAAAATCTATTTTAATGTATTTTTCCTCGCACATTATATCACATCTTACCAACACTAGAAAGTAGTAGAATTATGAATAGCAAAAACTTACCGTTATCCTGCGTATCTTGTAGTATGTTTCTTAAGTGATCACCTAAAGAATCTTTGGCACGATTTTGCATTGACATGCGGCTAAAATCTAGCATCCACTCACCAGAAATGGCCTTAAGTTGCCTAGAATAAAATGAAAAGTAGACGAGAATGAAGCTTAATAAAACATAATAGTTATTAACAGAATAACTAAAATGGATGAAAGTAAATCTGCAGATTACAAAAACATATCTATTGGAATTTTATAAACCTGCATATTAATAAATCGATCGCGAAGAAATCTTTTCTATACGAAATCAAAATATCTTTTTCTCTCTCACACACACAGACAAAAAACATATGAAGTAGGCATGTGAGTATGAAGTGGCCGCTTTGTAGAACAGTCAAAATAAAGGAGGGTTAGTCAAGGTTTGGGAGGTTGTGTTAACAAAATATTTCTAAATTATACGCTTAATTTATTATTTTATGTGTGAAAATCTTGATGAGCTACGAGTAAGATTTTAGCACTTCAAATAAAATTAAATATATATTTTAGAAATATTTTGTCAACTAGAAAAGGTACAGACATTATTTAAGAAGAGTACTCAGAAAAAAGGAGTTACACATATTAATTCTCCGATGAGATATTTAAAAAATACGAATACATTCCACGCCCATAGGTTTAACATTAGCGAGGGGAATTTGAGATCTGACTAACCATCACTCTTAAGATAATATTAATCAAATTATTATTTATGTGAAAATGAACATAAAACTGTACACCCGTATTTTAGAAACACAGATTTTAGCACATGGTTGCTTTAACCCTTTCCGGCACAGTGTGCCCGGGTCGGGATACCTAATTTTAATTCAAAACTTACGAACGGCACCAAGAATATTTTAGTAAAATTTTTCTTTTACAATGAACGTTTAAAGTAACATGTTTTTAATTTCTGAAAAAGTCGTTTCAAAATTCCGGTATCAGTCAATCATTTCATCATTTTACAACAAAATTTGCCTGCGCCGGAAAGGGTTAAAATGGGCACAATTCTTTTTCCAAGAAGATAATCCATTGTACCGTTTTACTACTGCATTTTATACATACACTATATTGCCATTAATGACCGGCAACTTTCAATTCTAGACATTTTGTAGAATATTTGGAAATATACTTGACAGATTCTTCTGGAATTTCAGGATTGAAAAGAACAAGTATGACCTCATATTTAGCAATGTCGATTTGATAAGGGGGGCAATTAGGGGGCCAAAAAAATCAAAGAAAAAAATAATACTTGTTTAATTTAACACCCTGTAAAATAAAATGCACGAAATGATCTATCGCTACCGAATATAAATAAACAGACATTGTGCAATATGTGTATTCTTTGTGTAAGAATAGCATGTATATTAATACAGATATAGCGATTTATTTAAAAAAGTTAAAAAATTCTTGCATGTTTTTTGCTTATAACATGCAGGGTTTTCAACCAAATTTAACTCAGGTTTCAGAAAAATTGACAAAATATAGTAGAAACAACATAGTGCAATTGGAATATAAATATATTAAATATTTTAGGAAATATGAGCAGTTGTATGAAATATTTTTTATCTGCACATGCGCGAACGATAACAAGGATCATTTTACATAATTTAATAGTCAACTCTATGGAGCAACTTATTAAAAAAAATCTAGTAAAATATCGTAAAAATTCAGAAAGATATCGGCGTTAGAGTGAACAAATTTTTAGTTGTTCTCTAAAAGCAGCTGAATGATAAGGGATTTTCCACAAATTGTCATTTTTAATTTTTAATTTTTTTTAAATTCTAATTTTTTATTGATGCTTTAGTTCTTCTTGGATAACCACCAGAACGAGCCTATACCATGATCAAAAGAAGTATCAAAATCGAAGCATTTTTTCCAAACCTACTCGTTGATACTCACTAAATACTAACTTTTTTCTGAATGTCAGTTAATAAAAAATGACAATTTGTGTAAAATCCCTTATCATTCAGCTTCTTTTAGAGAACAACTTAAAATTTGCTCACTTTAACCCATTTGTGCCTGAATTTTTGTTTTCTCAAATTTTTTGGTAAATGTTGCAAAATGAACTGGAAAAATACTAAAAAAAATTAAGCTTAATTTTTTTTTGTATTTATTTGATAAAATGTAAAAGAACTAAATATGAGTATTTCTAGTAGAATAATATGCATAATTATATATTTTACCTATATTTATATTTAAAATGTTTTTAAATTGTATATTATGTACTATAATTAGTATTTTAATGAACTACAAAAAAAAAATATATATATATTTATTTCTTTGCAGAGACTAATAACGTTATAACTATTATTATTAATAAAATAAGAATAATCATATTGCAGACTTAATAACAATTTATTTCATAAATATCTTCGAAAGGAGATTGCATAAATAACTGTCTCCTAAATTTCTAACAAAAATATGTGCCCATTTGTGCCTAGAACCCTATATTTTGTACATTACAAAAATGCATAAAAAATAGGCTTGAACATTTTATTTCGCAATTTAAAAAAGTACGTATTTCAAAAAAGTCCACAAGCTAAGATTATAACTTGCGATTTTGGGTCCATGATAGAAAAAATACAAATAAACTTACTTTTTACATTTCGCCCTCCTGAAAAATTAAAAATCTATAAACATCGAAAACGGCCTTAATTTAAGCAAATAAATATCCACCTTGTGCTGTCATCTCTCGGTTATAGATAAAGACATTTATAAATAATGATTTCATGCCATATTCATGTTATAAAGAAGAAAATTATACAAATGCATTAAAATTTGAAACGTCCCAAAAATGGGACGCTAGGCATAAATGGGTTAACACCGATACCTTTCTGAATTTTTACGATATTTGACTAGATTTTTTTAATAAGTTGCTCCATAGAGTTGACTATTAAATTATGTAAAATGATCCTTGTTATCGTTCGCGCATGCGCAGATAAAAATTATTTCATACAACTGCTCATATTTCCTAAAACATTTAATATATTTATATTCCAATTACACTATATTGTTTTTACTATATTTTGTCAATTTTTCTGAAACTGGCGTTAAATTTGGTTGAAAACCCTGCATGTTATAAGCAAAGAACAGTCAAGAATTTTTTAATTTTTTTAAAATAAATCGCTATATCTCTATTAATATACGGGCTATTCATACACAAAAGAATACACATATTGCACAATGTCTGTTTATTTATATTCGGTAGTGGGAGATCATTTCGTGCATTTTATTTCACAGGGTGATCCCAAGTATTATTTTTTTTCTTTGATTTTTTTGTTGGCCCCCTAATTGCCCCCCTTATCAAATCGACATTGCTAAATATGAGGTCATGCCTGTTCTTTTCAATCCTGAAATTCCAGAAGAATCTGTCAAGTATATTTCTAAATATTTGACAAAATGTCTAAAATTGAAAGTTGCCGGTCATTAATGGCAATATAGTGTATGTCTAGTTGAAATATTTCTTCTCATCAAATTTTGCTTTGAACCAAAAATTGTCTGTGTTATTGAGTAATCATGAATGTGTCTATCATCCAGTATTTTTTTTCTTTTGATTCTATCATTAGTATTAATGAAAATTTAATTGACCAATAATCGCTCCACGTTGCGAATGACCAAGAATAACCCCTCGTTGCGAATGACGAAGAATCACCCCGGTCTGCCCTACTTAGTAAAAACATAAGTTTTATTAAAGAATATATCATTTGTAGGGGCGCAGAAAAATCTCGTCTACGGCGGAATACTTTGTAAAGCCGGCCCTGCCGTAACCTCGCATTTTTTTTCTCGTCTTTTGGCCTTTTCTTTCTTTCTTTCTTTCTTTCTTTTTTTTTTTTTTGGGGGGGGGGGGGGGGTGTTTTACCGTCCTAAGTGGCAACTGAAAAATGCTGCAAGATTTACTTATACAGTTACTTTTTTATATTCCGATCCGGTCTAAGAAGGACGAGGTCAGACGACTGCAAGGAGACTGAAAACTAAGGGGTGAAAAATTCACAAAATAAAATAATAACATAGTAAGTTTTTTTTCTAAGTCACTATTATATACACTGATGTCCAAAATTAAGGACTAGTTACAAAATGCTAATTTTTAAGTAAGCGAATACTCAAAAGGAAATAATATAATTCAAATAATTACAATCTCTAAAGCACAGCTAGTCCCTATAGCATCTCATTCATGTCACACATGGTCACAAGTGTCACAGTCACTACAGTGAAACAAAAAATAGAAAATTCCACACGTCTCATTATGAGTCTCAAATGATCACTATATTTGACTCCACTGAGACGTCAATGTGATTGCTGCTTTGTCAGGAGTCACCAGGTGACTTTACAATGTTAGTTACATTGTGACTCTCATGTGACTGTCATTTTTAGACTCAATTTCAAAGTCATCACGAACGTTGCATTAGGATAACTCACCAAATAATATCACATTATAGTCACTTGGTGACTTTTCACAAAAGGGCACTATGGTGACTTCACAGTAATTTCTCTGTCACCTGAAAGTCATCATGTGACTTTAATGTGACATTATTTGATAACTTATCACAATGCAGCGTTCACGATGACTTTGAAATTGAGCCTACAGATGACAGTTACACGAGAGTCACAATGTAACTACATTGTAAAGTGACATGATGACTCGTCACAAAGCAGCAGTCACAGTGACGACTCAGTGGAGTCACATATAGTGATCATTTGAGGCTCATAATGAGATCTATGGAATTTCTTATTTTTTTGTTTCACCGTAGTGACTGTGACACTTGTGACCATGTGTGACATGAATGAGATGTTATATCGACTAGCTGTGCTGTAGCGATAGTAATTATTCGAATTATATTATTTCCTTTTGAGCATTCGCATACTTGAAAATTAGCATTTTGTGATTGGTCCTTAATTTTGGACACCAGTGTATTTTAAAAAATTAGCGTTAGGTTTAAGAAAGTATCTAGACATTCTATTAAGAGGAAGAGCGTTATATAAGTAATAGTTCCACGAAACTGGCTGTAGGCTGCACACGAAGATATTTTACGGTACTGGAATTCATTGTTATGCCATCAGAAAATGCTGGTTTTTGAATTTTTCAGATAGTGTGACTCATATCCATATCACTATGATTTTAAACGCCTCAATTGTAATAATTTATAACTACAACTACAGCAAAATCTCTGAAAATAAAATCTGTCTATAAAGAAATCCTGTATTAAATAAAAATAATATATGGTCCCAACAGAAAGAATACCAACAATTATGCATGCCAAGTTCAAGTTCCGATCAGGCAGGGATGCCTACAAAATGCCTTTAACACAACAAGTTCTGCCCGGCTAAGTATGTCTACTAAGACCCCTGTTTATTGAAATATATGAAAAATATTGTATAATATTGTTTCAGCCAGCAGCTCAATTTGTCTGCGCGTACTAATAATCAATACAAGGTATGAAGTATATGAAGACATTAATAATATTAAGTGAACCGCTAGTTATGATACAAATGCACATTTTACATTATATCCATATAATGTTAGAAAAATAAAACAATGTAGGTTGAAATCCGTGACATTTTCCAATGCTATGGATATTAACGAACAATGTATGACTCTGCTAAAAATTTTTACAATACTACCTTTAAGTACAAAGAAAAGAAAAAAAAATGATGCCAAGAAGAAACTCAATTACATATGTTCATCATTTATGGAAATCTGTATAAAGAAATTTTTTTCCGTTTTCTTTCGATTTTGTTTTCACAGATTTTAATGAATAAATATTTGACAAAGTTGATTGCATAGTTCAGTATTACGTATTTTATAATTAAATATTTTAAATTTTAAAATAATTCGACTGTCATAAAATTAATACAATTCTCCTTGTAAATGTACTTTGCGGAGGAGGAGGGGGGGGGGGGAGCGTCAAAATCCTCGTTTGTTCCTTGTGAATAAAAAACTAGTTTCGGCCCTGCTAAGTAGCAAACGAGATACTGACCACAGGAAGTCAGTGCACATTTTCGTACCCGAGAGTCATGGAAAACGAAAGAGAGAGAAAGTTTAAGTTCTCATAAGGTACTGACCACAAGTCATGGAAACGAACGAGAGAGAATGTTTAAGTACTCATAAGATAATGACCACACAAACCATTTTCGAATTTCGAATGTTAAGGCGTCAAGTGTCTGCTTTATGATGAACTCACTTAAATCTAAGTTTTTACCAGGGCTGCGGAATCGGAGTTGGGCTCATTTTTGAACGAAAGTGTCGGAATCGGAGTCGGATCTGTTAAAATTCCCGGAGTCGGAGCCGTCCATTTTTCCCACCGACTCCGCAGCCCTGGTTTTTACCCCTGACGATAGCAAGAAACTCTGTACCTGAGAACCACACTATCGTAAGTCCAAAAATAACAAATTTTAAGTTAACAGCTTTTAATACTAAAGAAACTCTTCTCTTTCGAGCCGAACTATCGCTTTATTTGAATAAGATAAATATGATATCAATTTGTGAAAATAGCGTTGTCTTGCTAGGTAATGCTTCTTTTACTTCTCCTGAAAAATAAGTGAAATGCGACTTACGATAATTTGGCTCTCGGGTACAGAACTCTCCAACTAGTGTTGGCAGGTGTTCCACTTAAATCAAGACTCCAGTAATTTCTTACAGCTAAATTCGGCATGTTTAATCGCAGATAATTCTGATATTAGGTAAGACGAAGAAAATTACTTTAAAATACTGGTGTCCAGAGCATTTGGGGTTCCGATGTATGCGGGACACCTGGCAACCCTATCTCCAACTTTTAGCTGTGATTACTTTGCACTGGTTTTATATCTTTCTGCGGTTGTCACAAGCTCGAGGATTAGGGTGGCCACAGAGTTTTGGCTCTTATATTTATATCTTGTTGAAACAGGTTGTATAACAGGGTCATTATTAAAAAAAAAAAAAAAAAAAAAACATACAATATGCAGTCACTACCAATTTATGTTCATTCAGTATAATTTCAACGCAAAATTCAAATGAAAGGAGTAAAAAACAAACCTTTTAGATATATTTACATGTGAAAATATGTAAAAAAGTATGTCTGTGGACTGTCATTATTTTGGTTTTACAAGTTATATGTAAAAATATTCTTTTAAATTCAATTATCAAGTTAGCAGTTTTATTAATATACATAAGGGGTCTATTTTCCGCTGTTCAATAATATATTTTTCTATCTTTTAGCCAAACAACTATTTTTTCCTTAATTTTTGTCACTAACTTTTGTGTTCTGTCTGCGTACAGAATAAAAATTTCCGTAAAAACTGAACAAATGCCAGCACATTACAACTTGAATGCTAATATAAACTCTTTTACAGTCATTTTGGACAAATAAGTCAAAAGTAAAGGTTTTTTTTTAAGTTTATGTGGCTGTTTGTCTTCGGATTTCGTGATAATTGTAGATTGTCCAGATCATAGGATCACATCTGTGCTTTCTAAAAGAAGGATAAAACAATGTATGTTGCTATCAATACTTGCAAATAATGTAAATTAGCATTATATTGAATAGACTACATCAATTTTATAAAGTATGGCTCAAAATTAGTTCTTTCAAAAGAAGAAATGCTTGACGTTGTCGTGTCTTAGCAACTTTTACTCGCGATAAATTGCCGAGAGTCGCGATTTTACCGTAGTCGATCAACGAAATTTGCAATTTTTTCGCACTTAATCGATAAAATTCAAGATTTTTCCTCGGCCCGATCGATAAATTTCATACTTTTTCCGCGCTCGATAGACAAAATTCACGATTTTTCGAGCCCGATCGACAGAACTCGTAATTTTTCGTGCCCGGTCGACGAAATTCGCAATTTTTCGCTCCCAGTCAACAAAATTCGCGATTCTTAACTGACTTAAACTCTTAGCAAATTGGCAAAAGTTGCGATAAACTGACGAAACTAACGATTTTTTCGCAGCCGCTCAACGACATTCGCGATTTTCTCGTTCCCGATCAACGCAATTCGGAATTTTCCCAAGCACGATCGACAAAACTCGCGATTTTTCCGCACCCGATCGACAAAACTCGCGATTTTTCCGCGCCCGATCGACAAAATTTGCAATTTTCCCGCGGCAAATTGGCAAAATTCATGACTTGTTTCTTGCGAAAAACTAACGAAACTCGCGACATTTCCTCTCCCGATCAATGAAACTCACGATTTTTTCGTGCCTGATCGACGAAACTCTTGATGTTACCGCACCCGATCGACGGAACTCGATTTTTTTCGCGCTCAGTCGACGAAATTCGCAATTCTTAATTGACTGACAAAATTTGCAATTTTTTCGCGTGAAATTGGCGATATTCACGACTTTTATCGCGATAAACTGACGAAAATCACGATTTTTCCGTGCTCTATCAACAAAATTCGCGACTTTTTCTCGCGCGATCGACGGTACATGCGTTTTTTCCGCGCCCGATCGATGAAATTCGAGGTATTTTTCTTAGGACGAAATTAGCAACTCGGGAATTTTATACAAATGGTATTGGCTGGGCGATTAATGAAATTCGCGATTTTTAACTGATTGGCGAGATTTGTAATTGTTTTCTGCGGCAAACTGACGAAATTCACGATTTTTTCCTGCAACCCGTGGTCAAAAATTGCAATTTTTGCCAATTATAAATTGGCGAAATTCGCGGGCCACTTGTAAACCCATCACGGGCCGCAGGTTTTATATCCCTATATCACTATAGTATAGTGTATTAATTAGGTCAGAAAAGAAATTTAAAATTAGAGAGTTTTATAGGTTAAATTATGTATGTTTGATACCTGAGGGAGGGGGGAAAGGGGAAGCAGCTTTTTTGGCGGAGGGAGGATTAGATGATTGAGTAAATATTGTTGCAATAAAATCACAAATAAAGAAGCAGATTTGAAAAAAAAATTTGCTTAGAGGTTTTTTGGGTGTAGATTTTAAAGGGGGGGGGGAGCATTTATACAACATTTTTTACCTTTTTTTTACAAATCGAAAATCTGCTGAAATCCAGAAGATTCTCACCCCTGTATTTGCCTTGTTTATTTTTAAATTATTGTCTTTTGCTTTTGAAAAAGGGGACATACAATCGGAATTTTATGGTAATGATTTTCTGTGTTATTACATCTTTAAATAGTTCTTTGGATCCTAAGCAAGCAACTGCAGTTAACATAAATTTGAATAATGAACAAAAGAGTTACTTAAATCACGTCTGTGGATCTTTATTTTTTAAAATATGATTAAAAATTGAAATTGAAATGTATGATCTTGACCACTATATTTGTATTATACTTAAAGGTAAAGCCTACCTCAGAAATTAATATAGACGTTTTCGGAGAAACTTTCAAAATTAAAATATATGGTGATTAAATTGTACACTTTTTTTATAATGACCCAACTCCTCTTTGAAGTAAATTTAAAAGCTTATTGAGTTACATAAAAGGCCGGTCAAAAGCATATGCATAGCAAGTGAAATGCACCAAGCCCCGATAACGCTAAATAGCGTTTTCTTTTAATTTTAAAGAAAGCAATTAGTGCCACAAAATGTTTTGCACTTCGTTTGCACGTGGTTATACTCATCCAATAATATTAAATTTTATTAAAAATCTTTTAAAGTAATTTAAGGCCTCATAAAATTTCATGATCTTAGGTCCCACTAAAGCAAAGGCCAGACCTAGATACATAATTTATATTCAATTACGTAAAATTAAATAATTAAATTTAATATTAAAATTTCTCATTAAAATTATTAATATATATTAATAATATAATTATTAATATTAAAATTATAATTTATTATTAAAATTTGCCAATGACAGGGTTTATTTTTGCATCGTTTAAATAATGGGTTAAATAACCACCTATAAGCGATAATGCATTTACAATTATCAATTAAAACATAATTATTCAGATTAGCATTCTTTCTTCAATAATACACTAAATTTAAATACATTAGATAAATTATTATGTTACTTAAATGCAGTTGAGAAATAACTACCATTAAACCATAATGCATTCCAACTCCTGTCAACAAAAATCCACATTTAAAATGCCATCAGAATGATTTCTTTTAGTGCTCAAAACATAATTTTATTTTCGTTTATTACCGTTTAAAAATGTCAAGCGGTATGTCTGTTACTTTTCAGCTACCAGCATGTTTTCTACATACAGATCTATAATTTCGTCAAAACAACTTGACACTGCAGGATAAAATGGGTCGAATCGAATATTGATTTTGACAATAATTTTTCCGGATGAATAATTTATTAAACATTTATTTTTTAATTTGTCAAATCAAAATCATTTGCAAGTAATTTTTTTATGAATAATTCATTGAAAGATGTGATTACTCACTATTTTTAGAGTAAAAATATAAAGTAATATGTTTTTATTAACCAATTATATACTGACAGATATAACAGATGATCGAAATGTAGAACATCATTAAAATTTCTTAGAAATCTTTAGAAAATCATAATTGGTCCTTATAGCTGGTGATTAAAATAATGGAAACAGTCATCATTATGAGGAGTGTTGGTGAATGGCGGGGAATTCGTATTCAAAGAAAACAAGTCTGACTACCAAAATGTTTTACAGTCGTCCCCGTTTAAACGACTATTGGCGGTTCTAGAAATAATATTCGATTAAGCGGGGTGTTTGATTAAACGGGTAATCATAACTGTAATATTTAATGTGTAATAAAAAGGTATCAGAACCATCTACGGTATATTTTATTAACAGCATAATAAATCATTAAAAGAATAACTTAAACTAAAATAAATACAAATGCTAATATAAAGTAAATACGTATTAATTTAATGTCAGTACATACATTTATATGGTTTACATCAGAATGCAGCTCGTTTGAATTTGGTCAAAACTTTGATACTTCTAATTTACGTTACTCATACTGCCTTAAAAAATCGTTTAAAGGGGTTTATTTAAGTGGAATCCTAAAGGAGTAAATATCGAGTTATTTTTCGAATGAGTGCAAAATATCACAATTACTATCTCGAATCTCGAAGTGACGGCGCATTGCCTGGTTAAAGTGATGTGATGGGATCAAGGTGGGGAAATCATTTGACCTGTCCATTATACGCCTGCCGGCCGAAATCATTCTAGGAAGAACTGAAAATTTATTTTCAGCATAAAGGAACTAAAAATGACAAAAGATGAAAGGAAATTCCAGCTGAAACGTGCTTTCCGCGCCTATTTTCAAACAGCGGTCACACAGTCGTTATTCGATTAAGGGAATAAGTTCGTAAAAGGTATTTGGTTTAAGCGTGGAAAATAGCATAGAACCAATAGGAATAAATTCGGTTCCGGAGGATTCTATTCAAATAAACGGGGTATTCGATTTTCCGTGACCCGATTAAGTGGGGAGGACTGTACTTCAAATTAAAGATATATTTTTTACCCTCAGAGAATGTACGTAGGTGTGCGCTACCTGTTTTTGTGCAAGATGCGAGACTTTTCGAAGTGCGTCTGCTCAAGTGAAAAGACCCGTTCGCTAATGCAAATCCAATGGAAGAAATTTATAAAGATATCTCGGTTGCATTTCAATATTTTAAAAGGATTTTTTTGCATTGGATAGCTGAGATCGATCTGTACAAATGCCGCTTTTTACTGTTTCGATTTCAATTGCAGATATCTTTTTTTTTTTTTTTTTTTTTTTTTTATGAGGGTGCTTTCAGTTTCGAAACCGGTTCCAAAAATGAAAGTGTCCTCATTAAAAATATCTGTAAACAAAATCGAAAAAGTAAAAAACGGCCTTTGTGCAGATCGATCTCGGTTATCGAATGCGAAAAAAATCATTTAAAAATATTAATATGCAACCGAGATATCTTTATAAATTTCTTCTATAGGATTAGAATTAGCGAACGGGTCTTTTCACTTGACTGAAGTAGCTGCTTAAGGGGCTACTTCCCAGTCACGCGAAAAGACCCGCTCGGTAATGCTAATCCTATGTAAGAAATTTATAAAAAATATATCGGTCGTGATTCAATATTTTTAAATGATTTTTTTTTTTTTTTTTTTTTTGCATTGGATAACTGAGATCTATCTGTACAAAGGCCTTTTTAACTTTTTCGATTTTGATTGCTTTTTTTTTTTTTTTTTTTTTTTTTTTTTTTTTTATGAGGATGCGTTCACTTTCGGAAGCGGTTCCGAAAATGAAAGTGTCTCCATTAAAAATACTTGTAAACAAAATCGAAAAAGTAAAAAACGGCTTTTGTACCGATCTATCTCAGCTACACAATGCAAAAAAATTCATTTAAAAATATTGAAATGCAACCGAGATATCTTTATAGATTTCTTCCACAAGATTAGCATTAGCGAGCGGGTATTTTTATTTGACTGAAGTAGGCTCTTAACAATCACTAGGACAGAGGGTATTTTTCAAGCTACAGTCTCCAAATTGAGGAAGGTATATCGAGTACAGGGGAAAATATTCTGGGAGAAACATTGGAACGGACAGTGATAAAGAAGTTCAATGATAGAAACCAATGGGTATTGAAAAAGAGCCTGTGATATCTAGAAAGAAGACCAGTGCAGTCAAAATAATTGCACAGATCAACTAGCATCTACAGCATTACATGATTACAATTTGAATTGAACAGCATAAAAACGAATTCTACGTCAGTGCAGCATTCCAAATCCATTCGTTACTGATATCATTGTAAAATGTCAGCTACAGTGGTGCTGCAAGCATGAATAGTAGTCTAACAATGCATGGCTTGAAGACGAAGTGATAAGGTCAGACAACTCTCATTGACATTTTCTCTGTAAACTGAACGTTTGTACACTTGGAAAACACTGCGACAAACGTGTAATCCGAATTATCTTCTGCCAATTTTCATTGTCCGCTTAGAGTTTCTATTTGCTAGTGCCCCGTAGTCATCCTCCAAGGGAGAATGTACAAGGGTTCCAAGGAAATGCTATTAAAATTTTAGCCATCTATGTTCATTTCATAATCCAAGCATTGTTTCCTGCAGAGGATAGCGTCTTTTAGGACAATAACCGCCTAATTCATATAGCTAGACCTGACAAATTACGATTTTAGAAGGCTGAGGTTGAAGTCTTATCTCTCACTTAACCGTCAGTCCTTTGACGTCAGTATCACCGATATTTGTCTTGGAGAATATCATACCGGGTTTGGCGGACAGCTTAAAATATATATATATACAATATATAAACTTTCTGTACAATAATACCATTGAAAGAAAATGAAAATGACCAATAATATGAAATCACAAACACCACATAACCAAATATTATTTAAAATGTATATACATACATACAGGGTGCACAGGACAGTCCCTTTAACTGAAAATACTTGCAAACGGAGTGAGCTACAGCTATGCAAGTGAGGTAACGGTATAGTAAAGCGACTACGCCCGACCTAATGCGAAAGACAGCAGGGCCCTTAGTGGTGAAGTTTGGAAGATAGTCATTGCAAATCGAAAACGAAAAGAGATAGAGCAAAATTTCCAATTAGAAAGTTTTAGAGCATCAATTAATTAGTACGAAACGATATTTGGTTCACACGATTAAGATAAATCGTCGCCTGTATACCCAAAAATGTCCGAAATCGATGAGTGACGATTCTACTTTGCATTTTCATATTTCGGAAATGTAGCAGTGCGCAATTGCAGACTGTGACGTTGTACTGTACTGTAATGTCTGTAAAAATTTAATTTCCAATGCATTTAAAATTTTAGTTTAACCCTTTCAGAGGCAGAAGAATTCTGTTCGTAAAATGATGAAATAATTGACTGACACCAGAATATTCAAACGAATTTCTTAGAAAATAAAAACCCGCTAATTTGCACTTTCATTACAAAAGCACAATTTTATTAAAATATTCTTGGTTGCATTTGTCAGTTTTGGAATTAAAATTAGGTGGCTAGACCGTCTAGCCACCGCCCTTGAAAGGGTTAAAACAATGTCATCGTATTGAAGAGGCTTCCAATAGACGTTCTATGCTGAGAAATGTGCATGTAGAATTACTCTCACGAATACAAAAGTGTATCATGTGCAATGGCGAACTTTTCGAACATACTGAATATTAACTTTTTATCATTGTAAGACAGTTTTTTTTTTTTTTTTTTTTTTTTTTTTTTTTTTTTTTTTTTTTTGTGCGTGTGTGTGTGTGTGAGAGAGATGTTATCAAAATGGATTGAGATAAGTATGTATTTATACAATAAATTGTGCATATTTCTTCATACTTCTGGCTATTCCATTCAAACGTTTACAAAAATGGAGGGCATCGATTTTGGACATTTTTGGGTATAGGGGAGACTAGGGAGATTTAACCCACTTTTTTCAAAATGATTTTTTTATTTTTTAAATGTTGAACGTAGAATAAAGTTTTATATATCATTTTATTCGTTATACAATCAGATATCAAAATAAAATTGCTACCTAAGTGTAACATATAAGAAATTTGAAAAATGATTGTTTTTAATCATGAAAAAATAATGGGTCAATGCTCCCCACATATGGGAGGCCTGACCCACTATATAAAGGGCTTGACCCACTTTGTTTATATTGCAATATTTGTGAAGAGAAATAAAATCAGTTTAAAAAAAAAGCCAAATAGCTTAATGCGACATGCTTTAATTATTATAAAAAAATATTTTTTTTAAATATGATGCTTAAGCAAACTTCTTGAGACGCAAACGCAAATCAGAAGAGAAAAATTTTGTTTTAAACAGGATTTTGTCTGAGCAGGTATAATTGTACAGCAAGGAAAATAAAATTTTAACATTTAAGGCATTATTCTCTTAGAGACAAGTTCCGTTTTCATAGTGTTTCATGTCATTATGTCCGGATTTAGGAGCCCCTGTCACGTTTTATTTTTTTTTGTATCCTTGTCCTATTTTTTGTGACACTCGACCTGACAACTCCAGTTGTCACATAGTTTGGCTTCATCTCGCTGTATTCACCCTGGTGAAATTTGTCTACATTCCTTCTTAAAGTTTTTCTATCGATGCTATGTTCTTTTGAAGCCACATGAACACTTAACTTATCATTAACATGCTTTAAAACTTTAAGGGGCAAAATACTTTCAGTACTAAAATGTTGAAATAAATGACAGGCACCGTAATTTAAGAACAAATTTATTTGGAAATAAGAAAAAGGCTATATTTCACATACATATAAAATGGAAAAGATTTTAGCGAAATTCTGGTGCCATTGTGACGTTTCGGAATTAAAATTAAGTGGTATTATAAACATACCACTGCCACTGAAAGGTTTCAGACTGTTGCTTTCATCCTTTTTAGTCCTTTCAAGTCTTTCCCACTGTTTCTATTTACCTATTGTAAGTGATATTTAAATGGAAAAAAGTTCCTATAAACTTTCCCATTTTCTGGCAATTCTTCACATCTTTCATTAGTCAGTTTTGAACATTTTCTTTTCCATCATATCATTTTACTGTAGTTTTACAGAATAAATTTATATTCTTTTATATATATAGCCTCAACTTTTCCTTATGCACAGTGTATAATAAAAAGATTTCCAAAACCACTTAATTAAGGGATCCTTGGGCATCTGGTCAACCCTCCCTCACATTGACTGGGTCAAGCCTCCCTACATAGACCTTTTCTAAAGACTAGCACATTGTTCTGTTAAGCCTAACTTACTGTACAATCTTTAGGCCTGGAATGAAATCTCGATATTTCAGCATTACTTTAAAACTACTTACTTAAATTTCTATGACATAATTTATCTGAAAAAAAGCTTACAAAATATTTCTAAAAAACACAACTTTTAGGTTGAAAACGCCTCGCAATTGATTTTTCCACACCTATTTCGATTATCTCTATGAAACGAAGACTGTTGTTTGAGCGTTCAAGTAGCTTTGGTTGACACCTATTGATAAAACTTTGAAATTATTTTAAATATAAAAATTGCTGGGTGGGTCAAGCATCCGTATGGTCAACCATCCCTAGTCTCCCCTACAGGCTAAGATTTGTCTTATCCATATAAACCAAATTTCGTTTCGTACTAATTAATTGATGCTATAAAACTTTCTAATTTTCAAATTTTGCTCTATATCTTTCGTTTTCGATTTGCAAAATGGCTATCTTCCAAATTTCCCCACTAGGGGCGCTGCTGTCGTTTGCATTAAATCGGGCGTAGTCGCTTTACTATACCGTTACCTCACTTGCATAGCTGTAGCATCCGTTCGCAAGTACACTGGTGTCCAAAATTAAGGACCGATCACAAAATGCTAATTTTCAAGTACGCGAATACTCAAAAGGAAATAATATAATTCGAATAATTCCTATCTCTACAGCACAACTAATCCATATAACATCTCATTCATGCCACACATGGTCACAAGTGTCACAGTCATTACGGTGAAGCAAAAAAATAGGAAATTCCATACATCTCATTATGAGTCTCAAATGATCACTATATGTGACTCCACTGAGACGTCACTGTGACTGCTGCTTTGTGACGAGTCACCATATGACTTTACAATGTAGTTACATTGTGACTCTCATGTGACTGTCATCTGCAGACTTAATTTCAAAGTCATCGTGAACGCTGCATTGTGATAAGTTACCAAATAATGTCACATTAAAGTTACATGATGACTTTCAGGTGACAGGAAGACTACTGTGAAGCCACCATTGTGCTCTTTTGTAAAAAGTCACCATGTGACTATAATGTGATATTATTTGGTGACTTATCCTAATGCAACGTTCATGATGACTTTGAATTTGAGTCTAAAAATGACAGTCACATGAGAGTCACAATGTAACTACATTGTAAAGTCACCTGGTGACTCGTCACAAAGCAACAGTCATATTGACGTATCGGTGGAGTCACATATAGTGATCATTTGAGACTCATAATGAGACGTGTGGAATTTCCTATTTTTTTGCTTCACCGCAGTGACTGTGACACTTGTGACCATGTGTGATATGAATGAGATGCTATATGGACTAGCTGTGCTGTAGGGATAGTAATTATTTGAATTATATTATTTCCTTTTGAGTATTTGCTTACTTAAACATTAGCATTTTGTGACTGGTCCTGAATTTTGGACACCAGTGTATATTCAGGTTAAAGGGACTTTGCTATGCACCCTGTATATATATATATATATATATATATATATATATATAAGAAAATGTGTAAAATATTTTATTTAGTAACAATTTAAAACTTCGGATTTTAACTATGGACATTGGTGCTTAGAAATTTCCGTAAAATATGAAAAGATGGCCGCCAAAACCCATCATGCATAATTTTTTTAAATTTGAATTTTGAGAAACACGCTATGATGTATTTAGTACAGGAGAAAAGGATTTCTATCAACATATACGTAGGCACTTGACTTGCATAACGTAACTTAGTTAATGCCAAGATTTTAAATAAGTACCATGTATCAGCTTGGAAATTCGATATGACACCATTTTTTAGCCAAACTTTCACTTAAAAAAATAAAAAAAAAAAGCTTTTTATTTTTGAAAATTTGTTTTTGGTAGATTTTTACACACTACAGTCTCATTCTTTTAAAACAGTATTTAGTATATATTTTTTTAAAATAACTTAAACTATGCGACCTTTAAAATGTTTCCTTAATTTTATTTTTATCAGTCTAATTCTAAAACCGTCGGACTTAAAATCTGCTGCTTACAGGTAGCAGTTTATAATACTTTTTAATTACTTGAAATGCATTTCATGTTTTCATGCATTATTTAATTATAAAACCTTAGATATTGAGTTCATTTCTTTTATAGATCTTACATAAATATTTTCCTTCTTTTGTTTTCCGTTTCTTTTAGCATATATGTCTTCTTCATCATTGCTATAAAAATATACTTAAATTTACAGATCCGTTCAATTTATTTAATCGATAATTATATGTCAAAGATTTTATTTTAAATATTTTTAATATGGAATCAATCATTTTTTAAAAATATTGTTGAATAGTAAATTTTATTTAATAATAATTATGAAGCATTCGGATGAAAAAAAAAAATACAAATCCTATAACTTCGCTTATTGAAATAAAATATTTTATTAATATTATTTAAATGAATTTGTCTGAGCGCTAATAATATTACGAAACCATTCTTTGTCAGAAGTGAAGTTTGAACCCATGATATCTTATGAGATTCAGAGATTAAATCTGGCATCTTAGACCATTTGGCTATCCTAGATTCGTTTAACTTCAGTCTAAAACGGGAAAAAATCATTCATTGTCTTCACCAAAAATAACATCCTACAATTATACCTGCTAAACCGAAAACTGCCTAAAATGAAGATTTCTTTTGTTGCCGCGTGATTCTGTCTTGGTAGGTTTTGATGCACATAATTTGGACCTGCAACGTCTGATTGAAGAAGTTTAAATTTTCAATGATAGTAGCGTAAAGTTATTTTTTATACTTACATCTGTTTATAACAGTAGATGCACAACCACTCATGGTTTTCGTCTCCATAATTGCGGCAGTCTTTACAAACTTTCTTCAAACAAACTGGGCATAGGGCGCCTCTGTTTATTATTCGTCCTAATTCTGTAAGACACCTAGCACAGTTTCGCATAGGATCCAAGCCTGGCTTGAGAGCAGCCCGTTTTCGCAAGCAAATTAGTTCTTGTTTAAGTTGCCTGAAAGAAAAGAAGCCTAGTTTTTGATAAATATTTAGTACATAAACATTTAAATTTTAAAAACGACATAAAAATTTCATGTATATGGATAAACATGAATTTACTTGTGCAGAAGTGTTTTACTTGCATTGATTTTTATATTCGAGGAGGAAACACACCCATACAAACACAATGCGCTTCAATGCAAACCAAAAGGTAGCGGACATATAGGATATAACATAACTTTATTTGACAACTTTCAAAAATACACAGACGAAGAAGCAATTTGTTTGTTTTTATTTTTATATTCAACGCATGAACCATACGAAGATCTTTGTTTTAGACATTATTTGCACTTTAAATATTACGCATGCATTAGCTGGCATAAAAGATTTAACCACGTTTCGCACAGATGTGTAAAATCTGTTTCAAATTCTGGTATGCATTCAAAAGAATATAATTATTAACCCTTTCAAAAAAAGCTTTCAAAAAGTTCGATTTTACGATTTACTTTCTCCTTTTTGTCGAAGCTGGTGGCATCGGGTTCAATTCAGGTCACTTCGAACCTTCCTGAGACACACTTTTTTTCTAAACTAAAAGTAACTAAATATCGGTATTTTAACACGAACCATTTTACACGCTCTTTCCACACTGGATTTACATCGCCTATAAAAATCTTGGGCGGCACAACTTCACCTAAAAATTACTTAATTAAATTTAAAATTTAGATATGCAGTTAAAAGGAATGTTATAACTTAATCTGCGAAGATTGAAAATTAACAAAAATTTTATTGTTTATTTTGTTTTTATTGTGAAATTTTATTTTATGTTTTTATTGTGAAATTTGTGTTAAAAACACAATAAGATATAATACCGTAATTTCCGGCGTATAATTCGCAGATCAAACAATCATCTTTCAACCCAGAAAAATTTTTAAATAAAATGTAACTTTTTAAATCACGGTAAATATTTGGTTTAACTAAATAAAATTTCTGTGTCCAAACAGAATTGCTTGATCCGTGGATTATACGTCGGAAATTATGGTATATTGTTATATGAAAGGCTCGGGTATAAACATGGTAACTGACACTTTTTTTCATGTAAAATTATGAAAAATTAAAATAAAACTACGTACTGACAACCTTTTAAAAGTACAAGGTTTATTGTGTGTCTAATATGTGCCGTTATCATCAAAGATCAATTTTAGATGTGAATTTTGATAACGAAATCATTTAGGAATTATGAAAGTTTAATGTTTGATTTAATGTTTGAAACTCTGAATATTTAATTCATTTGTAATCGGTGCAAAATATATGATAATGAGGGTAGATTGTAAAGTATGACTCAACAGCTCTTGCCGGAATAAGCTGTAATTTTGGATTCACATATTTTGAAGCTTCTAAAAATCGATTTCTGTTAAGGCTCCCGTTCCGTCAAGCGAAGACCCTCGCAAGGTACTACTAAACCTATGGGAAGTTTCTTTTCCAATATCCCATCTGCATTTCGATAATTTTAAATATTTTTCTTTGCATTGGGTTGCTGAGGTCGATTTCTATATTCGCCCTTTTTAATTTTTGATTTTGGTTGCAGTTTTTTTTATGATGGCACTTTACTGCAGAACATTGGTTGCATATTTTTTTTTTTTTTTTTTATAAAGTTACTTCCACTTTCGAAACCGGTTCCGAAAGTGAAAGTGCCATCATAAAAAAAAAGCTGCAACTGAAATCGAAAAAGTAAAAAAAGCCGAATGTGGAGACCGACCTCAGCTGTCAAAAAAAAAAAAAAAAAAATTAAAAATATCGAAATGCAAACTAAATGTTAGAAAAGAACATTTCCATAGATTTAACATTAGCTCTCGTGTGTCTCCGCTTGACGGGACGGGAGCCTTAATTCATATTTTTTTCGAAAAGTATATATTTTTAAAATAATTAAAAAAAAAAAAAAAGATAAATTGTAACATATGAATTTTTTAACTAAAATAAATTTCTGTAAGCTTCAAGTATATTTTACTTAAAAAGCTATCCACATTGCAATTTATTTTGTAACAGTTCAAAATTATTTTACATTAGGAGTTTCAAACATTAAACTTTCATAACGTCTTATGTGCTTGCCCGAATGACTTCCCGTCTGGTATATCGAGGTAAAAATTTCCAAGAAAGTCAAATTTGATGTCAAAATTAGGTGTTCATATTGAAAATTTCAGAGTTTTGCGCAATTGCATCATGAAGACGACAGTTAAGATTATTTTTTAACATAAATTATATGAAAAGAAAAATTTTACATGTATATTATATTATCAGACTTTCGCTACTTTTCGACTTTTTAATAATTTTCAAATTTACGATATGCGAAAAATCCTCACGTGAGGGTAAAAAATGAAGGTCATTTTCACATTCAGAGATAAAAAATACATAAGATCAGTTATAAAAAACGCAACCATCACAGGCTTGCGTAATAATATGAAAACAGGAAATAAAATGGATAAAATTTACAGATGTAAATTAGCACTTTAAAAACTATTATTTCATTTTCATAACATGTATCTTAAGCTAAAATAATCTGAAATTAGATAAATGTTTTGAAAGTGATTCTGATATCACTTTGAGAATTTTCGCATCTGGCAATATTTTGAAGATTTAAAAATTCGAGAAAATTTTATTTACTTTACAATACGCTGACACTATAACCATAAGCAGATTCACGATCAAAGCTAGCGAACAGCGGATCAGATTTTAATTAATTTAAAGTAGGGTCAATCGGGGTAAATATGAAACACCCTAAAAATGGAGCTAATGTGAGACATATATAGCAAGTTTGGCTGTCGCCTCGAATGAACCCTATTTATACACAGAAACAGATGACACACAACCGATATAAAAATTTTATTTCTTTCCATTACATATATAACTTTTAAACACACAATCACATCCATGTCTTACCCTGGGATTCGAACCCGGACCCTCAGCGTGACAGCAGCCTCCGCTTACTGAACACGCCACCGGGCGACGAAAAAATATGTTTAAAAATATACATTCCTTAACCCTTCTTTTTTATATGAGAAAACTTTTCTGTCAGAATTCAAAACTCACTGGACAGTGCTCAAGTGTAAATGTAGCGTTGCTACTAAATGTAACGTAAGCTACTAAATGTAGCTTAGCGTAAAAATGCATAACTCATTTAAAAACCACCTTAGGCTATTTTCGGTCATATTCAGTAACCCCTAGGAATTCTTTTGTGTAGCCCTGTATATGATCTACAGCATTTATACACACAACGTAATATGCAAAAATTTAGTTAAACTTAAAAACTCATATCACAACTAAAATTGCACTTCCAGCAATTATCGCTAATGTACAGTATTTCGGGTACAGTACAGTATTAAAAATCTTTTGTGTGTCCTTGTAAGCACTATGCACTTTCTATTATACAGGAAGTAGCTTTTAGTAAATCTCAGCAACGTATATCAATTTCATTATATGTGAAATAGTTTAACATAATTAAAATACGTCACAGACAATGTTCCCCCTTATACCATTATTTAACGGAATTCTTTTGTTTGGCTCTGTAAATGAATAATAAAATTCTTTGCACCGCATATTATACAGAATGTATATTTCAGTGCACTTCATAAATGCATATCAATTTCATTATGTTCGAAAGGGTGTAACATTATTAAAATGCACTTGAAAAAAATTGTATTGGCCCTAATGTAACGGAATACTTTTGACTGCCCATGTAATTGAACTATACATCCGATTTTCATAAAATTTGAATTGACTAGACAAAATTCTGCAACAATTATATATTTAAAATTTAAAACTATTCGGCTGGGTAGTTTTTGTGCTGTTATAATGGACATTCTCACAATCTTTTGACTTTCATGTCCCTGAATAATAATTTCTATTTTAATACACTTTTTTGTGGTTTTTTTTAAATTTCATATACTGGGGAACATCCCATTGCGTGATTGCCGAACAATATTACCGAGATAAATAAGTTTTGGACAATGTTGGGGATCCAAATACCAGGAAAACTCATACACCGTCCCGTGTCCCTGATGCTGATTTTTAAGTTTGGAGCTGTCTGTATAAAATTGTTTCAATAAAAGTAATTCGATGTAATTTTTTTCCGAAATTGGGACAATTGTTTTATATAAATATGTAGCAAAAAATTAACCCGCACACATTTTTACGGTTGATATTATTTTTTGAACTCTGTCCCTGGGTTTTTCATCCTTACCGTCCCTCTTGCTAAACTTATACAGAAAATCACTTTAGTTACAGCCACAGAATTTTTTTTTCAAGCTTTTTCTCGTGCAGAAGTACGCTAGAGAAAGAATGTCTAAAATTCTTTGACAGGAAATTTACTGCAGAATTTAAATCAGCATTTAAATATCAATTTCAAGATCGTGGTTTTATTGGTGGTCTTACCGTCCCCAAGGTTTATTCCAGCACTTTTCGAGGAAAATTAAAGAAAAATAATAATAATCCAATGTTAACAACTGTTTCTAAAAATCAATGAACATTGTGGCTATCACTTAGTCTTAACATGATTTGCCTAAAATAGTTGGTAATTTTTCTTACCGTTCCATCCTTATCGTCCCTTTTTTCCTATACCGTCCCTTTTTTTTACTTTACTGTCCCTTCTTAATACCCCTTTAAGACAATATTATAGCAAACTTTTGTACTAAAAATACTACATTGTTATTATTTCTTATTTGAATGTCCTGTGGGTACTATGCAAATTCATTATAAGTAAAAAATTCGAAGAAAATAAAAAGTTTTAGTAGTAAAATGGTAAGGAAAATTAAACTCGCAAGGTTTAATTTTCCATAACATAAGTTTAACATAAACCTCAGTTAAATAAAATGTTTTTCGCTGCTGACTATTTTTTCTTTATTTTGAATCATTAAGGCATTCGTCTATCAGATTAAAATGCCATTTTAGCAAGTTTAATTTCGCCAGATTTTTCCCCCAAAAGTCAAAAGATTTTGAGAATGCCCCATATACGGACAGACGGACGAACGGACGGACAGACCAGACGTCGACTATAGGTGCTACGCATTTATATAATTACGAAAGCACCTAAAAAGTGCCAGTTCAATTTCCTTATTTTTATCAATATATTTTTCCCATGAAAGAAATTTCGTGAACGTGTTAGAAAGTAGCGAATATAGTTTTGAATATATCCCTGATAGATAAGAGTACCAACCCAAAAGTCTAGTTAAATTGTCATCTTTACTAACAATGAAATTTTATTTATATATGGAAACGATCTATTTAGATTTAATTTTATACTGTAATATAAATTTGGTAAATATACGCAAATTTTTAGGATATTCTTGAAATCAATATTCTCCACATAGTGAATTTACGAAATCATTTGCATCGGAAGAAGTTTTTCCGCAAAAAGCGCGGAAATTGTACTGGCAAATATCTTTTTTTTTTTTTTTTAATTTATTTACAGTGTGTAAAACGTAAAATGGCGTAATACAAGATTACATTTACGCTTGCCGACAATGTGTTATTTTTAATTACATATGATTAGTTATATTTGAGTATATCATGCACTTGTTTATAATAATTAATTATACTTAAGGGGGGGGGGGGGGTTTCGGGTTCTTACTGTTAGGTGTATTTTTTTTAACAATGTCATAACCCAAAACTTTATCATTTCATACAAATTATCCTGCAGCGGCAATTTAGAAAGATGATCCCTTTTTGTTTCCAGCATGGCCGTGTGCACTATCTTTTGAAATAAAGACCAAAACAGAATATTTTGAGGAAATGGAAGTGAATGAACTTGACTGGCCGGCAGAGAGACGTAACCTCCACCATACCAAATTTCTATGGGATGCATTAAAGAATCGAGTGCGAGTCAAACCAGGTTTCAAGAGAGGTTGGATCTAGTTCACAAATGTCACTTTGATAAATCCTATAGATGTTCAGATGAGTTCGGTCCAGCAGTTTTTCGCTAGTCAGCCAAATTCATTCAAATTCATTCATTCTCATTTTGAAACATTTGGTTAGTATTTACTATAACAACAGTTTCGTTATCATGTTGAAAATCAAAAGGTCAGCCTCAACACACTTAAAATATCTACACAATAATATGAGCCTGAACCTATTTTGTTTCTTAAAACAATTTCATCATGAATGCGGAATACAATGCCCAGATTCTGAGCTTGACTGATTTCTTTTCCCAAAAATATTTAGATTACTCTATTCTGAATATCTGAATCTCATGATTTTCGGGGATTGATAATTGAAAAGCGTTATGCATAATTCTGCCAATCTTCATTCTCGAAAACTGAAATAAAGATCTCTACATTTTCAAGGATTCTACACAATTCTACGTAAAAGAACTGTTTAAAATGATTTTTCCGAAGGTGGGTAGATTTAAATACAAATACATAAAATAATACTTAGTATTATATCTCAATATTGGTAGGATTTTAAATTGGTAGCTTCCCTTAACTATCTAAGGAAAATAAAAATCTATATTCTGTAATAAAAATGGCAAATGTTCATTAGCATTTTATCACAGGAAGAGAAGTAAAATAAATAGTTTTTAAATATTTTAATCTGAATCCCATGATTTTCGGAATCGGTAATATTGAAAAGCGTTATGCAAAAATCTGCCAATATTCCTTCTCGAAAACTGAAATAAAGATCTCTAAATTTTCAAGGATTCTACACAATACGTAAAAGAACTGTTTAAAATGATTTTTCCGAAGATGGGTAGATTTAAAAACAAATACATAAAATAATATTTAGTATTATATCTCAATATTGGCATTTTAAAATTGGTAGCTTTCTCTTTAACTATCTGAAGAAAATAAAAATCTGTATTCTGTAATAAAATGGCAAATGTTCAGTAGCATCCTATCACAGGAAGAGGAGTAAAATAAATAGTTTTTAAATATTTTAAATGTTATTTTAATTCCTAAAAAGATGACCAGAATATAGAATTGAGATCATCTGACAACTTTTTAATTATCTACTAGGTGACCCTCCCGGAGTTGCCCGGGCCTGTGAAATAATCTTAAATATGCCTTAAGGCTCCTGTCCCGTAGGCAAGAAATTCGCGATCTAATGCTAAACCAATGGGGAAGTTTCTTTGCCAATATCCCGTTTGCATTTCGACATTTTTTTTTTCTTTTTTTGCATTGAACAGCTTAGGTCGATCCCTACAGTCACCTTTTTTTACTTTTCGATTTTGTTGCAGATATTTTTTCTTATAAAGTTACTTTCACTTTCGAAACCGGTTCCGAAAGTGAAAGTGTCATCATAAAAAAAAAAAAAATAAAATAAAATAAAATCGAAAAGGTAAAAAAAGGCGACTGTAGGAATCGACCTCAGCTGTCCAATGCAAAAAAAAATATATACATATTTTTTTAAATGTCGAAATGCAAAAGAGATATTGACAAAAAGCATCCCCATAGGTTTAGCATTAACTCGCGACTGTCTTCGCCTGACGGGACAGGGGCCGTATATCAGCATTGAATAATTTTATATTTTTAAACGAGAATGCTTCCAAACGAACCTAATGTTGGGATCTCTGCCTTCGGCAGCGAACCTCCTCGGATTTGTGCAATTTTATATTTTTAAACGTGTCGAAAATGCTAAAATTTCAACATATATATCTTAATTGACTTGCTACTTTTATAAACATTCGGTATGGTTTGTTTTATGAAATTAAGGATAGGATTTGCAGTCTTATAAATAGTTTACATTTTAAAAATAAAAGTGTTACTTAAATGGTCTTTTTTACTGTATTTTTACAATATCATGTTACAATACTTTTTTTCTTTAAAACTAATTAACTTTTTGGTAATATGATTCTTAAAATTCTAGAAAAGAACAGTATTCTTTAAGAACAGTATATAAAAAAACTACCTCAAAATATTAATGTATGTAGCAGAAGATGGATTTTAATTTTTTCTTTCATTTAACTTTTTAAAAAAGTACAATTTTCCATATGTATCAAACAAAATATTCTATTTTTTTATATAAGACAATTTTCTTTCATAAAAGCAGTTAATAATATGTCAAAAAGATTTTGTATAATACTTAAATTAAAAAGATTGTTAAAATGGTGCCAAGTTTTTCCAACCCTAGACTGCGCTGTTATGCATAAACAAATCAATTAAAATTTAACCCAGTATATATATAAAAAAATCGGTTATTATCATTAAAATAAAAAATATATACGCTAAAGGTGACTACAATAAACAAAAAGGCTAAAAATGTTTTTAATAAGCAGACCTACGTGTTTCATACACACAAATGGTAGCATTCTGAATATCACTAATGATAAAATAAACTATTTTCATTAAAAAAAATTAAAGTATTCAAAATTTTAAAAAAATTCAAATTTTTTTCAGAAAATAGTTTATTTTATCATTACTGATTTTGATAATATCACCGTTTTTTGTGAATGAAACTAGTAGGTCTGCTTATTAAAAGGTTTTTAAGTCTTTTTGTTTACTGTGGTCACTTTTGGAATGTACGTTTTTAAATCTATATATAATTCTTGGAAAAAATTTCTGTAGAAAATTTCACACGCCTTGCATTCAATAATATTTCAAATTTTAATTTCTTAAAAGGCGTACAGCCAACAGAGTGAAAAAGTGTCCAAGGCAGAACTCGAACGCGGGTCATCGGTATAGCGCACCGACGTTCTACCAATTGAACCACTTGAAACAATATCCAGCCTGCCAATTTTCACTATCTTATGTTGACAAGGCTACACCGCAGCACAAGATGGAATATTTTTTCCGTGAGCCACCGACTCTGCGGCAAACACGAGTAATGGTTCAGTTGGTAGAACGCCGGTGTGCTATACCGATGATTTGGGTTCAAGTCCCCGCTTGGACACCTTTTCCCACTGTTGACTGTACGCCTTTTAAGCAATTAAAATTTGAAATATTATTGAATGCAAGGCATGTGAAATTTTCTACAGAAAAATTTCCAAGAATTATATATAGAGTAATTCAAATCATCGATGCAGGGTTTACTTTAGTTTCGTGTTTGACCCAGAGTCGGTGGCTCAAGGAAAAATATTCCATTTTGTGCTACGGTTGTAGTCTTGTCAAAATATGACAGTGAGAAGTGCCAAGTGGGGTATCGTTCCAAGTGGTTCAGTTGGTAAAACATCGGTGCGCTATACTGATGATCCGGGTTCGTGTCCCGGCTTGGACACTTTTTCCCTCTGTTGGCTGTACGCCTTTTAAGCAATTAAAATTTGAAATATATATATAAAATAACATTTAACCTTTAATAAATATATTCAGTTCCAGGCTACCACTATATTTAAATAAAAATAAAAATATTCGCATTATGTAATCAGAGATGTCTATTATAAAATAAGGTGAAGAATTATTCTTTAAAATTTGTGGCATATAATCCTAAATATTAATAAAAATATATATATATATACTTCCAATAGAAAAATTCGTGCATATAGTGTTAAGAAGAACACAAGGAAGAAGATTTGTCTGTAACATAATCAAAACTATTGATACGCGATACTGCGATAAAATAATATTTTAAGAAAATACTACAAGGAAATTGAAAGGTCTAAAAGTTTTAGAGGGGGAAAAAAAATCTATTTTTGATATGCATTAGAAACGATGTGGGTATTTATGAGAGAGCGACCATCATTTAGAATTAAATATAAAATGTTTATTAGCAGTTTTCATGATTTTTGAATTGTAGAAGAAACAAATTCGGTAGTTTGTTTCCTTGGGGGGAGAAAATAGAGTTTGAAAGGAATCATGGACGCTTCGTTGTTCCTATCATAAAATTTTAACATTTTCGGGTCCGAATTTGTCCCCCATCTCGGGGAAAAATTATTTTTAGGTATAAAAAATAAAATAGCTAATCCAAATCACAAAAATTAAAGTTTACTGAAATTTAACGAATACAATTATTCTGCATGTTATTAATACGAATATATGCTATATAAGGAATTTTTAAGACGTTTGGGAAATGTCGTATTACAACAGGAACAAATAGATATTAGAACTTTCCAATATTTTTCTTCTTTTTTTTCATAAATTATAGTTTTGGACAAGTAGCCCCAATTCTGAAATATAAAGAATGAAACATATGTTTAACTCCTTGAAGGACGGTGTTTCATTTTTGAGCCACTTAATTTTAAACCGTAAATGCCATAGTGGCACCAGAAATTAGGAATGAAAATTTTCCTTTTATTAAGTACGTGAATAAAAGCTTTTACTTATGTTAAAATAAATTTGTTTGTAAATTCTGGTGTCACTCAATCATTTCAAAATTTTAGGAATAGAAGTACTTTGCCCCTGAAAGGGTTAAAATAAAGGTCTCAACAAGAGTGTATACAGCTTTAAGCGGTCTTTTATTATTATTATAACTAAATTCTGAAATATAAATAACACGATTATAGTAAATTTAAAGTCATAATACTATCATTACTATATGAGAATATTAACAAAAGTAATTATAAAAACAAAATACTAGTAAATATAAAGGCATGTCCTATTATTAGGAGACCATACCAGAAAAGGTATATGAAAAGTGTAACTAAATTTTAACAGTTGCAATGTATCATTTTGTGTGTTAGTCTAAATTTTATCTTTTTATGAAACATTATAAAAAAGTAAAATTATCAAGACATAGTTCAAGACATATAAATAATAAGACATTTTAAAAAGACATCCGAAAATATTTTATTCAGAAATAAAAAATACAGTAAACTCTATCCAAGGCGGACCGAGAAAACTTTCCGTAGTAGACAATATTCCACTTTATACAAATTTTACTCTATGTCTATGGATTCGCAGGGACTTGAAAATCTTTACGAGTTAGACAGATTTCTGTCTTACACAGCGTCATTGGCGCACCCACGGGGGGAGCTAAGGGGGCTGAAGCCCCTCTCAGACACCAGGATTACGCTAGATATTTAAATTTTTCAAAAATTATTTTTAATAGGTCCTTAAAAAAAATCAGACTTTTTGAAAAGTATATTGATTTTGTCACGCAATTATTTTCTCTTTTATGAATTTTATTATGAAATTCAAAATATTAGCATGTTTAAAATGTACTAATTAAAAATTGAAGACCCCGTGCAATCCCTTGTTTAGTAATAAGACTTTAAATCGTTTTATTGCAAACACACTTTAAAATTATCCAAATACTGAAACACACCGAAAAATCGCAAAAACTAAGATATATTTTAGTACAGTATTTCATTATTTAACATGTTAAAAGCATTCAGAGTTAACCCCACCGAAACTTTCCAGAGCTTCCTCTGGCTGGTTACGACTTTGCTCAAATCAACAGAAAAAATGCAAGTCAGGACCTGATCCGGCACGTGCCATCGAATCAAATGAAAGAAAATTAGACAGAGCTCGGTAGCGGGCCGGGCCAAATGTGGGTACATGTAGGCATCTAAAATATGCTAGCCCCCTCCAAAGCGTAATCCTGGATGCGCCACTGCACAGGGTCCGCCTTACAGAGAGTTTACTGTATGCTCTATAATGCCAAACATCACCGGACACTTTCGATTTTGCACGTTTTGTCGAATATCTATAGATGTACCGGGTGTCCCAAAAATGACTGATGGATTTTAAAATTCAATAACTTCCAAACGGTGACAGATACACTATATTGCCATTAATGACCGGCATTTTTCAATTTTAGACATTTTGTCGAATATTTAGAAATATACTTGACAGATTCTTCTGGAATTTCAGGAATGAAAAGAACAGGTAAGACCTCATATTTAGCAATGTCGATTTGATAAGGGGGGAGATTAGGGGGCCAACAAAAAATCAAAGAAAAAAATAATACATGGGATCACCCTGTAAAATAAAATGCACGAAATGATCTATCGCTACCGAATATAAATAAACAGACATTGTGCAATATGTGTATTCTTTTGTGTAAGAATAGCATGTTTATTAATAGAGATATAGCGATTTATTTAAAAAAATTAAAAAAATCTTGCACGTTTTTTTCTTATAACATGCAGGGTTTTCAACCAAATTTAACTCCGGTTTCAGAAAAATTGACAAAATATAGTAGAAACAATATAGTGCAATTGGAATATAAATATATTAAATATTTTAGGAAATATGAGCAGTTGTATGAAATAATTTTTATCTGCGCATGCGCGAACGATAACAAGGATCATTTTACATAATTTAATAGTCAACTCTGTCGAGCAACTTATTATAAAAAATCTAGTCAAATATCGTAAAAATTCAGAAAGATATCGGCGTTAGAGTGAGCAGATTTTTAGTTGTTCTCTAAAAGCAGCTGAATGATAAGGGATTTTCCACAAATTGTCATTTTTAATTTTTATTTTTTTTTAAATTTTCATTTTTTATTGATGCTTTAGCTCTTCTTGGATAACCACCAGAACGAGCCTATACCATGATCAAAAGAAGTATCAAAATCGAAGCATTTTTTCCAAATCTACTCGATGATACTCACCAAATACTAACTTTTTTCTGAAAGTCAGTTAATAAAAAATGACAATTTGTGTAAAATCCCTTATCATTTAGCTGGTTTTAGAGAACAACTAAAAATTTGCTCACTTTAACGCCGATATCTTTCTGAATTTTTACGATATTTGACTAGATTTTTTTTAATAAGTTGCTTCATAGAGTTGACTGTTAAATTATGTAAAGTGATCCTTGTTATCTTTCGCGCATGCGCAGATAAAAAATATTTCATACAACTGCTCATATTTCCTAAAATATTTAATATATTTATATTCCAGTTACACTATATTGTTTCTACTATATTTTGTCAATTTTTCTGAAACCTGCGTTAAATTTGGTTGAAAACCCTGCATGTTATAAGCAAAAAACATGCAAGAATTGTTTAATTTTTTTAAATAAATCGCTATATCTCTATTAATATACGTGCTATTCTTACACAAAAGAATACACATATTGCACAATGTCTGTTTATTTATATTCGGTAGCGGTAGATCATTTCGTGCATTTTATTTTACAGGGTGATCCCAAGTACTATTTTTTTGTTTGATTTTTTGTTGGCCCCCTAATTTCCCCCCTTAACAAATCGACATTGCTAAATATGAGGTCATGCCTGTTCTTTTCAATCCTGAAATTCCAGAAGAATCTGTCAGTTATATTTCTAAATATTCGACAAAATGTCTAAAATTGAAAGTTGCCGGTCATTAATGGCAATATAGTGTATTAAAAAAAAATCCTTTCAGGAGTGTTATGTATGATGTCAGGAGTTTTTGTACTGTGATTATTGATTTTAGTTAGAATTTCAAACAATAGATGGCGCTGAGAGCAATAGGCGCTCAGTCCAGACCCGATTTTTGGTACTTCGGGATCCATTCAATACATTTTAATCTCCTTTTTTCGCATGGAAGAAGAGAGAGGCCGCAAAAATCGAGCCAGGATTTAGCGGTTATTGCTTGCAGCGCCATCTATCGATGCTATTTGTAACTAAAACCGAGAATCGCAGCATACAAACTCCTGATATCTTACATAACACTCCTGCAAGAATTTTTTAAATATCTGCCACCGTTTGCAAGTTACGGAATTTTAAAATCCATCAGTCATTTTTGGGACACCCGGTACTTGTCGAATTCTTCTGGAACTTCAGTAATATAACGAACGCATTTGACCTCATATTTGTCAATGAAGATCTGATCAGGAGAGCAGTTAATGGAGCAATAAAAAATTGAAGAAGAAGAAAAAAATTGGGATTGTAAAATTAGCACTGTAAAATAAAATGCACGAAACAATCTATCGCTGCAGCACATGACTATTTGGATATTGTACAATATGTGTGTTCATTTTTGTATGAATAGCATGTATATTCATGGAACTATAACGATTTCTTTAAAAAAACTTCAAGAAATTTTCGCATGATTTTTGTCTATGGTCAGCATGGTTTTCAACCAAATTTAACGTGAGTTTTAGAAATTCTGGCAAATTATAATAGAAATATCATAATACAGTTGGACTATAAATATATATGAATAATAAATATATATATTTTATGAAAATTTTAAATAATATTTGATGAAATATAAGCAATATATATTTGTGTATATACTTGAAATATTTGATGAAACATAAGCAGTTGTGCCAAATGTTTAACTGCGCATGCGCGAACTTTACCAAAGATTCTTTTCATATATCATTTAAATTAATTTTTTCAATTAATTTTCAGCAGTGAATGTACGGTCGAAATTATTGAATATTTAATACGTGATTTATTGCATTGCTAACTAAGCGTAGAAACCAACAGAGTGAAAAATGTCCAAGCCGGGAATCGAACCCCGAACCCTTGGAATAGTGCTCCAAGTGCTGTAACATTTAAGCTACGAGGACGATACCCCGCTTAGCATCTCTCACTCATATATGTTGGTAAGGCTGCAACTGTAGCGCAATATATAGTTCCGGGTTCGATTCCAGTCTTGGACATTTTTCACTCTGTTGGTTCTACGCTTAGTTAGCAATGTGATAAATCACACATAAAATTTTCGATTATTTTCATGATTTGGAAGTCAACACTATAGAGAAACTAATGTAAAAAAAACTGTCGAATATCTTAAAATTCATAAAATAGTCAGCGATATAGTATGTTTAATTTCGTTTGCCTTCGAAAAGTAGCCGGATGATAAGCGATTTTCCACAAATTGTCATTTATTTATTAACCGACTTCCAATAAATAAGTTAGTATTTAATGAATGTCAGGGAGTTGCTTTTAGAACGGATGCTTCGATTTTGATAATTCTGTTTTTATTGGAATAGTCTAAGTTCTAATGGTTTTCCTAGGAGAAATAAACCATCAATAAAAAAAATTAAATTAAAAAAATTAAAAATTGCAAAATGTGGAAAATTCTTTATCATCCAGATACTTTTAGAGAGAAACTAAAATTTAGCTCACTCTATCGTCGATATCTGCCTGAAATTTCACGATATTCGACTGGTCATTTTATATTAGTTGCTATATTAGAGTTGAGTACCAAATCATAAAATAAATCTTTGATACCATTCGTGTACGCGCATTTAAAAATTATTTGATACAAATGCTCATATCTTATTTAATATTTGATATATTTTAATTCTAATTGTATTATGTTGCTTCTACTATACGTTGTCCAGTTTTTTGAAAGTGGTGTTAAATTTGCACGCTATTAACAAAACAAAAAGCAGTTGTGAAAATTTCTTGAATTTTTTAAAGAAACTTTTATATCCTATGAATATACGTGCCATTTTTACACAAATTAACACAAAAGTTGTGCAATATCCTCATAGACAGGTGCTGGTGCTACAGATCATTTCAAACATTTTATCTTACAGGGTGATCGAAAATATTCGTTTTTTCTTCAATTTGTTGTTGGTACCCTAACAGCTCTCAGGATCAAAACTTCGGAGAAAAATATAAGATTTTAAACATATTCTTTATATTCCTGCAATTCCAAAAGATTCCGTTGAGAATTTCTCAGATATTCGACAAAATGTCTAAAATCGAAAATGCACGTGATTTTTGTTTATATAGTGTATTTCTATATAAATGTTTGTTCCTATTAGACGTTTCTATCTCCATATAACGCAATGAAAACAGAAAAATATTTTTTTAAATCTTGCTCGCAAAATGCCGAAATCAGTTCCGAGATCCCAGGATTTCAATTTTGCAAACACAAGTAAATATGCACCCTTAAAAATAACCTTGTTGATTAATAAAAATATAATTTTGTATTACTATATTTTACATTGCCCATATTTCAAGAGAAATAGTTTAATAAATATGGAATGTACAATCAGAGATCTTTCGTCCGCCGAATAGTTTAAAACATAAAAGTGGCACGCTTCTAATTTAACGAAATATATATTAAGTTGAATACATCGAATCTGTGTGTGATTATGGGTCGCACTTTATTTACATTTCTTGCGCCACAATTATTTTTCATGGATGCATTCGTAAAATTAACTTATATAAATCGATTAACAAGCGGGGGGTGACTGAGCGTAGCTCGGTCAAAATTAGCTTTATGTTCAACTCGATAGAATATTCTCACTGTATCATTCTCTCTGTATTATTGCTTATAAAGCATGTTATATTATAAAAGTATTACTCACAAAAACAATGAATATAAAAGGTATGTAGTACATGCTTCTAAATTTTAGACTATTTACACATTTAAAACGAAAGGACATCAATCCAAATTACATTTTTAACTCAACTCTCATTGGTTTAACCATGTATCTTGAGTCCTATTAAGAATTTCTAAAAAATTCTTTCACATTTTCAATGCTTATTTTTTCGACAAAAATAGCCAAATTTGGTGACATTCTTGCATTTGGCGCCGAGTATGTGTTTTGACATTCGCAATCTTGAAAGTCGATTTTTCGGCCAAATGTTGCCAATATTTTCTTCGCGGTTTTGTGACCCTGACCCTGACCCCCAAAATGACGCACTAATCAAATCTGCTCGAACATGTGACTTGCTCAATGGTCTGGTAATCAAAAACGGTAGGATACAAAATTTAGTCAAAATCAATTAAGCCGTTGTATATATAAAATTAGCTTTACCCGCAGTGATTCCAAAATGGCCCACTAATCTAATTTTCTCGAACATGTGACACAGCCGCGTGGTCTTCTGGAGCCCGAAAACGATAGAATACAAACTTTAATTAAAATCGTTAACTCCGTTTTCTAGATCAAATTAGCTTGACCCGTAGTGACTCAAAAAGGACTCACTAATCGAAATTTATCAAACATGTGACCTAACTCAATGGTCTTACGTTTTTTAGATACAATTAGCTTGACCCTGACTCATTGTGACTCAAAATGACCCACTAATGGAATGTTCTTGAACTTGAGACCTAGCTCGATGCTCTTCTTGAGCCCGAAAACGATAGAATATAAAACATAGTCAAGATCGCTCGAGCCGTTTTTAGATAAAATTAGCTTGACCCGCAATGACTCCAAAATGACCCACTAACCTAATTTTCTTGAACAAGTGACCCAGTCCAGTGGTCTTCTCAAGACCGAAAACGATCTAATACAAAATTCAGTCAAAACCGTTAGAGCCTTTTCTAGATAAAATAACCTTGGCCCATAGTGAAACAAATATGACCCACTAATCGAAATTTCTCGAACATGTGATCTAGCCCAATAGGCTTCTCGTGCCCAAAAATGGTTGGATGTAAAATTTCGTTAAAATCGTTTGAGCCATGTTTTAGATATAATTAACTTGACCCTGACCCATTATGACCCAAAATGACCCACTAATCAAATTTTATCGAACATGCAACCTAACCCAATGGTCTTCTCGATCCCGAAAACGATAGAATACAAAATTTAACCAAAATCTTTAGAGCCGTTTTCTGGACAAAATTAGCTTGACTCGTAGTGACCCCAAAATGACCCACTAATCGAAATTTCTCGAATATGTGACCTAGCCCAATGATCTTCTCGTGCTCTGAAACGGTAGAATACAAAATTTAGTCAAAATCGTTAGAGCTGTTTTTTAGCTACAATTAGCTTGACCCTGACCCATTGTGACCCAAAATGATCCACTAATCGAATGTTCTTGAACATGCGATCTAGTCGAATGGTATTCTTATGCCCGAAAATGGTAAAATTCAAAATTTCGTCAAAATCATTACAGCCGTTTTTTAGATGAAATTACCTTGACCCACAGTGACCCAAAAATGACCCACTAATCGAATTTTATCGAACATGGGGCCTTAGCCCAATCGTCTTCTCGTGCCCAAAAACGGTTCGATATAAAATTTAATTAAAATCGTATGAGCCATTTTTTAGATATAATTAGCTTGATCCAAATTTTAAAAATTAGCTTGACCATTATGACCCAAAATGACCCACTAATTTAATTTTCTCGAGCATAAGACCTAGCCCAATGGTTTTCTCGTGCCCGAAAATGGTAAAACACAAAATTTAGTTAAAATCATTAGAGACGTTTTTAAGATAAATTTACACACGCACACACAATTATTTTTGCTCGCATTATAGTATAAGACTAGCAGGGATGACCGAGCTAAGCTCGGTCAAAATTAGACTTGTGTTCAATTCGATATTTTATTCTCACTGTATCATTCTTGCTGTTTAGATACAATTGGCATGATCCTCAGACATAGTGACCCAAAATGACCCATTAACCGTTTTTTTTTCGAACATGCAACTTAACCAATACTCTTCTCGAACCCAAAAACGATAGAATACAAAATTTAGTCAAAATCGTTAAATACGTTTTATAGATAGATTTAGTTTGACCTACGGTAACCCAAAAGTGACGCACTAATATAAATTTATCGAACATGTGACCCATTCTAATGGTCTTCTCGTACTGGGAAAAGATGTAATAAAAAATTTTATCAAAATCGTTTGAGCCGTTTTTTAGATACAATTAGTTTGACCTACAGTGACCCAAACATGACCCACCCATTGGTCTTCTCGTAATCCAAAACAGTAGATTACAAAATTTAGCCAAAATCGTTAAAGCCGTTTTTCAGATAAAATTAGCTTGACTCACAGTGACCAAAAAATGACCCACTAATCGAATTTTCTCGAACACATGACCTAGCCCAATGGTCTTCTCGTGCCCGAAATTGGTAAAATACAAAATTTAGTCAAAATCGTTAGAGTCGTTTTTGAGATAAAATTTACATACATACACACACACATACAATTTTTGCTCGTATTATAATATAAGATATACTGAAAATAAAAGTATGCATGTTTTTCAAAACTAAGACTTAAATACTAGGAGCTATTATAAAATAAGAAAATAATTAAAAAATGAGTACATTTTGCTTATTTTTAAGTACCCATTTTCAACAATATAATAGGGTCCAATTATCGCTCCCCCCCCCCCCCCGTGGTTCCACTCTCGTGCCCCCGGAATTTACCTCCCCCCCTCTTTGAATTTTTTATATTTAATAAATAATATTTATCGGAGGTCTCCGTCAGAAAACAACATCTAAAGGACACTTATTGTAGAAAACGCTACGATTAAAAAAAAAAGTATCGCGCTCCCCGTCCTCCATCCCCGAAATTCAACTCGCCCACATTCTTTAAAATTTTTAAGTGTTATCAAATATCTCAAATGTTAAAATCGATCCAAAAACTTGGGCGTAAAATAATAAATAGTGGACAAACGCTTTTGTAGAAAACTGTACGGTTTTAAAAATTTCTTCCCGCCTCCCCCTCTTCCTGAAATTCAATTCGGCCTCTTTCATTAAAATTTTCAATATCCGAAATTTTAAAATCAATCAAAAAAAATCCCACTTAAAATAAAGATAATTAGTGAAGAAAGCTTAGACTTAAATAATGTGCCTTTGGCAAGTCTTTCTTACCTTTTTTTAATCGATTTTTTTGTAAAATAAAAAGTTCTTAATAGATTTTTAAGAAAATTAGATATTCAGAATCAGCGTCGAAAAATATTAATAGATGCATACCTTTAAAATCTGTAAATGCACTATTTGTAAAAATGTTACATCCTGCAAAAAATCCCAGTCCAAAAATTGTCAGTGATTTTAACTGCTGATGCTTTAAATGTTGTCGGGGAGAAGGAAATGAAATTCAAAATAAATCATTTCATTAAATGAGATTTTTATTTGATAATTAGCGTTCTACTGGGAATGTTTTAACGAAAATTACATATTTGTAATCAGCGAAAAAAAATTACACACAGAGGCATTAAATATAAATCTCTAAATGCAATATTTGTAAAAAATCTAAAGGCCAGGAAAAAAATCCTACTTCTCTTGGCGACAGCTGTCTGGGCTCGGAAAGATTACAAACATCTGCGTTCTACTGCTTGTCTTTGGAAGAAAAGGAAATGAGATTTTATAAATTGATTTTAATGAATTTTTCCACTTTTTGCAAGATATCGGAATAAGTTTTTTAATTTCTGAAAAAAGAATTTATTTGCGTCTGGCTGTGTAATTTTCAAGTGTTTAGGCCCGGTAGATTTTAAGATATGGCCCTCTTTAAAAAGGCCCAGCAAATTTATCTCCCTATAGCAGCCCTGCAATTGTAGCAAACCCTCCAGCTCTCTTTGAGTTTTTCGAAGAAATTTTCTGCGGTTTGATAAAAATCTATGCTTTAGTTGAATTATGAATACTTTTACATTCTTTTAATTGAAGTTTTTAATTAATAACTAAACTAATTAGTAGAAATTTAAAATTCTGAGTCTCAGGTGCACCAGATGAGGCCTTCGACTACCCTCATAAAATTTTTCAGCCTCGTCTGTGCCGTAGATTTCGCTAGCCATCACAGACACAGACAGACACACAGAGCGAAACTTTCTTTTATTAGTATAGATATTCATAAAAATTGGGGAGGAAGAAAGAGAAACCACTCCAAGTCCATGAAAATCAATTTAGAAAAAACGCAAATCGATATGCTTCAGACTTAATTCTTCCTTTAGTTTTTTTCTGGCTAGTTCTACATGAACTGACATCCTTTTGCAGAAAATGATAGCTTACCATCAAGGTGCCTGAGTGACTACATAACACCAACAATTCAATTTCATAAAACTGGATACTTCAATTACTGACTGTGAAAAAACTAAACATATAAGCACTTCTATTTTATGCAACAAACCTGTCAGTTATTTTATTAATGATCTTTTCCGTATGCAATAATTTTATAATTTTCAGTTTTGTTCTAGGTAAGAAATCTCTATTCTTATTTGGAAATTTCGAGTTAACTTAGCGAAATTACTTGTAAAGTTAGTCACCCCTCCCAAGTTTTGTTTTTATAAACCTTAAATTTTGAATATCACTTTCTTGAAGTTATCTGAGGTACCATATGTATTTCATGTAGTCCGCGAGCCAGCAACAGATTTTGATGACCAAGTTCCTCTCGGCCGATAATTTGTAAAATGCTTCAGAGAGATGTATCATGAAGCTATGTGAACTTCAGCTGCGGTTCCGTGGGTGGGTTGAGCAACGGTAGCCTCCCAAACACGCAAAAGAAAAAAAAAAAAATAGTCATTTCCTCCCGGTTGAAAATTTGTCAAATTATAGCTACCCCAATATCTTGAAGGAAAAAAAAAAGTCAGCTGATTATAAAGTGGTGGGTAATGCGTCAGCTGGTCACATGAACATCACAAAAATATACAGGTTGCAAAGGAAAGTCCCTTTAACCTGAAAATACTTGCGAACGGAGAGAGCTACAGCTATGGAAGTGAGGTAATGGTATAGTAAAGCGACTACGCCCGACCTAATGCAAGCGAAAACAGCGCCCCTAGCGGCGAAATTTGGAAGATAGCTATTAAAAATCGTAAACAAAAAGAGATAGAGATAAATTTCCAATTAGAAAGTTTTAGAGCATCAATTAATTAGTACAAAACGACATTTGGTTCACACGGATAAGATAAATCGTCTCCTGTATACCCAAAAATGTCCGAAATCGATGAGCGAGATTCTACTTTGCCTATTCACATTCCGTAAATGTAGCAGTGCACAATTTCAGATTGTGACGTTGTACTGTGCTGTAATGTCTGTCAAAATTTAATTTCCAATGAATTTAAATTTTTGGATTAACCCTTTCAGGGGCAGAAGAATTCTGTTCGTAAACTGATGAAATAATTTACTGACACCAGAATATTCAAACGAATTTCTTACAAAATAAAACCCCGCTATTTTTAACTTTCATTACAAAAGCAAAAATTTTTTTAAATATTCTTGCTGTCATTTGTCAGTTTTGGAATTAAAATGGAGGTTTCCATCTACGTCACAATCTGAAATTGTTCATTTCTACATTTACGGAATGTGAATATGCAAAGTAGAATCGTCGCTCATCGATTTCGGACATTTTTGGGTATACAGGCGACGATTTATCTTATCCGTGTGAGCCAAATGTCGTTTCGTACTAATTAATTGATGCTCTAAAACTTTCTAATTAGAAATTTTGCTTTATTTCTTTCGTTTACGATTTCCAGTAGCTATCTTCCAAATTTCGCCACTAGGGGCCGCTGCCGTCGTTTGCATTAAATCGGGCGTAGTCATTTTACTATACCGTTACCTCACTTCCATAGCTGTAGCTCTCTCCTTTCGCAAGTATTTTTAGGTTAAAGGGACTTTCCTTTGCAACTTGTAAATTTTTTTCATGTTCATGTGACCAGCTGACGCATTACCCACCACTTTATAATCAGCTGACTTCTTTTTTTCTTCAAGATATTGGGTTAGCTATAATTTGACAAATTTTCAACCGGGAGGAAATGACTAATTTTTTTTTTTTTTTACGTGTTTGGGAGGCTACCGCTGCTCAACCCACCAACGAAACCGCAGCTGAAGTTCACATAGCTTCATGATACAACCCTCTGAAGCATTTTACAAATTATCGGCCGAGAGGAAATAACTGACGAAATTTGCACCTGGCTCGGGGACTAATGGCTTTATGATGAATTGAAAAATAATTTTCTAGAATTTGGTGTTCAAAATTAATACTATTTTGACACGTAAATTGTCTGAACATATAATACCAATTTTCAAGATGGGACTATCATTGGATGAAAATGGCTACCATTCACAACCAAACAACACTGATCTAGACGCTGCAAGCTTCAGATTGCAGCTGACAGTACATACTGTGTCACTGAGCGAATTATAGTGTAATTTCAGCACTTCTGGCGCTGTCTTCGCATTTCACACAAAACAAAGTTAGTCTCTTGAAAATTTTGTAAAATAGCTTCATTATTGTTAAGTTTGTTGACGGAGATCTATGGTTTCGGCTTGGAATGAGACATTTTGTATTCTTGACTAAATAAGGGACTGTGATTTTTGTTTCCTATGTAAAAACTGTTTACCTTGACGTCTATTATCATCCCTAAGTGTTTGTATTAATAATTGTGAAACACACTGAACATGTAAATGGAAATTTTTCTTATATGCACAGAAATATAGCTTTATCCTTGTTCGTTTATGTTTTGTTAACCTTTTGTTATACAAGGTGAACAAAATTAGCTGGACAAATACGTAGCTAAATAATTTGTGATATATTCATTTTAATGTACCAATAGCAGGTTACTAGCATTGTATCACATGTTTGAGGTTTTTGCTCTTACCCCGTT
The DNA here is from genome assembly GCA_963932465.1 of Maratus speciosus. NCBI lineage: Eukaryota > Metazoa > Arthropoda > Arachnida > Araneae > Salticidae > Maratus > Maratus speciosus. The sequence continues at coordinate 347,952,688 of OZ010796.1, forward strand.
AGGACTGATGACGGAGGTATTATTCCACGGCCACCACGATCACTAGTCTTTTTACCCCTAGATTTCAGTGTATAGCTTTGTTAAAGATCAGGTTTCTAGCCCGCTGGTTGCGAAATCCAGTGCGGCACTTGAATTGATCAGCGACATCATGTTCATAAGCACATGGCAAGAGCTCATTTACTGATTAAGCATTTACAAGGTAACAAACGGCAGCCACATCGAGCATTTGTAAAAAAGGTGAACTTTATGTGTTTCGCTATTTATAATCATGCGTGCTCTCATGTCTGATTGTATAGCTAAAGGAATAATAAACCCATTCTTTCTGCTTAACTAATTTATGTCTACCCTCTATAACTTTGTTAAGTTATTTGTTCGGGGAGAAGACGTTTCAGAAGTTATTATAGAAACACACGATCATGGAAACCAATAAATAAATAGCGATTTTGTTTCAAATATCTAGGTGTACTTGTCCTTCATCTCTAAAAAAGGCATTTGAAGCTTAGCAATTCCATCTATCAACATTAAAATAGTAAAAGCTCGGACCCTGAACTTTTACTGTTATACTAGCCAAGCCGGTTTTGAATGCATCTTTAAAAAAAAAAAAAAAAACGCCGATACATATCTATATGCATGATGCGTCAGGGTTTTTGTTAAACATTCTATTAACGATCGTTTTTGTAGTTATGGTTAAAGAAAGAAACGTTCAAATGTTAAGTGTTTGTTCTCAATGTTCTCTTTTTCTCCGCTCGACAACGTGAATATTTTCGACACGGTTACAAAATTATTTTCATTCGTGTTTGTGTAAAAATTTCAGTTATTTCACAATTGTTCTTAAGAATCAAATTCTTTCCCATAAATGCGATGCATCTTTGATTGCTACGAAAATGTGTTTGTTTGAAAATTTAATTGCTTCAATTATTACGAAAATAAGTAACAATTAAAAAAAAAAAAAAAAAGACTACGGGGGAAAAAAGAAACAACAAAAACAGACAAAGAAACAAAAGAAAAGTTCAAATATTCCATTTTTATGATGTAATCAAATTATTTAAGTATTTAGAGTCATATGATTTCGAATAGAAATATTCTTGATTTTTCCTTTAATTTGTTTCTTTAATAAATTATTTATTTATTAACATGATATTAAAATTTGTTATGAACAATTGATAAATTTTCATATATAATTTTTAATAGAACTACCATTTATAAGCATTTTAGAGATATCTGATTATTCCAAGAAACATAGGGTGTATAGCTACACCTTTGACACTAGGGGGAAGATAAATATTTTCGTACCACATTTATTAAAATTCATTCACCCGATCCCTATTTATCAGGATACAAGCAATCTGACACTATCCACGGTCTAAAACACTATCTTCCTTTTCTGTGTGCAGTCGGGTAGATAAATAAATAATAATTTTTGAAAAAGATGCTCTTTGAGTGGTGTAAAGTAAATAAAAGAAAAATCTTTCTAAGTATTACTTCAAATTTTAAGTTAAAATTTTGAATTTTGTCCTTCGTGACATGGGTGTCGCAAAATGTAGTTCATCTATTCAAAGTAGTGAGACAGATGGCGATGGGGCACAAAGCTATACTCAGATGAAAAAAGATCTTACATCAGCCAGATAGCCTTTTTTTGCAAAGTTTATAATTTTGATTATTTTTAAATAAGAATGGAAAATAATCATCAGATTCACACTAATTAAATTTTTGTAAACCAAAATTCAATAATTAGCTTAGCAGTACCATCTCAATAGACATACTGGCTGTTAAAATCTAACGTCCACCCAATCAATCAGGGATCTCTTTGCCTGCTGTGAACCCCACCAGAGTAAGATCGGCAAGCTCAGAGGTCAGAATAAGATGGCCAAACTACGCAGGAACTCCAAATGCTTGTTTGACTCGTTTTCCAATGTTTTGTGATCAACTCATAAAACTGCTACAGGAAGCAGTGGGGAAAGCAGTAATCTAGGCTTATCAGTTCAATGAAAGGGGGGGGGGGGGTGATATAAAGAAAAACTTACTAAGACAAAATTGAAAAAGACAGGAGAATTTTTCGTTTTAAGCAGGTTTTTGTCATAACAGGTAGCGCAATTCTAATGCAATGAAATCTGCTTAGATGGAATCACATGGGACCAAACGAATTCCGTTTTAAACAGATTCCGGTCTTACAATAAAGGTGCAGATTCCCAAAATCTCGAAGGGCCCAGTGGCTTCTAAACCCAAAAAATCCAGTGACCACATTGTGAAACAAATGAATAAAAAAAATAGTGTTTATAAGGAGGGGTGGGGAACTAAAAAAAAAACCCTCAGGAGTTCAAAGTGAAAAATTTGAAATTGGATAAATGACATGTATGTACATGGGTAATGATATTAAATGAGACGAAGGATTACTAGTTTTTGAATATTTAGCAACATGTAATGAGCTGACCGCCTATGAAAAAAAAAAACATGTAATTTTTTTCTTTTTGATCTTAGTTCAGTTTATATATGTTTTTGCACTAAACATGTAACAATTTGTTCGCGTGACCTTAATTGATTTATGTACTTGAAACTATAGTATATAATTTAATAAATATTTCAACATTAAAACAAAAATTCAATATTTTAATTTTTAACATTTGATATAAAAAAGGTTAATTCTAAATTAAAATCTAAAGTGCTGTTGCGATTCATTACTATGAATTTTCAAATTAATAAACAATAGTGCGAATTTTGAGCAATATTTCAAATGAAAATATGACTATTTCGATAAGTGCAAAAGCTATTTTAAATATATATATATATATCAAAATTGGTGTTTTGAAGCAATTTTTCAGCACAGACAAAGCGAAAAAAAGGTCTCCATGAGACATGAATCGCACATAACAGTGACTCCAAATTTTCAAAAATATTGAGTGGGCTCAAAACGATTTTAGTAAAATGGCAGGGCCAGTTTGTTTTTCTTTGACGAGTGGACAAATTGTGAAAGATGACAACTCAAAGTCAAGTTACCACGTTTTAATAAAGTTGTAATTTTATCAAATTATATTTTCGCGCGTTTCTCCAAATAAAGACACTAATATTTATAATTTCATCATACTATGAATATAACTAGAAATTGAAAAGGCAAAAAGTTAAGCATGGAGCAAAACATTTCAGTCATTTGGGATTTCTGGGTGTCAGTCAGAGAACGAAGACAGATGGTCATTGGTAAAATAAATTTTGTTTCAGGCTGAAAAATAAATAATTAAATAATAATGAAAAATGTAATGAAATAGAAAAAATAGAAATTGGACATGCTAGGAAATGATCAAAAATGGATTTTAAAAAAAGAAAAAAAACTATTTGATTGCATAGTTTTTGACTAAGAGCAACTGCCAATTTCATGCGTTTGCGAACAAAATGAATTAAAAAATGCGTCAGAAAGTAGACAAATTTGGATTTGAGAACATCCTTAAATGAAAATTTCAAAGTAGCTGTTCATATGTGATAAGGCATTTTAAATTAAGAATGAGTAAATATCCCAGAACTTGCCTTTTACTATTGCTGCTAATGCCACGTCATCTTTTTAATCTTGAATAAGTGAACACTGTATTGTATCGTATGGATTTTGAAAATTTTCCTTTATTTATTCTTTTCCCGATTGAAAATTTTAATGCTTATTAAGTTTATTTTGTTTCTTTACACATTAAAAATCTTTTTAGAACAGCATAAAAATTGCGAAGATAAATCGCAAAAATATTTCAATGATTTTCAAAATTCGCCACAATATATATTTTACTTTATTTTTAATATGTATTTGATGCTTATTATTCTTTTATGAAGAATTTTCAGGAGGCATAAAAATTTTGAAATTAATGTGTTCATTGCTTTTTTGAAAAAGGTTACCCGAAGTCTAGAGCCAAATGTCTACCAAATGTTTTAACGATTCTTACGAGTATTTAATATATAAAAATATTTTTTCATGTAATTCGCACTTTTAGGTAAACACATACTGTTATGAGTATATTTTCACATATTCTGTAATACAAAAAAAAGGACACCAGCAAAGGGATGTGGCAGGTGTAATGCAGCCTGGCCCCGCAATTATAGGGACCTCCGATGAGACTAAAAAACGTTTTTTTCTACATGAAAAACATAATAAAGAATTAAATAAATTGGGTCTTAAAAAGGTTTGCACTATGCCCTGCACCTAACGAGATCTAAATTCCGTTTTATTTTAACTTTAAGGTGAAGGCAAACCCTGTACAACAGTATACTTAAAAGTAGATTATACTTAATCTTCACCCCCCGCCCCACCAGTGGCCGAGAGGTTCTGCTCTCGAAGCTAGTAGACGGGGGATGCTGGGTTCAAACTCAATCGCGCCCGTCGGCCTAATCGTTCGGAGTTTTCGTGGTTTTCATCGAACCTTGGATTTCCAAGCGTAAATACGGGTTAGGCTCCCTTAGAAAGATTCCCACACAGGGCACTCTCCCTCGAGTAGATAAATCGGCCGTCAAAAATCAACTTAACCAAACATACCCTCCCCCTTTCCTAAAAAAATTCGTTTAATAGTGACAAATTTTCTGACATTTGCAAACTCATTCTTAAACATAAAGCATGAAATTAGCAGATTGTACTTTGGAATGGAATGTCGTTTTTTATTGTTCGATAAATGCATTGCAATTTCATTTTGGTTTATGTCATGTGTGATTAATGTCTCATGGGGACCTTTTTTTCGCTTTGTCTGTGCTGAAAAATTGCTTCAAAACACCAATTTTGATATATATTTTTTTTTTAAATAGCTTTTGCACTTATCGAAATAGTCATATTTTCATTTGAAATATTACTCAAAATCGGCACTATTGTTTATTAATTTGAAAATTCATAGTAATGAATCGCAACAGCAATAATAAATTCATTCAGTCATATTACACACTTTAGATTCTAATTTAGAATTAACCTTTTTATATCAAATATTAAAAATTAAAATATTGAATTTTTGTTTAAATGTTGAAATATTTATTAAATAAATTATATACTATAGTTTCAAGTACATAAATCAATTAAGGTCACGCGAACAAATTGTTACATGTTTAGTGCAAAAACATATATAAACTGAACTAAGATCAAAAAGAAAAAAATTACATGTTTTTTTTCCATAGGCGGTCAGCTCATTACATGTTGCTAAATATTCAAAAACTAGTAATCCTTCGTCTCATTTAATATCATTACCCATGTACATACATGTTATACATCCAATTTAAAATTTTTCACTTTGACCTCCTGAGGGTTTTTTTTTAGTTCCCCCCCCCTCCCCCCTTATAAACACTATTTTTTTTTTTATTCATTTGTTTCACAATGTGGTCACTGGATTTTTTGGGTTTAGAAGCCACTGGGGCCTTCGAGATTTTGGGAATCTGCACCTTTATTGTAAGACCGGAATCTGTCTAAAACGGAATTCGTTTGGTCCCATGTGATTCCGTCTAAGCAGATTTCGTTGTATTAGAATTGCGCTACCTGTTATGACAAAAATCTGCTTAAAACGCAAATTTCCCCTGTCTTTTTCAATTTTGTCTTAGTAAGTTTTTCTTTATATCACCCCCCCCCCCTTTTTTTCATTGAACTGTTAAGCCTAGATTACTGCTTTCTGTAGCAGTTTTATGAGTTGATCACAAAACATTGGAAAACGAGTCAAACAAGCATTTGGAGTTCCTGCGTAGTTTGGCCATCTTATTCTGACCTCTGAGCTCGCCGATCTTACTCTGGTGGGGTTCACAGCAGGCAAAGAGATCCCTGATTGGTTGGGTGGACGTTAGATTTTAACAGCCAGTAATAGACATAGCTAGAGCATATAAACTAATAACTCCTGGGCGTGAACAATGCTCGTTTTATGTATATCTATAGCACATGGATAAATGTGTAGCATTTATTGGAAGAGCTAAATATGATACACCATGGAGAAAGAAGTTAAGATGGCCCTGCATCCAATACTCAAATTTCAAAGGCGATATAAAGTTATTTTAATAAACTTTGTCAATATTTGTTGTGAAGCAAGTTTTGATAAGTTGCTAAGTATAAGAAAGGTCAGTTATAAACTACGGAATTTCGGTTTTTGCAAACAATCTTTCGCGAACACATCGTGATTGTACTGTGTGGCAATCGAAAGCATGAAAAAGCGTTTATGGAAACAATTAAATGACACTGCTCGAATAAAAATTAAATGCAACCCTCCAGGAACTGTGTTTCAGATACACTTTATAAGATTACGGATTTAAGATTATTCGACACTACAATTAAGCAATAGAGTTTAAGATAACACAAAAGGTTACACGTGTGACATGAGCAGAAGATTAGGAAACATTATAAAAAGAGTGGCCGCGCAAATTTACAGTATTATTATTATTGGTTGTCAAGCATTATTTTACACCGCAGAAAATTAGTTGTAAAAATAAACAAACAAAAAAGGCGAAAACAAACCTAAAATTATTTATCAGAAAACTTTTAAAATCCTTTTTATAATTAATCAAGAGAAACACTTTATTTAGATAGAATGGATCTTCATATTTTAAAACAAGAAAAAAAATCATGCGCCAAGCATTAATTATGAAACATTTTCCAACAGTTGCAGAAAACTGCAATGGAATTTCACAGTTTAAAAAGGTGAAAGAAGATATCTAAGTAAACAATATAGAAAACGTATAACATATTTGAAAACCAGATTTCAACAACTATCGTTCATAGCTAGCATACTAGAATGTACTCGAGTTCTTTCGTGCATCCTTGAACACGATCTATAGATCTGTATATACATTACACAGTGTGCTAAAGTTTATATTATAGTTACAAAACGCATAACACAGTCGCAAAGTCACCTTCAGAAATTTTCAATAATACACTCTAATAATTTTGTACAGACCTCATATCATCTACAGATTTTTATAAACGCTACTTATTAAACGAAATTTTAATAATAATTTTAAAAAATGCATAACACAACTGAAAATGCACTTCCAGAAATTACCACCCACAGAAATAAATAAATAAAGGCATAAAGGCAACGTGTCCAGTTCTTTGCGCAGCCTTGTAAATGAGTTTATGTACCTCTTACCTAGTACTAAATAAAGTTCAACTGGAAAATGCATAACTCAATTAATAACACGCTTAAACAATTGACACTGATACACAGCAATATTTACGAATTGTTTTGTGTAATTCTGTATGTAATTTATAGTATATATACACACCACGAAGTATGCAAAAATTTAGTTAAACTTAAAAACGCATACCGCAACTAAAAATGCACTTCAAGCATTTTTCACTAATAAACAATACTGTAATCGAAATTTTTTGTGTGTCCTTGAACGATAACTTTTATTTTCGTTATATTCTGTAGTAAGCATCTTGTAGTGTAGGGGAGGTATGATACACTTTTTGTTTACTAATTTTTTACAACCCTTAGAAAGCTATTTTTTTTTTTTTTTAATTTGTGTTTTCTTATAAAGTGACCTTTTATTCATTTATTAAAAATATTGTGAATTTAAAAAATAGTCATTCAAAAAATATATCTCAATTATTTTGAATGGTTACTACTGTATCAAATCTCCCCATTACTGGGGAGGATTGATACACTAGCAAGGGAGGTTTGATACATTGTTATGTAAATTTTCAGAAAAGTTTTCTACAAAAATATTTAAACTATTGTTATATTTAAACAATCCCATTAACATACTTTGTAGAAAATAAATAATGACAAAAGAACCCTAGAGATCCAGCTGCAAGTCAAAATGAAGTGAACACTGCCGATTTGAAAACAATTTAACATAAATTTAGCACTTTTAAGAATCCTTTAACCCTTTCAGGGGCAAAGTATTTTAAATGCTAAAGTGTTGAATAAGTGAATGGCACCGGAATTTACCAACAAATTTAATTAGAAATAAGAAAAGGGATATATTTCACTTCCATAATAAAAGGAAAATATTTTACCAAAATGCTGGTGCCAATGTGTCGTTTGGGAATTAAAATTGTTTTCATAAACATACCACAACCCCTGAAATGGTTAAAAGAAAAAATAATAACTCTATCATTTTTATAAGTAAAATCGGGTAGATTTAATGTTTTTTCAATTTGCCCTTCGTCAATTATAGATACATTTTCCCTTTCAGGCCATTTAACCATTTTTCTTTCTACATGACGAGTAAAGCGAACTAACCATCTATTATCGTACTGCTTTTCTATGTAACCTATATAATGTCTGTAAATAGTCTCTTTGTTCTTCCTTACCAATTTCAGTAACTCTTGCTGTAAAACAATAATGAATATTGTAGTCCTATATTAGTTTAAAAGTAAAAAAAGAACTATTAAATTTCAAATATACAAGCGTATCATTTCTCCCCAGCACTAATGTATCATTTCTCAATATCATGCCTTATTGGATTTTCAATCACTTTGTATAAATGCAGTTACAAAATGCCAATCTGCTTTCTAGTGAAACTCACCCTAACAATGTGCTTTACAAATAAAAAATAATTACAAGATATTATCTTCACTGTAATAAGAGTTATGAAAGAAAATCAATGTTAAAAAAAAATTACATCGACATTGAAAAAGTCTTGAAAATTAAAAGAAAAAAAAACATTGTTAGTTCTTCACTGCTAAGTCCAGCTAATGATGGCCTCTACTAATAAAAGAAGCCATTACATCTGTTACAATGGCTGTTAATGCTATTTGTTGAGAAAAATTGTCAATGTATCAACCCTTCCCTACCTGATTGTTGTACATAAATTTCATTATATTTGAAATAGTGTAACTTCATTAAAATATGCTGCAAACAATTTTTCCCTGTAAACCATTATGTAACTGAATTATCTTGTCTGACACTGTAAATGAATGATAAATATGCTTTACACTCCGCTTTCTACAGAAAGTATGTTTGAGTGCACCTCATAAATGCATATCAATTTTAATATGTTTGAAATAGTGTAACATCATTTTAATACACCGCAAATGATTTTTCCCCATAGATCACAATGTAAAGAGATTATTTTGTGTGTCATTGTAAACAAAATATAAACGTTACACTTTCCATTTTCAGTAGAGTGTATGTCATAGTAAACCTCAACAACATATGTCAATTACATGGCAATCCGAGTGCATTTCCAAGTGTTTGAGCACAGATAGACAAATATAAGTAAAACACTATTCAACTATATTAAAAAGTGTTAATAAAAACACGTACTATAACTATTAAATAACTTAAACTTTAAAACTTTACTGAAAGAACTAAAGATGCTAATAATACTCTGAAAAAAAAAAATTAAATTATCATAAGAGTGAATGTATGAATAAATCAATACTTTTCACATTACAGTTACAGTAAAAAGTTCTTTTCAACGGCAGAAATTATTTTTATTTAATCTGTCATTCATGTCGTTTTGAATGCGGCAGACACTTGCGAAAGAATGTTTAGACATTAGAACTATTTTACTGACAAAGTCAGCTAAAGGGAATTTTTAACAGATATTGAGTGTTAACGTAAGTTGGGGTAACTGGACCCACGAGGTAACTGGGTATTTAATAAAAAACAGTTGATGTCTTTTAAGCAGGGGTGTATTGGAGTGTATACGGAGGTATGCGCCGTATACCTTCTGGATACTCAACGTTTCTCAAATAAAGCTATAGCTTATACTCTAGGCAAGACGTTCATGACTTTAGCGTGTACTCTCTCTGCCAATACCGTATACCTTCTGGTTTTTTTTATGACTACAACACTGCTTTTAAATTTTAGTTTTTGTAAACATTCCCCCCCCCCCCCCCCCATCTCTACTTCTTAAAATAACGTGCGTCAACTCAATCATAACTCTGTCTTTCCTGTAATATGTTGTCGAAAATTTAGGTTTCTTTTTTTACAAACAATGTCAATTTGGTTGAACTTCCTCGGCTTTTTATTAAAATACGGTAAGTACTTTTATTAAACGATCTTTCTTTTTAAAGATTAGGCATATAAATATATTAATATTAGGTATCTTTATCTATACATATTTACTTTATGTTTCAAATGTAAAACCGGTGTTCCAGTTAGCCCACAATTTTTTCAAAAATGGGGTAACTGGACCACGTGAGATCCAGTCTGGGTCCCAGTATATTTACCCCAACAGTTATAAATAATTTTTTTGGAGTTTTTCTTACTACGGGAAATTAAAGAAAATTATGTAATACCTTAAATAAAATTACATAATAAAATTTTAAAAAAGCATGTTGGTGGGTATCAAACCAAATATCTTAAGTGAGATAGCCAAATCTAGAAATTTTACGATAGAGAAGAAGAGGCGTACATAAGACAAAGTGACATTATTAGAAAATTATCGAAACCAATAGAAAATACTTCTGTTCGATATAAAAACATGGGTACATTCTGCACAGATTTATTTGTCTTATCGAACTTTCTTTGAGGTAAATAAAAAAGAGAATGAGATATTTCAGTACTTTACGTACCCATTTGTTCATAGATTTATCTTGTTTATTTTTACCTAAAGTATATAAGTATAAAAGTTACATGGTATAAAGTATATTTTACTTAATTCATATGTTTTTTGTATAAATAAATCTAATAATTTCACTTTGGTGCTTTTTGTAGACACCTTAACAGCAAAGGTTTGCCTTACAACGTTCTTTAGTTGATATATAATTTACATGATCCGCCTGGTTTAAATTTTTTAAAGTTATTTACACTTTTTCAAACAGGACCTGATACCCCATATTTAAAAAAAAATCGCTTGTGAAACATGGATCTACCTGGTCCAGTTGCCCCATAAAAATGGGGCAACTGGACCCATGAAGAAAGATGAAACATATATAATATTTATTTTTCGACATTAAAATTTAATTTTGAAAATTTCTGTCTGATTGAGTGAACCAAACTGAATACATTTATAAAGGTTCAGACTTTAATTCATTAGAACATTAGCTTTTGGAAACTGAATTGCCAGAATCTCCAGAGTCCCGTTGTAAAATCATGGCCTAGTTGCCCCACGAAACCTTATATTGAATGAGTTATGGCGATTTATGTTGTATGAGTTGTAATGATTTATGTTGTATGAGTTGTAATGATTTATGTTGAATAAGTTCAGATTGACTGTATGAGAAGAAATAATTTTCATATTATAGAGCAAAAATATTTTCAATATTAACAAATATTTTTACTTTATTCCCCCTTATTTGTATGGTGTTTATAATTTCCTATTTGTGGTAGCCAAGTTTCTTCCCTTGCATGTGTGCTTGAACTTTACATATGAAAGCTCAAGCAGATATAAATGGAAATGGAATACAATGCCAATTATATCAAGCAGATATAAACAGAAAAAAAAATGCAATGCCAAAAGACCCAAGAGATTCTAAATTACCCCTTTGATAATGGCCCGTTATTGTAGTTCATTCAAAGAACTTAACATCATTATAAGTTCTTTGGTTCATCTTCACTAAACTGTAAACCGAGAACTTTTCAGTAGACACAAAAATAAATCGGAATAAATGATGTAAGGAAATACCAGCCAACAGGAGACTACACTACATTGATTTTATCGGGATTAACATGATTTACTTGGTGATATGCTTTAATGTATAAATGAAGACAATGAAAATTAAGCTTATTAAAATGTTTGTATGTATATATATCAATAAACTAAAGTAAATCATGGATAAAGCACGAAAAGTACTGAGCAAATATTAAAGTATTATTATATATAAAAAAAACGGTGGCAACCAGGGCAAACCATAGAAACAAATTCATATTTCCCAAATGAAATAAACTTTCAAAAAAGAAAAAATAATATCACAAGAAACGCAAAAGACAAAAAATTAACAATATACATTCCATAATCAATTTTAAAATAAAATTAAGATCAAATTTAAATCGCGACAGGTTTGCAGGGGTTGTGACGTACAGTTGTTGAAATATATATATATATATATAAACACCCTCTACTAACTCTGCAACTAATTATAATAGAAGAAAGTTACCGGTACCAAACGATTGGAAATAAAATCTACTTTTAAATGATGTATATAAAATTTACTTAGGGGCTATCTACAAATCAAAGACAGACCAAAACTTCGTTTTTTTTTCAATGGCAACACCCAATATTGACAATATTATTTTAAATCTTCGGTTCAAAATACGCCAAGAAACGAAATTTCAATTTTGGATGATTTTGAATTATAGACATTCAAAATTTAGAGCTTCTAATGTTAAATTACATTTTCATATTTTTATTAATATCTCCTGAAATTATAATTCTAAAGTGATAATATTTTGTGCTGTTATAATACTGAAAGACCCAAACATAAATAAATTGAATTTCTAATTTTAAAAATTTTATAATATGAATTATGAAATTAATATTCGAAAAAAATATGAATTGCAATGCAACCTACAATTTTTTTTTTATTATAGATTTATATTTATTATGTCCTGGTTTATGTGAATTCTTAATTTCAAATTTTTCTGCCAAGTAGTTTTCAAATTATGATTTAAAAAGATCAAAATGATAATTTAAGGGGCCGTCTATGATGTGCAGAAAAGCATAAATTGAAAAAAATATTTATTTTACTCATTTTATCGAAACATTTGGGCTGGCAATGGTCGAAACATATTAAGCGAGTGAAATGGTCACATTGGCAATAAATATTACATTAATAGAATTGACATAGTCATTCTGTAGCATTTCAAGAATCGAGTACCGAACTTCAATTTGGATACAGCCCCTGAAATATGCTCATTTTAAAATATGTAATTTCTCTGAAACTAATCGTGCGAATTTCATGAAAATTTGTATTTTGGCTAATTGAAGGGTGTAGAATTTATGTAGGTGTCAAACTTGGGCATTGATATTGAAAGAAAACAAAGTTTGGGTTCGTTTTGATATGTAGATGGCCCCCTAAACACAGTTTATATGGGGGAGACTGGGCAGGGTTCATCCATTTTTTACAAAATTATTTTTTATTTTTTGAATATTGAACCTAGATTAAAGTTTCATATATCATTTTATTTGTTATACAATCAGTTATTAAAATAAAATTGCGACATAAGTGTACTAACATAAGAAACTTGAAAAATGATTGATTTTAAACATGAGAAAATAATGGGTCAAGGCTCCCCACATATGAGAGGCTTGACCGACTTTATTTTATATTGAAATATTTGTTAAGAGAAATAAAATCAGTTTTAAAAAAGGCAGGAATATTTTTATGCCACAAGGCTTAATTATTATTTAAAAATAACTGGGAAAATGGGATGTGTAAATAAACCTGCTTAGACCAAATTCAAGGCAAATGAGAAAAATTCCGTTTTAAACAACCATTTTTTTTTACACTCAATCTGGCAACATTAGTTGCCACATAGTTTCGCTTCACCTCATTGCATTCATCTTGGTGAAATTTGTCTACATATCTTTCTAAAGTGTTTTGATCAACGTTATGTTCTTTTTCAGAATGATGAATACCTAACATTTCTTTAGGCTGCTGCTTTCATCCTTTTTAGTCTTTTCCATTATTTCTATTTACCTACTATATGTACTATTTAAATGAAATAAAAGTTCCTATCAACTTTCCAATTTATATTTCATTGACTTTTTTCTTGCTTCTATAGCATTTTTCCCCATCTTCATTTAATCAGTTTAAACATTTTCCTTTCTATCAATCACCCCATTTTATTGTAGTTTTACCAAATAAATTTACATTATTTTAGAAATATAACCATTAACTCTTCATTGTGTACAGTGTGTAATAACAGAGTTTCGAAAAACAGTTAATTAAGGAGCTTTGACCATCTGGTCAAGCCTCCACACATAAACACTTTTTAAAGTATAGCACATGTTTATGTTTATTTTAATTTACTGTACAATCTTTATACTTGGAATGAAAGCTAAATATTTCTACATTACTGAAAACCTACATACTTAAATTTCTATGATATATTTTATCTGAAAAAATCTTACAAAAGTTTTCTAAAAAATACACATTTTAAGCGGAAAACACTTCACAATTGATTTTTAAACACCAGTTTCAATTATCTTCATGAAACAAAGACTATTGTTTGATCATTTAGGTAGCTTTGGTTGCCACCTATTAGCAAAACTCTGAAATTCTTTTAAATGTGAAAACTGAAGGGTGGGTCAAGCCCCCCCCCCCCCCATTGTCAACCCTCCCCAGACTCCCCTATAGAATTTAAAAGTAGACTTTATCTCCAATCGTTTGGTACCAGTAACTTTCTTCTACAATACTTTGTTGAAGAGTTAGTAGGAGGTGTTTACTTTGTTTTTTCCACGACTGTATGTAGAGAATAAAAGTTTTTTTTAGCTCACAGGCTATCAAAGCCTGAGAGCTAATGTGCCCGGAGGTTCTGTACGTACGTATCGCGATAACTCTTGATAGAAATATCCGATTTGCTTCAGTTTTTTTTCTAGGTTCATTCTGATAAGGCACTTCCCTGATTAGTTTTGGGGGTTCATTGATTAAGTATAAAGTGAGGAAAGGGGGCTAAACCCCCTAATTTAGAAAAATGTGATTTTCATGCAGAATTATCCGATTTGCTTCTATTTGGTATACCTGTTTATTCTGATAAGGCGCTTCCCTGATTAGATTTGGAGGTTCACTGGTTAAGTATAAAGGGGGATACGGAGGAGGGCTTATCACCTCCCATAATTTATTTTTCGGGAGGCATTATTCTTTGAAATAAGAGTATAATATACATTTAGTGTGAACTGCCTGTGAGCTCATTGCCATCAGTTTAACGGGGCGTTTTTCTTTTTCTTTTTTTATGCTAACACCGCTCTCTCAAGCTATATATATAAAGGGTGCAATATGTTATCTATCGCCGATCTTTAATTTCTCAACCGTTGGTCGTAGATATATAGTTTCCAATTAGAAAAACGTTTCAAATGAGGTAAATATTCATGTTGCGGCATTATTTAAAGTAAAAAATCAATTTTATAAAAATTACGAAAACTAACTTTTTATACGATCCCCCAGTCCTTATAGTTATGTTTAGTAAAAGTTTAACCATATCATAACAGATATAACACAAAAAGTTTGACATCTGTACTACAAAAATTGACAGTTATTAAATTTCAAATTTTGAGATTTTTGCACATGATTTTGTCTTTCATTCAGGGATCAGTTAAAAGATGAATTAAAGTAATTTGAGATCAAAATTAGGGTGTTATGTCCTTTTTACGGCGAAACACCCTTTAGCCGGTATCACCAAATCGGGGTTTCACTGAAGAGGGTTGTTTCATCTAAAAGTTTGAGCTGACTTTTAAGGGTCGTATACAAAGCGAAGAAGGAAATATTGAAATTAAACATAAATATCAATTTATTATAATATCAGAAAACGGTCTACTATAAGAAATGAAAACATAAAACGCCGGAAACTACTAGAGATATTGCTCAAAGTGTACTCTATTGGTGGCAATGCACAATTGAATGCGTAACAGTACTGACTAGGGAACGTTCCCAGGTGCAAGTTGTGGATTTGGACGAGAGTGGTATCAAAAGAAAGTCTCGTCATGTACATTAAAAAGTCCAATGGAACTACCCGTCCGAATCCAACCGTTTTCGAGCTATCCTCACTTGAAGTGTGAATAAGTAAATAAATAAATTGGCAGGCAGGCATATAAATTGTTCGCACGTTAAAAATTTCTTTGCATTGTTTTAATCCTCTACCAATACCTTTTCCCGAGCTACGAGCAAAATCCTTTACACCCACACATTGCCGGTTATTTCCCTCCTTTTGGACAGGCACTTCGCATTCTACGAAGTATTCGCGTACGGCTGCATTCGGAGAGTTTTTCCATCTGTTTTTGCTATTTCCAGCACCTTGTTTTATGCAAATTTTTCGGCAAATGTGTGGGTGTAAAGGATTTTGCTCGTAGCTCGGGAAAACGTATTGGTAGAGGATTAAAACAATGCAAAGAAACTTTTAACTTGCGAACAATTTATATGCCTGCCTGCCAATTTATTTATTTACTTATTCACACTTCAAGTGAGAATATCTCGAAAACAGTTAGATTCGGACGGGTAGTTCCATTGGACTTTTTAATGTACATGACGAGACCTTTCTTTTGATACCACTCTCGTCCAAATCCACAACTTGCACCTGGGAACGTTCCCTAGTGAGTCCTGGACACGTCAGAGCATAGCAGGTGTGCAAACTGTGTGACGATCAAGGATGATGCGCTGCTTAAGATGAACCATAGAAGTTGTCTCAGTCACATAGACATATGCCTTGATGTAATCCCTGAGGTCCATGGGAGTCAAGTGGTGAACGCGGTGGCCACTCTACCGGACCATCATATCCAAGGATCTGTTGACCGAATTCGGTGGCCAGATACGCCCGGGCATTTGATTTTTTATGCGGAGAGGGCCCCATCATGTTGAAACCACACCCGGCATGCATGTCGGAGAGGCAGCTCTTCATACCAGTCACGTACCGTGTTTTGTAGCAAAGGCAGGTAACGATCCCCGTTAAGTTCCCATCGTTGAAGATGGGTCGAACAATCTAGGTTCCCCTTATATCGCACCACACGTGTCGTACTGTCCGGGCTTACTGAGGCGGTTTCCAGGTCGCATCATCCTTTTCATTGTCGCACAGTTTGCACACATGTTATGCTCTAACGTGTCAGGACTCAGTACTGTCACGCATTCAATTGTACATTGCCACCAACGGAGAACATTTTAAGCAGTATCTGTAGTAGATTCCGGCGTTTGATGTATTCGTTTTTTATAGTAGACCGCTTACTGATATTATAATAAATTGATATTTATTTTTCTGTTTAATTTCAATTTTCATTCTTCGCTTTGTATACGATTCCTAAAAGTCAGCTCAAATTTTTAAATGAAATAACCGTCTTTGGGGATACCCCGATTTGGCGATACCGGCTAAAGGTGGTTTCGCCATAAAAAAGACATTTCACCCTGATTTTGATCTCGAATTACTTTAATTCATCTTTTAACTGATCCCTCAATGAAAGACAAAATTATGTGCAAAAATCTCAAACTTTGAAATTAAATAACTGTGTCAATTTTTGTAGTACCGATGCCAAACTTTTTGTGTTATATCTTATGATATGTGTAAACTTTTACTAAATATAACTATAGAGAATGGGGGACCGTATAAAAAGTTAGTTTTCGTAATTTTTATAAAATTGATCTTTTACTATAAATAGTGACACAACATGAATATTTATCTCATTTGGAAGTTTTTCTAATTGGAACTATATGTTTACGACCAACGGTTGAGAAATTAAAGGTCGGCGATAGATAACATATTGCACCCTGTATATGCGAGGTGATTTTTGTTATACGGACTTGTTAGTTAATTTATGTTTCCAAAAACGTATATATATATAATTAAAATGAAATCATATTTATGAAATCGAAAAATAAAGGAAAAAATATTAAATAATGGAGAGTGAAAATATAAAAATAAAAAACTGTGAATGTGTCACAGAATCTTCAAAGGAGCTTCATAAGCCCAATTGATAGTAAAGATATGTTATTTCATCGATTATTGTCGGCATAAGACCTAAAAATGACAATATTAAGCTACTTATAATATATCGAAAAACCACAGAATGATTGAAATACAATAAAAATAGATAAAAATCAATATAAATAGCAAAAAATCTAAAACAAATCACCAAGCCTCAAAAACTAACAAAAATAGTCCTCTTATTAATTTTCGAAAAGTTACATTTTTTAAATTTTTATATGACTCACCTAGACAAATTAATAAACAAATTTTCTGCTTTTTCTCCAGCAAAATCATTACAGAAAATGGTGTACCTGTATCTTTAAAATTAACGGAATTATAATAAAAGAAAAATCTGACTTGCACCACTTTTTCTCACTATTTATAGTGCTATTTCATCAGTAAAAACAGGGACCATTCATAAACTGTTGATGACGTTCTTTAGATCGGAAATACGTTAAAAAGTGTAAAAAAATTGCATCACAAATATATATAAATAAGGCATTACACAGGCAGAGATCACATAAAGAGAAAAATGTAGTTTTAAATTCCCGAAATATAATTCAATTTTTATTATGTTTTATCTCCTCGAATACATAACTTAACTC
The DNA here is from genome assembly GCA_963932465.1 of Maratus speciosus. Lineage (NCBI taxonomy): Eukaryota > Metazoa > Arthropoda > Arachnida > Araneae > Salticidae > Maratus > Maratus speciosus. Next base: position 347,970,785 of record OZ010796.1, read on the forward strand.
TTCTAATAATGATTCAGTAAACGTTTTGGTGCCCTCCTCAACTAATATTGTTACAAGCATCAATTATCTTTTATTTGGGGTCAACAGTTTTTATATGTATTATCGTCTATGTTTTCCTATTCTTGCAATATTTACATTTCCAATATGATCCACATTCATAATGATGAATAATTTGCGGAAAAAAAGTCCGACCTGGCGGTCGATCAACGAGTAGAAAGCCTCGACCGTTTAGGGTTAACTTTTTTTTTAACACTTTCGTTGTTTAGATCGCTTGCTACTTTCTAGCAGTTAAAAAAATCACATTGCGTTTCAATCTTTTTGTTAAAACCTGTATATGCAGTGAAACTTGCTAAGACGGAATATATTACACAAATGTCATGTAAGTAGATAAGTTTTAAACTCAGAAATAAAGCTCAATTCAGTTCCAAAATCATGAAACAAAATATTATTAAAACCATTCTGCAAGGTAAAAATTAAATAATGCTTTCGCATTCCGAAGAAAGCAGGTGAATCATTCAAATAGATAAGCTAAAACCAGGTACTCTTACACAGTTCTCACACGTTATCAATATTTGAATTTCTTTCACACGTCTAGACAGATAAAAAAATTTATTTGATCCAGTTTCTGATTAAAGAAATGAATTATGTTTTCATCAATGATACTTTGAAGCTTTTGGCTCAATACGTAACTGATCTAATTTTTCACATTAGTAAAATCAAAAGTTTAAGAAATCACATCAGATTTTTGAAAAGTAAACCACAAGTGTATAGCTATTATCAACTCTGCATCAATGCACATATTCTTTTAAGATTTTTAATTAACTTCACATATATAATATATATATATATAACCATTAAATAAACATTACCGACCACGAACAAAACTGTGAAATTATGAATAAAATGACATTAACAAATACAATTCCCCCCAACACACTTAACATAGATTTCAAAAACATACTAAAAAACAGCAGAAATTGAATAACAGAAATGGAATGATGGAAATTTGCAGAACTTACAAGGAGAGGGCCAACCTTGTTAATCACAGATTTTGATTATTTTAATATATGTTGTAGGGTAGAGACTCTTTAGTGTCAGGTTCAACGGATTTTATCCAACGCTCCTTAGTTCTTGAGAAACCGGGGGGTCTAATAATAGTACACAACTTAAATACTTACATTGCAACCACAATGATAGGTTGGTCGTAGCTCAGTTGGTACGGCATTCACTGGCTGATCTGCGAGCCCGTGTTCGGTACCCGAACGCGCTACATTTGTTTTTCTCATTTTTTGTTTTATAAATATACTTTTAATTATAATTTAATGATTTCAATTATAAATTTTAATATCATACATTAATTATAATGTTAACAAACTTAAATTTATCATTTTTTTTATTTTTAAACTATTATTTCTCATCCTTTAAAGAGGTTTAAAAAGAAATTGGATCTATTATTGAATGATAAAAATTCCAAAATCGTGACAAAATCTGTTGTGGTGCCATCTAGTTATGATAAAATAAAAGAATATTCAAATAAAATAAAAATAAAAGCAGAAAGAAGATAAAGGTGAAAGCAAAATAATTGAAAGCGCAAGCATACGTATTACAAATTTAAAAATCTTTAATACACAAAAAATCGGTTGTAATTAATTTCTGAGGCTAATTTTTAATATAATTATGCTTGTTACTTTAAAAACAGAATAATAGTATTATCGCATTGACTTCCTTTGTTAAAGCAATGCGTAAATGATGTTTCTTTAAAATCACGAATTGACACAACTGCTCAATATCATTGCATCGATAAAGAATATATGAAACACATTTTTAAAGTGATTTTTAAAAAATTAACAGTTTTATGATGTTTTATACAACTATTTAGTTAAAAGTAAAAAATTAAATAGGTTAAAATTATAATTGATATACAATATTATAAATTTTAATTGACAATGAGATTATTAATTATACTTACAAGTATATTTATAAAAAAAAAAAAAAATGAAAAACAAACAAACGTAGCGTATTCAGGTACCAAACCCGGGCCTGCAGATCAGCCGGCAAACGCCATACCAACTGAGCTACGACCAACCTATCATTGCGGTTGCAATGTAAGTATTTAAGTTGTGTACTATTATTAGACCCCCCGGTTTCTCAAGAACTAAGGAGCGTTGGATAAAATCCGTTGAACCTGACACTAAGGGGTCCCTACCCTACAACATATATTAAAATAATCAAAATATGTGATTAACAAGGTTGGCCCTCTCCTTGTTAGACAGAATCATCGGGTCAAAAATGCCTTAAGTTTCACAAATAAAATGTGTGGTTTCATTTTCATATTAGCCATAAATTAGATAAAGAAAATGAATTTGGGACTACCACACGCAGAAAACCGAGAAAAAACCATTGAACACCAATTAAGTTCAAAATGAAACAAGATGAAAGAAGATAGAGGAAAAATAAAAACAAACAAACACACACACACACACACACACACACATATATATATATATATATATATATATACATATATAATATAAAATATAATATAATATATATATATGTCGTAGGCTAATTGAGAAATCCGGCTCTTTGCAAACAGCCTAGGCTCTTTGCAAAAAGCCGGGCTAATTGGAGAATCCATCTCCCTTTTTCCAATTAGCCTGATATTTTTCAGGCTTATTGCAAAGAGCCTAGAAAGCGTTAGGCTAATTGAAAAATGACCACTTATTATCCGATCAGAGTGACATTTTTAGCTCATAGGCGATCAAAGCCTGAGAGCTTATGTGCCCGCCGATTCTGTATGTACGTGTGTACGTACGTACGTACGTATGTACGTAACACGATAACTCTTGATAGAAATATCCGATTTGCTTCAAATTTTTTTTCTAGGGTCATTCTGATAAGGTGCTTCCCTGATTAGTTTTTGGGGTTCATTGGTTAAGGATAAAGGGGGAAAAAGGGGGCTAGTCCCCCCCCCTTAACTTTTATAAATGGGATTTTCATGCAGAAATATTCGATTTCCTCCAAATTTGGTATACCGGTTTATTGTGTTAAGGAGCTTCCCTGATTAGATTTGGAGGTTCATTAGTTAAGTATAAAGGGAGGAAAGGGGGTCTAGACCCCTCCCCCCTTAATTTAGATAAATGAGTTTTTCATGCAGAGTTATTCGATTTGCTCCAAATTTCGTATACCTGTTTATTATGTTAAGGAGCTGCCTTGATAAGATTTGGAGATTTATTGGTTAAGTATAAAGGAGGGACAGGGGCTAGTGTCCCCTTAATTTAGATAAATGGGTTTTTCATACAGAATTATTCGATTTGCTTCAAATTTGATATACCAGTTTATTACGATATGGCTTCCTTCATTTGATTTGGAGGTTCATTGATTAAGTATAAAAGGGGGGATAGGGGAGCAATTGCCCCTCCCCTTAATTTAGATAAATGTGTTTTCATGCAGAATTATCTAATTTAGTTTAATTTTTTTTTTCTATGTACATTCTGATAAGGAGCTTTTCTCATTAGATTTGAAGGTTCATTGGTTCAGAAGCAAGAAATGTGGGGAACTAATACCCCCCTTAATTTAGAGAAATGGTTTTTTCATGCAGAATTATCTGATTTGCTTCAAATTTGGTATACCGGTTTATTATGTTAAGTAGCTTCCCTGATTAGATTTGGAGGTTCTTTGGTTAAGTAGAAAGTGGGGCAACGGGGACTAATACCTTCATTTATTTTCGAGGGACATTATTCTTTGAAATAAGAGTATAATATACAATTAGTGTGAATAGCCTGTGAGCTCAATGCCATCAGTTTAACTGGGCAATTTTCTTTTTATTAGGTTTATTAACGCATAACCCTACCTAAACCCGAAAAATAAATTACAACAGACCGTACCCCGATCCGAGCAAGACAAAATAATTTCAGTCTACATGCAACCCAAACCGAACCTGAGAGTTCCATTTGAAAAAACTCTAAATCCCGAACCAAATCTGATAACCGACAAAAAAATTCCAAAGATCCATAACAGGATCGGAACAAGACAAATTAGTTTCCGTGCACACGCAACGCTACCAGAACCTAAAAATTACATTCGAAGTCAACCTGAAACCCGTCGCGAACCAAATCTTAACCGACAAAAATATTCCAAAGAACTATAACACGACGCAAGCCAGACAAAATAATCTCCATCCACCGGCAACCCGATCCGAACCTGAAAGTTCTAATTGAACTCAATTCGAAACCTGGATGTGGTCGGTTTTCGGGTTGACTTCAAATGGAACCTTCAAGTTCGGATCCGGTTGAAAAAAAATTAAACTAAATCAGATAATTCTGCATGAAAACCCATTTATCTAAATTAAGGGGAGGGGCAATTGCCCCCCTTTCCCCCCTTTTATACTTAACCAATGAACCTCCAAATCAAATGAAGGAAGCCATATCGTAATAAACTGGTATATCAAATTTGAAGCAAATCGAATAATTCTGTATGAAAAACCCATTTATCTAAATTAAGGGGACACTAGCTCCTGTCCCTCCTTTATACATAACCAATAAATCTCCAAATCTAATCAAGGCAGCTCCTTAACATAATAAACCGGTATACGAAATTTGGTGCAAATCGAATAACTCTGCATGAAAAACCCATTTATCTAAATTAAGGGGGGGGGGTCTGGCCCCCCTTTCCTCCCTTTATACTTAACTAATGAACCTCCAAATCTAATCAGGGAAGCTCCTTAACATAATAAACCGGTATACGAAATCTGGAGCAAATCGAATAACTCTGCATGAAAAACCCATTTATCTAAATTAAGGGGGGGGGGGTGTCCAGCCCCCCTTTCCTCCCTTTATACGTAACTAATGAACTTCCAAATCTAATCAGGGAAGCTTCTTAACATAATAAACCGGTATACCAAATTTGGAGCAAATAGAATAATTTTTCCTTAAAAACTCATTTACCTAAATTAAGGGGGGGGGGGGCTAGCTCCCCCCCTTTCCTCCCTTTATATTTAACTAATGAACCTCCAAATCTAATCAAGCCATCTCCTTAACATATTAAACCAGTGAACCAAATTTGAGCTAATCGAATAATTCTACATGAAAAACGCATTTATCTAAATTGAGGGGAGAGGCAATTGCCCCCCTTCCCCCCCTTTATGCATAATAATGATCTTCCAAATGTAATCAGGGAAGCTGCTTAACATAGTTAACAGGTATACCAAATTTATTGCAAATCGCATATTTCTGCTTGAAAAACCCATTTACCTAAATTACGGGGGGGGGGGATAGCCCCCCTTTCCTCCCTTTATATGTAACTAATGAACCTCCAAATCTAATCAAGACAGCTCCTTACCTTAATAAACCGGTATACCAAATATGGAGCAAATCAAATAATTCATCATGAAAAACCGATTTATCTAAATTAAGGGGGGGGGGGACTAGCCCCCTTTTCCCCCCTTTTTCCTTAACCAATGAACCGCAAAAACTAATCAGGGAAGCACCTTATCAGAATGAACCTAGAAAAAAAATTTGAAGCAAATCGGATATTTCTATCAAGAGTTATCGCGTTACGTACATACGTACGTACGTACGTACACACGTACATACAGAATCGGCGGGCACATAAGCTCTCAGGCTTTGATCGCCTATGAGCTAAAAATGTCACCCTGATCGGATAATAAGTGGTCATTTTTCAATTAGCCTAACGCTTTCTAGGCTCTTTGCAATAAGCCTGAAAAATATCAGGCTAATTGGAAAAAGGGAGATGGATTCTCCAATTAGACCGGCTCTTTGCAAAGAGCCTAGGCTGTTTGCAAAGAGCCGGATTTCCCAATTAGCCTACGACATATATATATATTAAATATACATATACATTAATACGTATAATTATGCATGGGGCATTCTCAAAAACTTTTGACTTTCATGCCCCTGAATAATAATTTTTATTTTAATACACTTTTTTGAGTTTTTTTTTTATTTCATATGCTGGAGAACATCCCATTGCATGATTGCACAACAATATTAACGCGATAAATAAGTTTTGGGCGATGTTGGGGGGTCCAAACACCTGGAAAACTCCTATACCGTCCCGTGTCCCTGATGCTGATTTTAGGTAGATTTCGTACGAAATACCACCTATTGGGATCGTTCCTATGTTGGAATTTCTGAAAAATTTTTGCAGATCTACACCGATCATGACCCTTAGAACCCAAAACCACCCTCAGTAAAAAACTTCATATATATATATATATATATATATATCACTTTCTTCTGGACACGATAACTTTCCTAATTCTGCACCAATCTCTTCCAAACTGATACATAAAATCAAAGGGCATAAAATCTCGGTCAAGTTCGTTAATGGGCAAAATCGGACCAAGGGGGTGGAAATAGGGAGGGGTTTTGTGAAAACCGAAAACCCCCACTAACTTCTTAATTTTTGTACATATCAAATCAGTTTAAAGTTTTTATTACTTCTAAAAATAGGGCCAAAATTTTATGTATCACAGATTTTTGATAAAGTTAAAAATGGGCTCAAGGGGCGCAAAAAATAGGGTTTTTGGGAGAAAAAAAATCATAACTTCGTCAATTCTCAAGATATCAATTCCAATTAATTTTATTATAAATCTCCTTAAAATTATCTACAACTTTTATATTCACAAGTTTTTGATAGGACCAATTCGTACCGCAAAAAAAATTAAAAACGAAAACAAAAAGTAGGATTGAAGAAGTAAAAAATCCATAACTCCGTCAATTCAAAAGATATAAAATCCCCATGAATTTATCATATATCTTCTTAATATTGTCTACAAGATCTAGATAGACAAGTTTTGGATAGGACCAATTCTTACAGAAAAAAACAAATTAAAAATACATAGCGGTTGAAGTAAAAAATCATCTAAGTAAGGGTGTATTCAAATCCAAACTGCGTATTTTCTGACTCATTCTACAATTCATTTTTGCTCTCAAACGCATCCAATTGCTAGATTCTCTTATTCAGAAACTATATAATGTACAGTAATGATCGATTTTTTGATAGAGGCAGAATATATTTCAAATCGATTTTTTGATAGAGGCAGAATATATTTCAAAAAATGATGTCAAAGTGGGCATTTAGAACGGAATTTCCCGAAGCAATTGTGTTATCACTTTCTCCTGGACACGGTAGCTTCCGTAATTCTGCACAAATCTCTCCCAAACTGATACATAAAATCAAGGGACATAAAATCTTGGTCAAGTTCGTTAATGGGCAAAAGCGGACAAAGGGGATGGAAGTAGGGAGGGGTTTTGTGAAAACCGAAAACCCCCACTAACTTCTTAATTTTTGTATATATCAAATCAGTTTAAAGTTTTTATTACTTCTAAAAATAGCGCCAAAAATTCATGCATCACAGATTTTTGATAAAATTTAAAATAGGCTCAAGGGGCGCAAAAAATAGGGTTTTGGGGAGAAAAAATTCCTTAATTCGTCAATTCTCAAGATATGAAATCCAATAATTTTATTATACATCTCCTTAATATTATCTACAACTTTTATATTCACAAGTTTTTGATAGGACCAATTCGTACCGCAAAAAAAAAAAAAATAAAATAAAAAACGAAAACAAAAAAGGGGGGTTGAAGAAGAAAAATTTTCATAACTCCGTCAATTCACAAGATATAAAATCTCCATGAATTTATCATATATCTTCTTAATATTGTCTTCAACATTTATATAGACAAGTTTTTGATAGGGCCTATTCTTACAGCAAAAACAAATTAAAAGTACATAGCGGTTGAAGAAAAAAATCATCTTATTAAGGGTGCATTCAAATCCAAACTGTCTATTTTCTTACTCATTTTTAAATTCATTTTTGCTCTCAAACGCATCCAATTGCTAGATTCTCTTATTCAGAAACTATATAATGTACTGTAATGATCGATTTTTTGATAGAGGCAGAATATATTTCAAAAAATGATGTCAAAGTGGGCATTTTGAACAGAATTTCACGAAGCGATTGTGTTAGAAACGAAAAATATTGCCCTACTGAGAAAATAATTGTTTATTAATCAAGTTTTAATTAATTGAAAGAAAAATAAAAACACAGGTTGCTTATAAATCTTTTCAAAAATCATGTCAGCATGTTTCATATTTTTTTTTTTTTTTTTTTTTTTTTTTTTTTTGTTAAAAATGAATCTGAAAATGTGCCAGAAAATTTCGAGTTGTTGAGTATGGAAAAATATTTTTTTTAATATCGCCTTAACATGATTCTGATAAAACCAGCTATTTTATAAAAAGGAAATAAAAACTCGTCAAAAGCAGACAGATAAAACTGTTAAACTGGATTTATATCTAATAATATTTTAGTTTTTGTTGGTGAAATTAGTATACTTAACTTCCAAATCTACCTCTGCCTGTAGGCCGAGCCAGAAGGGATTTTTTAAGTTTGGAGCTGTCTGGATAAAATTGTTTCAATAAAAATAATTCGATGTAATTTTTTTCTGAAAGTGGAACTATTGTTTTATATAAATATGTAGCTAAAAATTAACCTGCACACATTTTTAGGGTTGTTATTATTTTCTAAACTCTGTCCCTGGGTTTTAGATTCCTTACCATCCCTCTTCTAAAATTATACAGAAAATCATTTCAGATATAGCCACAGAATTTTTTTCAGTTTTTTTCTCATGCAGAAGTATGCTAGAGAAATAATGTCTAAAATTATTTGGCAGGAAATTTACTGTAGAATTTAAATCAGCATTTAAATATTAATTTCAAGCATCGTGGCTTTATGGGTAGTCTCACTCTCCCCAAGGTTTATTCCTGCACTTTTCGAGGTAAATAATAAAAAAAAAAAATAATCCAATGTTAACAACTGTTTCTAAAAATCAATGAACATTGTGGGACACACACTTACACACAACACTTACAAGGGACACAGCACTTACAAGGGAACCACTTTTGGTGTTGCTCGCACCTAGCATCGAGACCTGCTGCGTTTTGTAGCCCTATACATATAAGTTAGAGAACCGATAAAATTTCTCTGTTAAAATCATATTTTATATACTTTTTTATACTTTTAATTTTTTATTATTACATTTTTATTTGTTTATTTCACGCCAAAAGTGAGTTAAGTCGCAAAATATGGCAGTATTTTTCCGCCCGCTTTATTCAAGGAGTAAATATACAGTACATATTACTGGAAGCAGGACGTTTCGGTCCCGACACTTCGGTCCCGCCATTTCGGTCCCGCCGTTTCGGTCCCAAGACATTTCGGTCCCGAGACATTTCGGTCCCGAGACATTTCGGTCCCGAGACAATTCGGTCCCAAGACATTTCGGTCCCGAGACATTTCGGTCCCAAGACATTTCGGTCCCGAGACAATTCGGTCCCGAGACATTTCGGTCCCGAGACAATTCGGTCCCAAGACATTTCGGTCCCGAGACATTTCGGTCCCGAGACAATTCGGTCCCGAGACATTTCGGTCCCGAGACATTTCGGTCCCGAGACAATTCGGTCCCGAGACAATTCGGTCCCAAGACATTTCGGTCCCGAGACATTTCGGTCCCGAGACAATTCGGTCCCAAGACATTTCGGTCCCGAGACAATTCAGTCCCAAGACATTTCGGTCCCGAGATATTTCGGTCCCTTCTCCAGCAAGTTGAAATTTTGTGCACTTGAAATAGGTGACAATTTTATAGGGGACATTGTAGAATTTTTTAAATAAAGACCTTAAAATTTTAGCAAACACACACAAATTTCGTATGGTTATCATTTTAAAAAACAAGGGGGGGGGGGGGGGATTGACATTTTCTATATTTTAGTGTATCATAAGTATAAGGGTCTGATAAATTAAGACATTTATAACTCGATCTATAATTATCGCAAAACACTCATATTTTGTATGGTAAACGTAATCTTTATAAAAGGAGGGACATTATCAAATTTTTTAACTGAACTCCCTAAATTTTAATATAACTCGAATATAAGGACTCGAAAACGCAAACACTTATAACACAGATCAAAATTGTCGCAGCCCACACAAATTTCCTATGATAATCATAATCGTTTTATAAGGCAGGGGGGGGGGCTCTGTTGACTTTTTATATATTTTAGTGTATCTTAAGTATAAGGTCCTGATAAATTAAAACATTTATAACTCTCTCTGTAGTTATCGTAATCACACTCATATTTTGTACGGTAAACATAATCACATTATAAGATTTTTTAACTGAACCCTTGAAATTTTAGTATAACCGAATATAAGGGCCCGAAAACCGCAAACACTTATAACTCGCAATCAAATTGTAGCACCCCATGCAAATTTTACATGGTAGAAGTAATCGTTTTCAGGAGTGGGGGAAGGGAGAGTTTTGTGGATTCTTTATAGAAGCTCCTCATATTTTAGTCTATCATAAATATAAAGTCCAGACAATTTAAAAATATTTATAAGTCGAGCTTTAATTTTCATATGCAAATGCCCATGCCAAAATGCACATATTCAATTGTATATAATTTGCACACTATGTGATTAATAATGAAAAAATCTGCAAATGTTTTTACAAATCTTTATTTTATCCTATTATTTAACGGCGCACCAATTTTAAATGTATTGCATTTTACATATTTTTTAAAAAGGGGGTTCTTAACATGGAATTGTGATAAAGACACATTATTTTTTAAATTCTGCACCGGAACAGACTAGAACTTTCTATTTTATTTTAATAATTATTTTAATTTACTATTTTTTGAAAAACTGTTTGAAAGTTTGCATTAATCTTTTTACATGTAACAATAATATTACCGCTATTTCTACCGGTGTGGAATGACAAGTTTAAAATATTTTTAATTTTGAACCACTTCACCGTTTGCCCCGAGATAACTCGGGGATAAAAGCACTTTTTCCCCATACCTGTCGACGGTGAAGTGGTTTGCAACAATTACAAATCCTTTTTAATATATTTAAGACTTTTATATGCTTATTACATTCAAAAACTACGAGCACAGTAAACATAAATCAAAATTTTAAAATTTCTATTGTCATAAAATATTCTTTTCGTATTTAAAATTAATTCTGTATTTCAAATATTTCTTTGTTATTTATTTGACTTATATACTTAGAATTAAAGCAGCCTACATGTTTTAATATGACAAATAAAAAATAAAAATGAAAATACAAAAAAATAACATAAAATCTCAAAATAGTAATGTATAGTGAATCACTTTTACGTAAAATTTCATTTTAAATTAAGAAATTTTATAAATATATCACAATGAAGAAATTTGGAAATTTAGAAAACATATTTGGCTTTTCTTGATATCTACATGTTATTCATTCAAAAGAATATTATACATGTATATATATATGTCAAGTGTAAATGTCCTGGCTTCCCCCATTTGATTATGCTAAATAAAGATCCAGATAGAAGAATTATTCTACTCGCGCTCTCTTTGTTCTAGTCAGCCGGCGCTTTTTTGTGGCCACACGGCATTTTTCATCTTTAATGGCTTAAAAAAAACCGGGACTATATGCAGTGGCGTAGCCAGGATTTCGTTTCGGGGGAAGGGGGGAGGGTCCAGAATTTTCCCTTCATGTTATATATATAGTAAAACCTGTCAAGATAAAATTGTAAATATTGGTGAAAAATTCCATTTTACACAGGTTTTCGTGTTATTTGGTGTATTTGTATAGTATTCTTTTCCGTAGCACTATGGAACATTTATGTTTAAGACAGAACTCCGTTATAGGCAGGTTCCATTTTTAAAAGTTTTGTGTATTTATATAAATATACTTATTTATATCATATGAATAGAATAAAACTTGTCAAAATAGTAATTGTCTATAACAGAATCCTGTCTTTAACGTAAGCGTTACATGGTCTTAATATGAATTGCGATACAATTAAATTTGCTGAAAACCTATCTGAAAAGGGGATTTTCACCCTTCTTTAGTGAAGCATAGTGAAACCTGTGAAAGCGGAATCTTTCTATAACGGAATCCTGTCTCAAACGGAAGAGTTTCAGAATCCCTGCGAAACGAACAATAGATCTTATTGAGGTAGTGTATCTTAGAAGTATAATTAATTACACTTCTTTACATGGAAGCCTGTCTAAAATGGAGCTTTTTACCAGTCCTTGGAATCTTGTCTTGACTGTGTATATATGCACTGTTAAAAATATTTTTGTAAAACAACAGAAACTTTCTGGCAGCAAAAAGTTGCCAGAAACTATTTGTTTTCAGAAAATATCTGTTAACGAAAGAATGCGTTATCAGACGACAGAAATACGTAGTCATACAGGCGCTTCGTGTTGACAATTGACGCTTTTCCCAACAGTCAAAATCTGTAGGTCAATTCCTGTTGGCGAGGGGGGGGGGGGGGGAGGTTCTATTTAACAGAAGAATCGCATATTATAGGTTAGGTACACGGGAAATTTCTATTTACCGATCGATTTGTTTATATTAATAATAATAAATATTTATAGGAATTTCTCCTCCAAACTTTTATAAAATTAATTTAAATAGCTTATTCGCAATAAAATATTTAAACAGTTGAATTTATATAGATTTGTAAATTAAGTATATTAAAGACTGGAATAAGTGAAAGAAGGTATCTTAAACTCTCCCCCCCCCCCCCCTAGAATAATAAAAAAATATATATACGATATAAGGTAACTCCTCCCTCCCCCATAAAAATATTTATTAATAAAATAAATATATGTATTGAATGTGATTTGTAATTAAAAGAACTTTAATATTTATTCATGCAATATTTTTGAAAATTGATTAGGTTAAATTAGTGACTTTGGTTAATTATGTAAATAATATCCTGCCAATTTTTATAATTTTTTTTCGAATAGAAAGCTTTGTATATATAAATGTGTAAAAGTTGACAGCTATGAGCAAAGATGAGAAATGAAAAAGAAGAGCCACTAAAATCTATATAAACATCACCATAAAAAAAAGTATTTCATTTCAGCTAAAGTGATAAAATGAGTTTTCATCCTTCTTAACAATTTACAATGTTTTTCCGTATAAAGTAAATGATCATCAACTAAATAAGAAAAAATATTACAATATAATTTAAATTAAAATGTTAAACAAAATTAAACTTGCTGATTCTATAAAATGAATGGTTAAAGCTTAAATAGAAATTAATTTCAAAATAAATCACACAGTTGTAGCTCAAAATTTATTTCATTAAATAGAGTGAATAAAATTTACAAATTTTAACTTAACCACTACAGGTAACTCTAAGATTGTACTAAAAAAAAAAAAAAAATTTCTTCAGAATCAACATATGGAACAATTAAACAAAATATCAACCACTCCATTTTAAACAACATAGTAAATAGTAGGAAATGTGATAAATTTAAACAATAAAAATATATGAACAGCGTCAGATCTAATAAATATTATTCTGGTTATTGTTAAACGAAAATATCAGTTATCTATAACTATAATAATTAATGCAGCTACTCCGTGTTTATTATTAAAACTATCACTCCAAAACTAATCATGTATGTCAATTGATGACAAAATTAATTTAAAATCTCAATCAATATTTCTGGAACTAATACATATGAAGTAAAATTAAACTCTTAGTCATAAAAAAAGTTAAATATAATAAGTAATCATTCTACAGCTATGTAAAAATTCAAGATTTGTAAACTAATCATAAACTTAAGATTATTTATTTAACTTAAAATAAACAACCGATCAAAAAATAATCTCCAGCTATTAACAGAATTAGATCAACTAAGTTACTAATGTGCATAAATAAATGAAGTATGAAATAATACTAATAATTTAAGTAAATCATACATTATGAAATAATAATAATAATAATAAATAGTATTGCTTAATTAAGATTTTTAGCAAATAGGAAGTATTTTTCATGCATATTGTTACGTTTCGGAAAAACATTGTTACATATTTAAAAGAAGGATGAAAACATACCTTTTGCTATGTTTGTTTTCTAGTATTCCAACTGTAAATCCTAATCATTGAAGAAAGCGGTTCTGATGTCAAAGGTGTGTGTCGCGGGTTCCAATTGTGAAAATGATTCTTAATTTTCTGTTAAAATTTCTTTATATATTATTCTTTTTCAATTAGATGAACTGCTTTATTAAACGAACTGCCATTTTCAACAGTACACAGACAAGACACTCAAATATTTCAAGTTAGAAGATACGTCTTAGCGTGGGGTGGGATAACCAATGCTTATTGGTCATTCTAAATGACCTTCTAGACGTCATAGGGGATGACCTCCCGTTCTTCTGTTATCCAACATATTATCCTGTCGCAGTGGAAACTGATGGCAAAGAAAACAGAATTTTTTGTTGTTTAACATGAAAATAAGCGATATGAGGATGGAATGACATAAGAAGACTGTTAACGTAATTTTTACTGTCGGAATTCGAAGATTTTCTTTCTGTTGTTTTAAGATTTTTTTTTTACAGTGTGATAGAAGTATTTCGAGTAACTTTAAGAATTTAGGTATATCCTTATTTAATTTCTTAATTTAAAAAGAAAGCATGGATAAAAAATATAAGGCCAATCTCTATAACTGCAACTAATAATACATTCAAGTTACATTAATATTTACCAGTGAAAAAGATTCACTTATGATGTAAAAAGCTGAGCGCATACTGAAGAGTTAAATTTAATTAACCCATTCGCTGTCATTCACGAGTATACTCGTGACTTTAATTTATTGATTACTTTGTCACCACTATTTTAGAATTAAAAAAAATGCCTCATTTATTGGCAGAAATTTCGCTGTATTAATAAAGCGAAAGTTATCTTTCTGAATTTGTGCTGGCAAACGACCTTCAACAAAAAATTTGAAAATTCTTAGTTTTGGCAGCGAATGGGTTAAATCAAGTTTCATATTACATAACATTTGCCTACAATAAAGTTAGGGCCAAGTGGTTAAGTGTAAAACAGCAATTTTCATGTTTAATTTCTTGCCATTGAATTAAGAATTTGTGCTGTAATAGATATTGGATAATGATTTCACATAAGTGTCAATCGCATGAGTCGTTCATTCGATCCGCCGCGCTCCCCATGGAAATTTTTGAGGTAACCCAGATAGCATGAACATTAGCAGAAAGTTTGATTTTTTCTGATATTATCTTGCCGTGACAAATTTGAATTGAGAAATTCGCAGCAAATCTCCCGCAAGGTATACCATCACCCACTTGCATGAGTAGTTTTTTGTAAAACTGATGGCAAGACTGTCTTTAATTCACGAAAGTGACGAAAGCAAAAAATCTCTCTGTTGAGAGACTCAACAACAATGAGAATCAGCACATACGCAGAAATTGCAGAAATTTTATTCGGTAGGCACCGTTTTTTCTAAACGCTATACTTATTAAATACCAAAAAATGCTCGAAATGAAAAGTACAAATATTACCTAAACTTGTTTATGGTGATAAAACCTATGCATGCGCCTTCTGACGGCGCTTTCGCATCAATAGACCTGATCAGGTCTATTGACCCCTTCGAAGGGGTTAAACTTATAATAGTGTGATATGGAAAGATTACTACTTTGCAGTAAGTTTGCAGTATTTTTGATTGCTTGTTTGCCGTTAGTTTGCAATAAATTTGATACAGCATGAATTTAACTTGCACGACAAGTTGAAAACACTCATAGTTATATTGTTAAGTAAAAAAAAAATTCAAAAATTAAATTGTTTTTATTAAACGTATTTATCAATTCAAAATTATTTTAATTATTAATTGTTTAGATAACTAATTTATCAATTGCTTGTTTAAAAACTATTACATGAACTATATAATAGTTTTTATAGGGTAAATGCAAATATATATTTTTTTAATTTTCGGT
Organism: Maratus speciosus; assembly: GCA_963932465.1. Taxonomy (NCBI): domain Eukaryota; kingdom Metazoa; phylum Arthropoda; class Arachnida; order Araneae; family Salticidae; genus Maratus; species Maratus speciosus. Next base: position 347,986,598 of record OZ010796.1, read on the forward strand.
TATTATAACGTTATTAACCTCATTAGGATGTATAAAAGTGATAAGGGTTCTGACGATAAACATGTTGTTTATTCATTTATTAGTTAGCTTATAATACTATTTTTGCTCCATAATTATAATTAATTAATAATTTCTTACTTTTTGCGAATTGCAAATTATAACTGTACTTAAAAAATTAAAATCTGCATAATATCACCTAACACTGTTAAAAGGTATTTTTACGTATTTGTGCAATGTTGCATTATTATTATTATTATTATGTTTAATTAATTAATTAATTATTACTTAGACTTTATGTTTTTGACTGATTTTTCAAAAAATTCCTATATTATTTTTTGGAAATTATAAATTAAAACTTTTGAATAAAAACTTTAAGTGCTATTAATAATTGCTACTAACAATTGCTATTAATTAATTCTCAAAAAAGTTAGGAATTTTAGTATAAAAATTAAATTAATATTTTATTAAATATATTTTTTATTTAATGTATCCTTAATTTTTTAAATTAATAACATTATTAATATACATTACATTTTTTTACTTTAAAATAAACTCAATACATAATACATTTTATATTCAATTTATCATACAGTAATTATAAACTGAAATTTATCTTTTACATGTTTATTTATTTTATATTTAAAGTCACCGAAATTTAAAACTATTAATATAATTAATAATAAAACTAAAATAAAAAATTATTAATTTTTTTTCTGGGAAAGTGGGAGGAAAAGGGAAATATTAAAAATCAATAAATAAACGACAAATACAAACAAGTTGGAAATTGCTCGTCAAACGTGGCAAATGATTTGCGTTCGTACTATAACTAGTTTTATAATTATTTTTTGCACCCCATATTGTACTGAATGTATATATTTTTTTTTTTTGCACTTCATGAGTGCATAGCCTGTGACATCATTAAAATGCACTTGCAATAATTTTTTCCCATTCCCGTAATGTATCGCAAAACTTTTGACTGTTCCTGTAATTAAATTATGCATCCGATTTTCATAAAATTTGAAATGGCTCGACAAAATTTTGCAACAATTATATATTTAAAATTTCAGACCATTCAGAAGGCTGTAACATCATTAAAATGCACTTGCAATAATTTTTTCCATTGGCCGCAACGTAAAGAAAAACTTTTGACAGTCCCTGTAATTAAACTATGCATCCGATATCCATAAAATTTGAAATGGCTCGACAAAATTATGCAACAATCATATATTTAAAATTTCAGACCATTCGGTTGGGTTGTTTTTGCTCTGTTATATGCGGACAGACAGACGGGCAGACGGACGGACTGAACGACGACTATAGGTGCTACGTATTTATATAATTACGAACGCGCCTAAAAACCTTAGTTTCGTCAGTTAAAAATTGAAAATAAAATTAATTAAAATAATACTTACACTATTACATAAAATAAAAAATAATCATCTTATTACAAAGAAATAGGCCCAGTTTCAATAAAATTAGTTCACAAAAATCGTCTGCAATGGGTGAGAAGACTGTTAAAAATGCAACCAATAATTATTTTTTAAAAAATGAAGCGGTGGGTGGAGTTTTCTGACAACAAAATATTTTTCCTGGCACACCTAACTATCAAATCACTATTGTTTTCCCAATCTATATTATAAAGGACAAACATATCTGTGCGTAACGCATACGTCATTTTGCGAATGGCAACACTTTGGAATTTGAAATAAAATTTCGGTTTTGCAATTATATCTACGGCAAATTTTTAAACTTCTAAACATCGCACATTTTAAATTTTAACACCGTCGTATTAGGAAAAAAATGCTCTTTTAAATGCACTTTGCTTGAAAGCTGTCTCTCAATTTATTTTTGAGATATTAATTTTTTTGTAGTTTTTAATACAAATTTTGTAATTGTGGCAGCTGAAGTACTCCATTTATATTGAAAGTAAAGAGAAAATAGTCATGGTTTATTATTTTTATTGATTATATCCTTATTGATGCCATTTTCACTTTAAAGATAAAAGTAACTTTTTTATAATTTTTGAACAGAAAATGATGTCAGACATTAAAAAAGAACACGCATTTTTCTTCATAAATCAGTTGCATTTCAATATTTTTACATTAAGCCGATACTGAGTTTGAGACGCTAGGAAAAATGATTCAGTAAGTAAAAATTATGTCATATTTAAAACAATACGATCATTTATTTTGATAAAACTAAATATTTGACCGATACTAAATGGCCAGTATGACAACTAAAGGCAAATTTCTGAATATTTTTTTTTTTTTTTCGCGGGTATTGAGATTGGAACTTAAAGTTCACATGAAAAGTTGTATCGGACAAACGTGACTTTAAGTTTGGAAATACATTCATTAATAATCTATTGCGCGTTAAAATACTTTCAAATTGTGAATTTGAGTGGTGCGTATGTAAATTATGAGAATGTGAAAATAACGTACAGTTTATAGATTTTATGGGGGGAAATTTTATGATGTGACAAAGCGAAATACTTTTTACTGATTTCTCATCCCGTAAAAACAAACATAAGAGCCTCAATCGATAAATTCATCATAATTATTCATCTTGATTACGTATTCTAATAGAGGTTAATTTTTCAATATTTAAGCAATTAAAGTTTGTGGAAATAATATTTTGGTAATTTTAGGGAAAAAATATTATTTGTTTTAAGAGTGAGACAACCAATGTTAGAGGAATTTTTTATTGTAATTATTTTTGTAGGTTTATTATAAATTCGATCTGAAGTTCCTTTCTAACATTTTAGTTCGTCGAATTTCGACGGGTTCCAACTCGTGTTTATAATGGTAAAGTAACTTATGAAAACAAAATTATAACATTGTATTATAAAAGTAATAAGAAAAATTAAATATTTATGCTTCAATAAATATATCTCATTTCTGAATTATTAAAGGAGAGGATGTAGAAGAATGATTTGAGGAAATATTTACCTACAATAGCTTATAAGTGTCCAATTGAATTATTGAAGACATTTATTATTAATCTAATTGTAAGAAGGAGAAAAAATAAGAACAGTTTTTTTAATTATTTAATTAATGATGATAATTTAAAGGTTCTAAAAAACGTATGAAAACAACCAAAAAATCATCTATGGCAGTTTATAGTATATATAAAATACCTAATATTAATAACAAATAATAAAGCTTAAAAAATCCATTTTGTTAAATAATAATAATAATAAAAAGACAATGTCCCCTGTAAAATTATGTCACATTGTTCAAGCAAACAAATTTTCAGCTCGCTGTGATTTCATTATCACGAGTTATAAAAGTTTAAATTTATCGGACTGTTATATTCAGGTTTTTTTTTTAATTTGGGGGGGTGGGGGGTGGGGGGGGGGGTGGGGGGTGTTAAAAAATTTAAAAAGGTCCCAAATAATGTTTAAATTACAGCGTTTGGCGGCCCACGACAATTAGAATACGAGTTATAAGGTGGTGGGCACCGAAATGACAAGGGACCGAAATGGCTAAGGACCGAAATGGCCAGGGACCGAAATGGCTGGGGACCGAAATGGCCAGGGACCGAAATGTCTCGGGACCGAAATGGCCAGGGACCGAAATGTCTCGGGACCGAAATGTCTCGGGACCGAAATGGCCAGGGACCGAAATGTCTCCGGACCGAAATGGCCAGGGACCGAAATGTCTCGGGACCGAAATGGCCAGGGACCGAAATGTCTCGGGACCGAAATGGCCAGGGACCGAAATGTCTCGGGACCGAAATGGCCAGGGACCGAAATGTCTCCGGACCGAAATGGCCAGGGACCGAAATGTCTCGGGACCGAAACGGCGGGACCGAAATGGCGGGACCGAAGTGTCGGGACCGAAATGTCGTGTACCCACATATTACTAGTATATCAGATTGTGATTTTTTTTAAATAATTGATAGCATAAGAAACAAATATTAGGTTTTTATTTCTTTTTCTATGCAGACGATAAATATATAAGTAATAAATATAATTCTATAAAAGCTTCGAAGATCATTGAAAACTATTTTTTATTGAAATGGAAAATAAGCAAACTATTTTCTTTTGAAATCGAATGGAATAAAGTTTCAAATGTTTAAAATGAAATGTTGCTGTATTAAATGGTCCTTTGGTAAAAGTAATCATAAAGTAAATTAATATTTTTACACAATTTAGAAAAATTACTGTTGCTAAATATATCGGACATTACAATTTCTAGCCATTACAAATTCAGCTATGACATTTGGCTAGGGTTGCCGGAAAGCTCCACTTTTGAAAATAAACGCCAACTGTTTCTCCGCCAAAAATATTAATATAATGTTGCAATTTTTCAAAATCAAATTCGTGGGTTTTTGAAGGAATTTTCGAACTTTTTTCAATATTTTATACTTATTATTAACTAATTTTTATTTTTAAATGCTTTTCTTTAAAAAAATTCGATGTTAATAGTCCGATAAGTGGTCTCGAAAATTGCCTTTTCCGAATGATATGCTGCTGTAAAATCAAGAAATATTATTTTTACAGTAAAATTTTATCGATTCTCAAACTTCATAATATAGGGCTTTAAAATGCACCAGGTCTCAATGCTAGGTGCGAGCAACACCAAAAGTGGTTCCCTTGTTAGTCTTAACATGATTTTCCTAAAAATAGGTGGTAATTTTTCTTACCGTCCCTTTTTTTACCATTTCGTCCTTTTTTTCCAATTCCATCCCCCCCCCCTTTTTTTTACCTTATCGTCCCTTCTTTAACACCCCTTTAAGACAATGTTATACAAAAATTCTGTATTAAAAGTACTACATTGTTATTATTTTTTATTTGAATGTCCTGTGGGTACTATGCAAATTTATTATAAGTAAAAATTTAGAAGAAAATAAAAAGTTATAGGGGTAAAATGGTAAGGAAAATTAAACTCGCAAGTTTAACTTAAACCTCAGTTAAATAAAAAATTTTTCGCTGCTGACCAGTTTTTCTTTATTTTGAATCATAAAGGCATTCGTCTATCAGATTAAAATGTTATTTTAGCAAGTTTAATTTTGTCAGATTTTTTTCCCAAAAGTCAAAAGATTGTGAGAATGCCCCACATATATATTAAATTTCAAGCCGTAACAGGCCTTTGATTTTTAATTAGTTAATTTAATTATAATATACAGGGTGTTGCCGAATTCGACCGACAAATTCAGAATGGTGATAGTAGGCATCAAGAGGATGAAAAACTGCCATAAAACATGGAGACGCAAACAACACAGTCACAAATACAGGGCGTTTCATCCTAACTGAACTTAGGTTGACGGTAATAATTTTGAGAAAAATAAAAACATTGGAATGAAAATGCAAAGATATGTACCTAGTTTTGTGCGAAATGTTATAACATTACGAAAAATTCTGGAAAAACAGTGAGCACAAGCAATCGAAGATACCGTATGAACTCGTAATTGCAGTCCAAAATATGGAACATCAAGTACATACTGCTAGCGCGTAAAATGGGTCTTCTACCTCTTTATATTTATATTATAACATTTACAAAAAAGTTAAGAATGTCTATTAAAAGTTTTAGTAAATATACTTCAGTTTACTGAAAGTTATTACCGTCAACCCAAATTGAATTAGGATAGAACACCCTGTATTTTTGATATACACTAGTCACTCAAAAAGACCCGCATGATAATGTTAATCCTATGAGGAAGTTATTTTCAAATATATCGCTTGATTTTTGATATTTTCGAATGATTTGTTTGCATAAGGTAGATGAAGATGATCTACAACCGGGCTAGTTTTTACTTTTTTGATTTTGGTTATAGTTTTTTTTATATTAGGATAGTTTCAATTTCATAACCAGTTCCGAAAGTAAAAGTAATTTTTTTTTACATATTAAATCAAAATAAAAAAAGAGTAAAAACTAGTCCGGTTGTAGATCGTCCTCACCTATCATATGCAAAAAAAAATCATTCGAAAATATCAAAATTGAAGCGAGATATTTGAAAATAACTTCCCCATAGGATTAACATTATCATCCGGGTCTTTTTGAGTGACTAGTGTAGCCTCTTAAGTACGTGTTTTGTGACTCCATGTTCTATGGTATTTTTTCATCCTCTTGATGCCTACTATCCCCTCTTTAAATTTGTCGGTCGAATTGGGAAATACCCTGTATATTTGTCCAGGTTGCCATCAATAATAACAGTATTAGTAATATTCTCGTGTTTTTTAATATTTTTAATCATGTAATTAACAATTATGGATAATTTATTATTGATATTTCTATATTAATCAGGTGCACAAAGCAAGAAATTTTGTGTGAAAAATAATCTCAAAGCATCGCCAAGAAAAGTGGCAGTTCTAGCATCCAAAACTTTACGAAACATTATAAAATTTAATTACAAGATGAAACATTAGGTTTACTTTATTGTTGTCAAGTTCTTTTATGTACTACATATAATCAAGTCAACCCAATTTCAAAAATATTTCAACTTGAAATGTTTAAATTTTGAACTTCACACAATTACCAAATTTATGAAACTCAATTTTAAATCCAAATGCTTGGATTAGTCCTCTAAGTCTGAACTGCGCCCCCGAAATCCAGGAACGGGTGGTCACCTTACAAATAATGTACTCACATTTGTTTTTAATGCTTAATAATGTCGTTTTAGGTTAAGAGTTTTTATGTACAAAAAAAAAAAAAAAAAAAGAAAAGAAAAAGAAAAAGGAATTGCTCACGTCTAATTCTGCTGTAAATAATACTAGTAAGAAAATGAAACTGGTACCATTCATTTGCGATAAAATCTACTTTTATTTCATACTTTCAACTTTTTTTTTAGAGGGCTATCTTCATATTAAAACTAACACAAACTTTATTTTTTTTTTTTTTACAATAACCCCTAACTTTGACAAAAAGAAAAGAAAGAAAGAAAGAAAAAGAAAAAATAACACACTCTCCAATTAGCCTAAATAAAAAAATTTCAAGAAGTTTCTATGATCCACTATCCAGCTATATTAAATATTTAAAATCGAGCTTTTTCTGAGATGAAAAAAATAAAAAAACATTACAGTGATGTTCATATTCAATACAAATTTCATTAACACTTTTCTAGAGAAAATATATTAGTGTTAGGAAAACGTGAAAATCAATTAAATATTCCATTAAATAACTGAGACCGCTGTTACATTTATTAACAATTTTTATGAGTTTAATCACTTCTTCAATAATTATATCCTCACTCAAACTCTAAGTGCTGATGGGTTTTTTAATAATACATCTAGAAGTATTTGGTATATTGAGCTTAATTTTGTATACTACGCATATTTGAAGGTACAGGGTGTTTCTGTAAGATAAATAGATTGCTGTTAAAATATTTATAGGCTATAATTAATATATTTTTTTAATGTTAATTTTATTAATCATATTTCACATCATAAAACGAGATATATTTTTGTTTGTCTTTTAAGTAACTTGTTCATACAATAAATTAGCATTATAGGATTATTATTTTAGGATATATAAATAAATAAATATATAATTTATTTCATATTATAAAATAAAAATTTTGAATAATTTTAATACCAAAATTTTTCGTTTAAATGACTGGTATAGGAAATATAAACGTAGAGTAAAATGTTTTGTCAAAACAGAATGTTGCCATTAAAATTTTTAAATTTAGTTCAAATTTTAATATGTGCGTTGCTCCCAAATCCTAATTCATGCATATCATTTAACAGTAAATTTTATTCTCAAGCGATTGGTACCGGTATCACTTTTATACGATCATTTGCTACAAAATTATGGCGGGGGTGATTATCCCTTCACGACTGTACACTTATTTCATATTGCATAAAAGAACAATATACAGCCTAGACCAATAGTAATAGGCATCCTCTACAAAATATTTGAATCGTAAAAAATATTAAAAACAATAACAAACGCTTTATACAAAGTCGTGAGCGGTGTTGTCAAACGTCAATTAAAACACAGATAATCACTTTGGAACAACTGGCGACATCTGGCGACTAAAACAAACGCAATACAATTTTTTGAAAAAATACTTAGAATGTTTTGCCAGTCTTTATTTGACATTCACAGCACAAAGTAACTTCCGTATGTGATCTAGTGGCGAATTTTAAATTATTTAATTCTAAAATGCCTAAAATAGTGAGCTGTCTATTGAAAAAAAGAGTGAGAATTCAGGTCTTGCATGAACACTGAACAAGGCAAATCTCAAGTAGAGATAAGTAAGTTGGTGAAATGTTTTCGATGTGTAGTGAAATCTGCTATTAAAAGGTTCACGGAGACTAGGTCTCACGTAAACAAGACAAGAATGGGCAGAAAATGCGTGACAGCAAAACGCAACAGAAAACTAATTCGAAAGTCTGTTAGAGATCGCAAAAAAACTTCTTCTGAGCTTGCTGCAGCTTTGTCAGAAGACAATAGACAGACTATAAGTGCTCGAACGGCAAAAAGAAGACTGGCAGAAGCTAGGTTAAAAGAGTGCAAAACCAGGAAGATTTTTTTTTCTGCTTTTAGGAGAAAAAAAAAGAATCGGATTGGCCTCGTCGACATCAACATTTTACGAAAGAGGATTGGTCAAATGCTCTGTGGTCCGTACGAAAGAGGATTGGTCAAATGCTCTGTGGTCCGATGGATCTAACTTTGACATTTTAACCCTTTTTTTATAATGAAAAATAACCATCATTCAGTTAGAGTCGGCTTTTGTAATGAAAATGATAATACTTTAAGATGTGACATTTTAATTTTATTTTCAGGTATTTGGAACACCCGGTGTGACGTTCGTGAGGTGACGTATTGGTGAAGAATATCATCAAGATTGCGTGATGCCTACTGTAAAACACGGAGGCGGCAGCATTATTATCTGGGGCTGATGACAGCTGATGGCGTTGGTGAAATGTTCGTTTGCGAAAGCTGCATGAACAGCCAAAAATACATAAATGTGCTGGAAGCTGTGCTGATGCCTTTGTTAATGCGCATTTTTGCTGAACCTAATTTACGTGGCGTGAAGTTCCAACAAGACAATGCTCCTTGTCATAAATCAGTCACTACGATGTTCTGGTTTAAAGACAGTAACATTGTATTGCTCGACTGGCCAGCGTAGTCCACCGATTTTAATCCAATCGAGCTCCTTTGGGTCATATTAAAACGTAAAATCAGAGAACACAGCATAACATCAAAAACAGCTTTGAAAAATGATTTTATTCAAGAGTGGGATGCCATATGTGCAGAAAAAAGTGCAAGCTTTGGACGCAGTATGCCCCAAAGGATAGCTGCTGTTATTAAAGCCAAGGGTGGACCCACTAAATATTGATATTTTTTTGTAATTTTACGTTAATATAATAATTTATAAAATAAGACTTATTTCTTAGCTTAAAAACCAAAAATGTATTAAAAATCGGGGTGCTTAATAATTTTGGTCAAGGCTGTACTGGCTACGAGGTCTGTATGATAACTACCCGACCTTGATTTTTCCCACACGCAGAGGTGATTCTATGGTGGCGCCACTGTGCACATTGGAAGGAAACAGCTGATTGTGCATGCTTGAATTTTTTCCCTGCGTTCCAGTGAGCCAGTCGTTGTCTGCTGGTCACCGAGTTAGATGCTGCCATACGTGTTTGTCTAATTTTGATTTTTCTCAAGATGACTGAACGAATTGAGCAAAGGTACTGCATAAAATTTTGTCAAAGCTTCGTGATGCACGCGGCTGCGGAGTTGAACACCATTCCAACAGAAGTCTTCTAGAAGTGTTTTCGGCAGTGGAAGGAACGGTCAGCTAAGTGTGTGGAGCCACAGGGGTCCTACTTTGAAAGGGGTTATGGTGCCAATCCCGTCAGGTAACTTATATGTTTTTTCGACCAAAGGTTGGATACTTTTCAGACAGGCCACGTATATTAATAAAACAAAGACGTTTGCCTATTTTCCAGCCTGTTGGTAATGACTGTAGGGAAATCTACCGTAGATAGAGGTCTGCAAATCAGGATGAGGATAGACGAAGACAGGTCGAAATGCACCTGAGACCTGAAAATCCGATTTCTCATTTTTTGATAATTATCAGAGATATTAATTAAAAACGCTAATGAACATCGCAAAATCGCAAGCTACCGCTGTTCCGCTGATTCTACCTGCGCATTTACGGGTTTTCCTCGGATCTTCACGTACACGAAATCGAAGAGTCCAATTTTTTCTGCATTTTGAAATCCGTACAATTAGACAAAAGTTCACCTTCCTTCCTGGTTCCAACAGTGCCTTTCGTTTAACAAAATATTAATATTTACTACTTCAAGAAACATTTTTACTGGTGCTCGATTACTCATCAGTTTTCAAGTTTTTAGTTTTTCTGCATTTTAGCTGTATTTGCTTCCTGGACGAAAATACAAGAATAAAAAATAAATAAAAACCCCTTTTATTCGAGGTACATTTCCCTTTCCAACGGTGTCTTAAAATTAATATTTGGTATTAAAAAAATATTTTAAGAAGTTCGATTCCGTGTTAGTTTCTGTATTCTCCGATTCCTTTTCAAGTTCTCTCTTTATTTTAATATTTTAAAACTTTTGCATCTACTTCCCCGATGGAAATGCAAAAAAACTTATCCAGCGTACTTTTCCGGCTCTGTCGGTATCTTTGGTTTTGAAAAACATTATTTACTATTAAAAAAAAAAAAAAAAAAAAAAAAAAAAAAAAAAATTCTCGAAAGTCGATTGGCGTTCATTTCTATCTTTTCAGTTTTCTCTCCATTTGTAAAATGCCCTGTCCTTTTCCCGTGCGAAAATACAAAACTCCTTACTTCCGGTTCTGATAACATCTTTGGCTTCAAAAATTATTAATATTTACGATTTCAAATTTATATATATAATATATATTAATTAGAGATTTGATCAGATTTTGTTTGACAACTTGTTTGTCGAATTTTGATTTCAACGATATTGTATACATATAGTATATATATAATTCTGGAAGTCGTTTCACGAATTCGCCAGAGATTTATTTTTTTTCCTCTCTGAAATACCTAATTTTCATTAACATTTAAGATATACTATATTTCAGATAAAACATTTAGTCTGTTTAATGAATAAAACTTTTGATTTATGATAATATCATTCTGTTAAATTTGGATCATTTTTCAATTGTTTAGAAATCATAATAAAAAAATTTCTATTCGTATATTTATTTTTCTTTCTTTCTCTCTATATAGCTATCGATATAATAAACACCTTTGATATTTTCTAGATAAAAATCCAAGCAATCGAAATTAATTGAACAAAGTGACGTGAACGCCATTATACAAGATAAATAAAAAGCTATTTTTAACTTCCATAAACCCGTTGTTTGTAAAAGTACCTTTAACATTTTGAAAATCTTATAAATACTATTTCTCTGTATTTCGCTGGAGCTACCTTTAACATTTCGAAATTCTTCTGACAATATTTTATTCCTTTTTGTTGCCATTAGACAAAGTTCTTTGTTTTAATAATCCGTGTGATGTAATAAATATAATAGGGCCTCTCAGTGCGTGATAGTCGCTATTTCTAATAATGCCTGAAGAAGAACAAAATGATTAAAAAAGATTAAAATCTACGAATAATTTTTCGCAACACGTAAAATTCTGCAATTTAATGGTTCACGTAACATAATATACTAACTTCATTCACATTGTTAGTTGTTATTTTCCATTAATTTTACGTTGTAAAAATAAAAATAAAGCTGTGGCTGACTTGGTATATATGCAAAAATATTAATGTAATCGAAAATTTTTTGGTATTTATAGCTAATATAATATATACAGGGTGTCTTCTTTCATAGTTCCTAAATTTAAACAGTTTTAATGACATACTTCCTATTTCAAAAACACTTGAAAAGCTCTGTAACATATTAAAAGTTATTTACTTCGAAATTGGTGTCTTTTAAAAGCTACGAAATTAAAAATTTTATACGACCCCAGAAACCTATATTTAGAAAAACTTTTCCCAACGTCTAATAAATAAATCAAAACAAAAATTCCCCGCTTTAACGAACAAAACTTACCTTTACCATCACGGTATTGGAAAGACGCGTTTTTAGTACCGGAAAACGCTGAAAAATTCATAAAATTACACAACTATATGTACTATAAACTGCAAATTTTCGTCTGAGAGGAAAGGAACTTTTACTGTTTTAACTGTCAGAGCATAAACAAAGTTTTTCTAAACATAGTTTATAGGACCCAGGGACGGCATAAAAATATAAATTTTGCAACTTCTGCAAAAACAACTATTTTGACGCAAATGACTTGTAACAAGATGGAGAATAATATGTGAAACATTTTTACAATTAGAACTATACCTCTAAAATTAACGGTTTGGGAAATAGTTCTTAGAAGACGAAACGAAGGGACACTCTGAATATTCACATCAATTTAAAAATGCCGAATTCGAAGTAAATCACACTATCACAATTCAACAAATGAGCTTACCTTTTGAGCTTTGCTTTGATATTGTAGCGATTAAAATCAACCCGTATAATACATATGTTACCTAATCAATTTTCAGTTATCTGTATTAATATACTTGATGTAATAAGATTTCCACACATCAGCAAATTTACCTTCGTAATCATACGTAGAGGCTACTGAAATCGGTAAAATTTATGAATACACGTTGTATAATAATTATTAAATTTTACTATATAAATAAAGTATTAAATTCTTTTTTCCGTTCAAGTAAATAAAGCTCTACATTAATAATAATTAATTATTTCAAAAGAATGACTCCGCATTCAAAGAGTTAACTTAAATAACAGAATTTATTTAGATAATATTTACAAATTTTACATAATTAAGAGAAATGAAAGTATGTTTTTACATCCTTAATTTCTCGTAAACAAGCGATTAAATATTATTATAAATAGCTGTAATTTCTCATTTCCTTAATTAATTAAATTATCCTTTTATAAATCTAATAAATTTAATTATTGACTTAAAATAGGGAAAAGGGTAAGTAGAAAACCTTGGACAGTGCTCGCACCAACGATATGAGGAGGTGTAAAGATAATATCTCTAACTTTTTATATACATGCAATCACATAAATAAAACGTTTTTACCAGCATTTCTGTAGACCAGCCATATTCATCCTTTTTTTTTTTTTTTTATCTCGCGGGCCACAAACTTAAGTTTGCGACGTTAGGCGGGCCACAATACACTTATAAAATGGTATAAAAAAGAATAATTAAAACAGTAAGATAACATAAATAGTATAATAAAACATCATGACAAAGTTAATATTATTAATAGGCTTGAACGTTTGCTTGCGGAAGAAGTTTTAAACAAAATTAACACCACTGTTTCCAAACAGTAATCTTCGTGGTAGATTTCTATTGAAAACGTTGTAGAAATATGCTGCGAATTTTATTGTTTAGAAATAGATATGTAAAAGTTTTTTGGTGCAAAATTTTTCTGCGAAAAACGTTCAACCTTAAAAAAATTAAAAATATTAGATTTGTAATAAGAATAAAACGCAATAATGAAACAAGGTAGAATTCCAAGTTAAAATTAAATTTAAAAACAAAAAACCCGACTGCATAAAAAGCTAACTAATTAATTATTTCGCATCAATGTGAAACCATTTTTTATATTATTTACCTAATTGTTTATTTACTTGTATTGGTGACTTTTAAGGTGTGTTTAATTGTTAGTTCCTATCTAAAAACACTGTTTTGATGAGGCCTATAGATGTCTATGATGGTTAGAGTTACAGTAAAGCTAGAGATCCTACCTACACAACTTCCAGGTTGTATAATATTTAAACGGAGCTTCTGACTGTAAAATAGTCAATGAAACATCGTCTTCATTTTGAAAGCCATAACCAATAATATGCCACTCAATATGGTGCGTAATTTTTTTTTTCGTTTCTACCACCATTTTGTATTTTACGGCCGCCATTTTGAATTTATAAAAATAAAACCTAGCCTATAACCATAGGACGGATAAGACGAATCGATAGAGACCTCATTCATTAAAATCCATCCAGCCGTTGGGATGTTTCGAGGATATCAAGAAATCCACATACCCAGATACGCGTGAAACACATTCTTGGCAGTCGGGTAAAAACTAGCCCGGTTGTAGATCGTCCTCACCTATCCTATGCAAAAAAAAAAAAAAAAAATCATTCGAAAATATCAAAATTCAAGCGAGATATTTGAAAATAACTTCCCCATAGGATTAACATTACCATCCGGGTAATGTTATCATCATCAAATATCTCGCTTGAATTTTGATATTTTCGAATGATTTTTTTTTTTTTTTTTTTTTTTTTTTTTTGCATAGGATAGTTGAGGATGATCTACAACCGGACTAGTTTTTATTTTTTTTATTTTAGTTATAGCTTTTTATATTAGGATAATTTCAATTTCAGAACCGGTTCAAACCGGTTCCGAAAGTAAAAGTAATTTTTAAAAAATAATATTAAACCAAAATAAAAAAAGTAACAAGTAAAAATTAAATTTAAAAAATCAAAAAACCCGGTTGCGTAAAAAGTGAACTAATTAATTATTTCTCATCAATGTGAAACTATTTTTTATATTACTTACCTATTTTTTTTTTATTTACTTGTATTGATGACTTTTAAGGTGTGTTTAATTGTTAGTTCCTATCTATAAACACTGTTTTGATGAGGCCTATAGATGTCTATGATGGTTAGAGTTGCAGTAAAGCTAGCGATCCTGCCTACACAATTTCCAGGTTGTGTAATACTTAAACGGAGCTTCTGACTGTAAAATAGTCAATGAAACATCGTCTGCATTTTAAAAGACCTGTCCAATGATATGCCACTCAATATGGTGCGAAAAAAAAATTTCGTCACTACCGCCATTTTGAATTTATAAAAACAAAACCTAGCCTATAACCATCGGACGGTTAAGACGAATCGATAAATACCTCATTCATTATAATCCATCCAGCCGTTCGGACTTTTCGAGGGTATAAAGAAATCCACATACCCAGATACGCGTCAAACACATAACCCTTCTTGGCAGTCGGGTATAAAAAACAGGTGATTTTCTCTAATAAATTTGTCATTTTTGCGGATGGCGAAAATGTTTTAATGTTTTAATTGTAGAAATCTATTAGTGCAAATTTGTAAAAAAGAACTTTTGACTAAGAAAACAGAATTTAAGATGTTTTAACATACATTTAAATTACTTATAAATGGCATGACAGATTTTGTCCTCTCATGAAAATATATAATAAAAGAGTGGAGCTCTTAAATATTTTTTATGCACATTTCAAGCATCTCGGGCCGCAGATAAAAGGTTGTCGGACCACATGAAGCCCGCAGGTTGAGTATGGCTACTGTAGACATTCGTGTCATTGGGAGATTAGAGACGAAGAGGTCTCATTCCGGAATCATACATATAAAAAATATATACATAAAAATAGCCGTATTGAGCCATTTTATGGCAAAATAACTTAAATAAGTCTGGATGGACACATTAATTTATATTAGGACAAATACAGCCTTCTAAGGGGAGGGGGGGCACTCAGCACGCAGTGGTTAACATACTGCCCCCAAAATGAAAAGCTCGGGACGAAGTTCGCTGGTTTGAAACCCAGCACGAACTGGGCAGGGTGATTGATAAAGGTTTTTAAGATTTTCCTTGTACGAGAACGATTATTCGAGTAATTTTCCCTTCAAACGTCTTCCCTGAAATAAAGTCCCTCCTAATGCAATATGGTCAAAACTAGCCGATGCTTAACAAAATCCCAAATCCCATAAAGCGAAGGACTAAGCAAAATCTGAAAATACATTTTATTTTCTAGACTCTAAAATTCCGATCGATCCCAACGACTATTGTGACTGGTTCAGAATAGTGTTGTCCGTTGTATGAGCTGTAGTTTTGAAATTCTTTGATGAGCTTAGCATCATAGCCAACGTGAAGAGTCGGGATGTTCTCATATCTGTGATGCTTTAAGGCGTCACAAATCAAGTTGTAAATTTTAGTCATCGCATATTGATTTTAACGCCATCTAATAGTTCACAGGTTCTTATCATATCTTATTATCAAAAGTCCCCTAATTCTCCTATAAGAAAATCGTGCATAGTGTTGAAATATACAATATCATAAATAATACTACCATACCTTTTATATATAATATAGAATACATGAAAAATACATAAACAGTTCTGTACAAATAAAATTAATTTAATAAAAAGAATTGTTTCAAAACTTGATAATATCAATAAACATTAAAAACTGAGTGCGTAGTGTTTCTTAGTTTTGAATACTTTTTGGTTGTAATTTTCTTTTTCAAGCATATTACTGTTAGAACTAAATTCGTACGCAACAAATATCTAGAGCAGGAAAAAAATATTTTTTAAAGATTTTGGTAGCTTTTAACAAGTTTACTCGTGCCACTCAGTTGGCTATACTTCCGATTTCTAATGTTTCGCGAAAAAAAAAAAAAAAAAATAATAATAATAATAATAATAATAATAATAATAATGAAATAAAACTGCAAATAGACTGCTGCAAAAGTTATTAGTTTAAATGAAACCTTCTTTCACGATATTTTTCGGTGTTAATAGATAAATAAAGACATTAACATCAATTTAAAAATGCTGAATTGAGATTAAATCGCACTATCACAATTCAACAAATGAGCTTATCTTTGAAACCACTTATCTTACCCTTTGATATTTAGAGAGAGAGCAAACAAAATTTTTAAGATGTTGAGAGTGTTCAACGAGTGTACTCGTGCCATTCAATCGACTAGTTCCAATTTCTAATTATTCGCATAAAAAATACTTGTAAATACACTGTTTGAAAAGTTAATTTAATTGAAGCAAACTCCCGTAATATTTTTTGGTTCTAACAGCTTCATAAAAATGAAAGAAAGAAAAAAAAAATGAAAAGATATCCGCGTCATTTTAAAATGGTTTGTAAAATGTGAATATTTAAAAAGTGATACGATGTAGATTTTTAAAAAATAATTTTAAATGTTGTTCGTTTTACCGTGACCTCTCATTTATATGCGATGCACGGTAATTACTTTCAGTGCCATTTTTCTGAAAAGTAATATTTGCCTTAAAATTTTTGCGATTAAATAAGGTGAAAATGTCTATTTAGAATTAATAGTACTAAAAAAATGATTACAGCACATTGCGTATAAGTGAAAGGTCACTGTATTTTCAATTATACATAAAATTCAATAGAGATACTTGCTGAATTTCAAATATTTATTGAATAATGTTGGTTGGCGAGTTTACAGCAAATCTGCACATATAGTAGGTACACATGGTAATAATAATAATAATATTTTTATATGTAACAAATAGCCATAATTTATTAACAATATTTATCAATGCATCGATATTTCAGATCAACATTTTCTGAAATTCATCTTTTTCGAAGAAACACAGGTTATGCATGTCACGGATGATTGTGGATGATGAACTTAATTCCTGATTGCAAGTTTATCGACAAATTCAAGGAAGCATATCCACGTCATATGATAATTATTAATATTAAAGATATTAGACCTCTTTTTCGTCTATTCCTTGCCAGTAAATTTAGTATGCCCTTTTATTTATTTTTTCTCTCATAAACTGGATAAATTACAAATCTGAATGAAAAATATATTTCACGTTTTGTATGCCGACGGCACTTTAACGTTTCATTAAAGGAAATTCCTCATACATATATTTTTAATACTTCTATTGATAAACATTACACTTTATAGTTACTCAAACAACCTACATCAAATTTTTGCGCTATTAATGTTTGATTATATCACCGCAATATTTATCACTTATACTCTCTAACATCTCCTTTGCGATTTTCCGTATAGAATCTATCGTAAATTGCTTAGGAAATGTTTTACAGATGAATTAAATACTTAATCTGTCAGCCGATATTTACGAAAATCTAATACAGTTCTTGCGACAATAGTCTAATATATTCGCCAAATGAGAGCTCAATATGAAGTACCCCCCCTTTTTTTTTAAAATTATCGTATTCATTCACATACACACACAAAAACGATATTACAATTACTTTCTTTACACTATGGCTTCGGAAATTAAAAAACTGTCAATGCAAATTTTAAAGGAAGAGCTTTATGAGTTTTTATAACATATCTACATACAAAATTGATTGATTTTGGCGTAATTAAAGTTATATCTCTAACAGTTATGTTATTTATATCTCAAAGCATCGCAATACGGATTCTTAAATTATAACGATGATTACATCTAATGAATTGCTCGTTTTAATTTATTGGCTTTAATATCTTTCATAAATATAATGTTTTTTAATAATTTTTAACTTTGTTGCCATGTTACACTACAACTAGAAAAGGATTAACAAGTAATTAAAATTGCAACTAAACTATTAATTAAGAGCCATTTAAAATATTGCCCGTGGATAAATTTCATATATGAAAATTAGGCGCAAGTATAAGCAGAAGAGAGAATTATTACACAATGTTTTTGAAAAGGAATATATCAAAATAATCATTAGTTATGCGTGTCACGGATGATTGTGGATGATGAACTTAATTCCTGATTGCAAGTTTATTGACAAATTCAAGGAAGCATATCCACGTGATATGATAATTATTAATGGTAAAGATATTAGTCCTCTTTTTCGTCTATTCCTTGCCAATAAATTTAGTATGCATTTTTATTTATTTTTCTCTCATAAACTGGATAAATTACAAATCTGAGTGAAAAATATATTTCACATTTTCTATGCCGACGGCAATTTAATGTTTCATTAAAAGAAATTCCTCATACATATATTTTTAATACTTCTACTGATAAACATTACACTTTTTAGTTCATACAAAATATTTTGCCTTACCATTTTGTCAAATTTGAAAAACTAACTGGGTATATTTTAAACGGACATTTTCTCAACTATTTACATGTGGACAGCTTCTATGTATTCACAAATATACAGGGGGAAATATTTTACTCACACTAACACCTTCATTTATAATTTGGGCATAAATATATTAAATTTTATTATTTTGTAAAAAGGGACACATTTTAAAATACGACAATTTTATACTTGGAAATGGAATTTATTTTATTATCACAATATTGCTTTCTAATTAATCTAAATAGTGCGTAAATATTTCACAAAATGCCTATAACTATATACTTAACAAATCTATTGTAATAAGCGATTTCGT
The DNA here is from genome assembly GCA_963932465.1 of Maratus speciosus. Classification (NCBI taxonomy): domain Eukaryota; kingdom Metazoa; phylum Arthropoda; class Arachnida; order Araneae; family Salticidae; genus Maratus; species Maratus speciosus. Next base: position 348,005,739 of record OZ010796.1, read on the forward strand.
CCTAAATTTCATAGTAAAAGGAGAGTGGGGCACCTATGTTTCAGAGATTGTGATACAAATAACTAGTAGCACTCATAGGTAAGATAGAGAAATTTATTCTCAACCATAATATGAAATTCATGGGGTGAACAGACTAGAATTTATGTCATATTCTTTGTTTTAACTCTATTCTATTGATTTATATAAAAAACTTCTTTAGTATAAGAAGCAAAATAATAAATAAATAAATAAATAAATAAAAATAATAATAATAATAAAGAAATGTAAAATATTTAAAATACACTCATTTGTTTTATGTTATTAAGTGTTAACAATTTCATTGTAGTCCGAAGATTGTCAGAAGAGTGTAAAATTGTAAAACTAGAAGTCACAAGTTGGTGCGACTTGGGATAGATAGTAATGGAGCAAGTCAGGCACAGCGTAAGGTGCTCAAGATTTAAAAAAAAGAAAAAAGAGAGAGAAAGAGAAAGGAAAAAATGTATCTTTAGTACCCAAAGAGTTATGAATATGCAATTATGAATAAATTATATGACAACAAAGTAACTATTTATTACTAAAAATAGCTCAACAGCGATAATTACCAATCACTTTCCCTTCCTAAATATTTTACATACATAATATATATATATATATATATATATATATATATATATATTTTAAGGATTCTATATCATTATTTAATGTCGAGAGAGTTTTATTATCATATATCGCTAGATCAAATCCATTTTCACCGAATAATGTATTTCAATAGTGCAAATAAAATGTACAACAGTGTGTTCCAATACGCCCCACCTGGTGGAGCTGGTTGGACAAATGAATGGGTGTACATTTCTTTTAAACTTTTCTAAGGCAGTTATTTCAGTGAGTCTTTTATATATACGAGTATATATTATATTTTAAAATTCTTGTCTCACTTGTTATGATGATGGATTTAAAAGAATTTTATAAAGGTTAATACATCATTTTTAATTTGCATAAAAATTGATTTGATATGAATTTGATATCAATTATTGATGATAATTTGTATTGGTTTATAATGGTTATATATACATATATATATACACCAAGCCAAATAATCGAACAATACATAGCATTCATTGTGTGAAAATTGAGCAAACAAAAAAAGCGCAATCATTAATCAAGCAAGTCCTTTTGGCTCAGACGGAAGGGTAGCTTTATTTTATTTTTTTATTTTAAGGTATATACATTAGATTTAATGCAGATTAAACAAACTGGTTTCACTCTTTCTAAGTTCGCTATTTTAGCTAGAAATATAAATTGCAGGGCATTTTTAAATTAGGCTTACCAAATGTAATTGAATGGCTATGAGACAATTAAACCAAAAAAATTAAAACTTTGTTGAAATCATATAGTTTAAAAATCATCCGTAGGCTGTAATATAATCCAAACTATTCAATGAATGCCTTCGAAAAAATTTGTGTGTTTCTAAACAAACTATACGAGCGACATACTTGAATAACAAATACATGCAAGATCCTTGCAGTATCAATACACAGTCTCAATTAGGTTTGAATTGGTTCCGTACTATGAGCGTTATTGTGATAACAAGTTTTGCATAGTTTGCTTTTGTGTATCCCTTTATAAGAACTATAAGAGCTATTTACTGACTTAAAGAACTCATCCAACATATTTCAAGATCAATACACTGTTCCAATTACATTTGAATTGGTTCAGTATTTTGGACATTATCGTAATTACACATTTACATGTTTTTTGCTCTACACACTATTGGCTAACGAATTTTTGGCCAGGCTAATTAACAGGTTGTCTTTGTACTTTAATAATATATAAACATAGACAGAAGTAGCCTCCTCCCCTCCCTGTTATAAAGATTTTTATTACTAAGTTTATAAAACTTTATATGTTATATAGGTCGTGTTAGTACCGAAAGATTATGAAGTTTAAAGGCGGCTCATAAAGTTGCATAAATAATTATGAAATCTTTCAAAAGTAGAGGGGAGCAGATTTTGCATGGGAATGTCTACCCCGTACCACACGCTGAAAATTTATCGCAGATCTTACATTTTTTTCATATGTTTTAGTTTATCAGTGTTAATCATCATAATTAACAAAACTTTCTAGTCTAGTAATTTATTCTTTTATAGGAACTAAAAACTTTCAAATCCCGGAATCTATTTCAAAAACTACTGCACATTTAACTGCTAAAAAAAGGTTAATAAGATGGCAAAAACACTTTTCATTCACTTCAAATATAAATAAAAACGCAAAGGATTTCTAGAAAAGATAATCAGGTGGAAACAGGCGGACAAAATGGAATGGAAGTTATTATGTGAGGGTTTAATTTGCCGAGACAAGCAAAATAATACTACATATTACACTTACCCAGTTAGGAAAAATTCCGCTGTTGGGAAGTCTCAAAGCAAAAAAAAAAAAAAAAAAAAAAAAAAAAAAAAAAAAAAAGGGGGGGGGGGAATAGAGAAAAGCTCACCAGGTGTATAATCAAAAAATCCTTGCCAAATATGCAGTTTCCATAAATGTAAGTTACCATTTAAAAAAAAAAGGTAGAAGACAATTTCTGACCAAACACTTATTTTTTCAGAATAGTAAAAGAAAATATATATAGTTAAGATCACTTTCCATGCAAGAGTGGTTTTTATTTTATAACAAATTATAGGTCGCTGGAACGAGCATAAAAGAAACTCAGTACTGCCCTAAAGGATAATATACATGGGCTGGCGCGACGTCGCACGAGGCCCTGGCAAAGCATAGTTAGCTGTGTCCAAGGTATACTACAACACTGGACTATAAAAAATTATTTTTAAATTGTATATATCATAGAATAACATATAAAATAGATAATAAAATATATAAAAAAGAACTCGCATTTAATAAGCATAATTGCTTTAAATTTCGCAAAATTTTTCATCCTTTACAATATTTTAAATCTTTAATTTTTCCGTTCACGGTTGCTTTAATCAAATCTATACATTCCCCGACAATCATATGAACTTTGCCTGTAAGAAATGAAGTTTATACTCACTTTTTTAACACGAAGAAACATTTAAAAACAAATCTAGATAAAAAATATTATTTTATACAGAGAAAATGTTATTTCAAATTTTATAGAGAGGGTCGGGGTCCCTAACAAAATCTCAATTGGCGCGGGGGCCTGGCGTTTGCCCTATGGTACGCCGGCCATGTATCTAAACTACTAACATCGACAATAAAAGCAACTTGAATACAGAAGCTATATTCATACTGAAATCAATTGAACAAAGCAAGATCACTGCAATTTCTAGAAAGTTTTTTTAATTCTAGAAAGATTTTTAGAATGGGACTCAATAAAAGAGGTATTTCTATGCTATCAAACAAAATAGCTAGAGTAAGCTAATATAGATCCTCCATCTTGCTTAACTGAAAATCTTGAAGAATACGATAAGGGTCTAATTCCAAATATCCACCAACTGGAAAATTTGGCAAATGTAACCGTTTAGAAATATGCTCCTATGCGAAGACATTTTTAACAACAACAAAAAAATGCATGAAAATATATTTAAAAAACATCAAAAATCTTTAATCCGGTGGACACTAATGTCGATATATCAATAAAGTAGAACCAACATAAGCATAAATAGGAATATAAATTTCTTTGCGATGAACAAGGCTCAATTTAAAAAAAAATAATAAGTATGAGTTATTCGAATTCACAATAACTGGGTCAATCCATTTCAAGTGGTCCAGCACTGGTTGCTCGACCATTTTTAAAAAATCTGAAATTTTTTGTACAAAAACTATAACATGATGGAAGTTTAAAAAGACTATTATTTTAATCTTATTAATTTTTGTTTGTGCATGGCTGCCATCTTTGTTTCATCGTCTTCAGCTATTTTCTCACAAGAAGGGTTTACGGAATTGTAAATAATTTATCGTTTATTTATCCAATTCAACTGCGGATTAAAGCAATTTGTACAGAATACATTGGTCTAAAAATATGGTAATGGAGTAGTTTCCGAAACTAACTGCTTATTGGCAAAATTTAAGCATAAAGTTTAAGTTTTTTGCAAAAATTTGTCCGTTTACAAGAGGAAATTTTTCTAGCAAGGAAAACTGTCAATATGACATAATTGAAAGTACTTGTACTCACACGCCGAGTTCCAGATCTGAGACTTTCTTTCTCTTCGCTAAAAAAAATCCCAAATTTTTCAAAAATGACAAAAATCGCACTTTTCAGGCTTTAATATCTCTGGTGGGGCACGAGATAAAAATCTGAAATTTTTTACTATAAGAGTATTGTATGGTAGTGTTATGCACAAGAAATTTCAGGATGGAAATTTGACTACAAGCTGAGATTATGGCAAGGGCAACATGTCAAAACAATACTGCCAAACTATTGTTTTGTTGTAGTCACAGCTAAGTATTTATCTCAGAGTGTCATTTAAATTTATGTTTTTGATTATCTTTAAATAATAGTAACAGAAAATAAAGCCCTTTGCAAAGCTTAGCAATTAATTAAAAAAATAATCATGCCTAAGGCCATACATTTTGTATGGTTTCAGTAATTTTTGTTGTAAGTAATTTTAGTAACTAAAAGAAACCTCAGCACTTTTACATAAAGAACAAAAAATATTTTTATACAAGACCTGAGACAAAAACAACATAGGGGAAAAGAAAAGCTGTTAATGTTGTCATACTTGTTGAGACATGATCAAACGTGCCAAAACACATTCTTGCTTGTTGGTTCAAAAACCACAATTTTGATTTTTCTCAAAATTTTATTTGTAGGAACCAAGTCTTGTCATCTCTTGATAACTTGATTGAAGATCTTGGCCCTGCTGACTCATAGAAATATACTTTGAAATCACTATGTGCAAGTCTCAATTCATTAATAATTCCTAGCTTATTTCTTATGCAAAAATGTGATTTTTCTGCAGTATAAATTTTGAAAAGGTTTTGGATATCTGTACTTTCTGAAAATTACTTGAGGCTGATGCATGGTAACATCGCATAATGTTTCATTTGCAGGAACATACTTATGGTAGGTACAAGTTTCAGGGACTGGCAAGCAGCATTAAAATTGTGGTTTTTAAATCAACAAGCAGGAATGTGTTTTGACACGTTTGATCATGTCTCAACAAGTATGCCAACATTAACAGCTTTTCTCTTTCCCTATTCTGTTTTTGTCTCAGGTCTTGTATATATATATATATATATATATATTTAGGTAAAAGTGCTGAGGTTTCTTTTAGTTACTAAAATTACAACAAAAACTACTGAAACCATACAAAATGTAGGCCTTAAGCATAATTATTTTTTAAATTAATTGCAAAAGGCTTTAATTTCTGTTATTATTATTTAAAGATAATCTAAAAAATAAATTTAAATGATACTCTGAGATAAATACTTAGCTGTGACTACAACAAAACAATAGTTTGGCAGTATTGTTTTGACATGTTGCCCTTGCCATATCTCAGCTTGTAGTCAAATCTCCATCCTGAATTTTCTTGTGCATAACACTACCATACAATACTCTTATAAAAAAAATTTCAGATTTTTATCTCGTGCCCCACCAGCGATATCAAAGCCTGAAAAGTGCGATTTTTGTCATTTTTGAAAAATTTGGAATTTTTTTAAGCGAAGAGAAAGAAAGTCTCAGATCTAGAACTCGGCGTGTGAGTACAAGTACTTTCGGCCTATTTGTAAAAAAAATTATGTCATGTTGAAAGTTTTCTTTGCTAGAAAAATTTCCTTTTGTAAACGGACAAATTTTTCCAAAAAACTGAAACTTTATGCTTAAATTTTACCAATAAGCAGTTAATTTCGGAAACTACTCCATTACCAAATTTTTAGCCCAATGTATTCTGTACAAATTGCTTTAATCCGCACTTGAATTGGATAAATAAACGATGAATTATTTACAATTCCATAAACCCTTCTTGTGAGAAAATTGCTGTAGACGATGAAACAAGATGGCCGTCATGCACAAACAAAAATTAATAAAATTAAAATAATAGTCATTTTGAACTTCCATTATGTTAGGGTTGTTGTACAAAAAATTTCAGATTTTTTAAAAATGGTCGAGCAACGGATAAGTGATTTTTTGGACCACTTGAAATGGGTTGACCCAACTAACTTTTAACTAATTTCACCTCTATTAAAATATTAATAAATAAATCTAAAATAAGACAATAAGAAAAAAGTTTGAACCTACAAATCTCCCTTCGAAATATTTTTCTTGGTACGACCTTGAATCCAGTGAAACTCCAATTATCTGGAACAGAAATATGCTCTGAACACAATGTAGTTATGCAAAAATCCCGGGAAGTCATAAATAAGGGCATATTATGAAATAAAATTTCTCCAAAATCTATTTTGTTTAAAAAAACGGTAGGACTAAAGTTTGTTGAAAATAAGATCACTTTTTCTATAAACAATTAAAATTATATACAGTACATACTTACATACGATTAGAAGTGTTAGTTGAAAAAGTCTAAAATAGTGTTGCTGTTGTTACAAATGTTGCTACAAAAGATGTATTTATCTAAATGTTTATTTTTAATGTTCATATATGTTTTCGGATTTTAAAAATGTTGAATTTTTTGTGAAAGTATAAAAAGGACGTCCCCATTCAACAACAATTAGACTCTTGCTGCATCGGTTCTGTAACCCGATTTTACTTGCACTTGGTTGACGGTAATTTTTTTCGTTTAGGGTCGGATTAACCCGGGAGAACTCGCTAGTGAGAATGCCCAATTGCTTTTCTTTTACTTTACATTCATATAATATCAACTTTTTTTGGTTGGCTTAGTACTTTTATTCACAAAATAGGTAAAATAATTGAAAAACATTTTGAAATTTTAATTAAAATGAAAAATGGTTTAAATAAGAGTCTTAAAAAAGTACGACTGTGAGAGAAAATCTCATGCAGCGAGTTCTCCCGGGTTAATTTCAAATGTCTCAGGTTCTGGTCAGCTTAGAGCTAGCTGGGTTTGACTCTTGTGGATCGGGTTAATCCGATTTTGCAAAAGGAAGTGTGGAATATTTTTTAAACGTAAAGATATATTTGAATAAGAATGAGCCTATTATATACTTATTTTTCAACACAAAAGATAAATTGATACTACAGGTAAAGTTGTAGACTCCATAGTTCTACTTGAAAAAGGAATAACTTTCTTTCCTTTTGAGTTTCGGGTTGAAATGTGTCTGATTTGGGTTCGGGTCGGATATAAACCAACCTGTGCAGGACTCTACATCAGACCTGGGACCCAATTTGGCTTTGTTAGGTCCAGCTTGCGCTCAGAATCCGTCCCGTGTCACACCCCAAAAAACAAATTCTATGTTCCGCCATGAAGTCACGCCTTATTCAACGCGAAAAGATTACCCTATGACTTGCAAGACACGTACGTTTAGCATATTTTCAGGAGAAAAAAAAAATAATGCGTTTGAAATCTCTAATAAGAAAAAAAGAAAAATCAGAGAATATTACGTGAAATGCTTACAAACTAAATACTTTCAGACTCTGTCCATCCTTAATCTTCTGAGCTTATGCAAAAAGTTGAGTCGATTGCAGTTATTTTTGGGCGGAGGCTGTGGAAACTTTAATCTGTCCTTGTTTACATGAAATACTTCTTTCTTTATTACTAACGTTACTTCAAAGGGTGGGAGGGAGATAAATGAAAAGTCCCTCCTCTTTAGAAACAAAACTTGTTTTATCCTATTTGAAACGAGTCCTGTATAATAAGGAGCTTATACTTTTTCTTGATTCTGCAAAAGGCGGGGCAAGGAACTTTCTTTCTTTCTTTTGTTTATGAAAGTTACGAAGAAGATAGAGTGAAATTATTACTACAAAAAATCTACTCAAAACTGAGAACCTCAACCTACTCTTTTTTCTTTCTTTTTTAACTACAATTGAAGGATCGGAAAACGGGGGGGGGGGGGGGGTGATAATGGTTATTTGATTATTTAGAGAGTATATTTTAATCATAGACAGTTAGATGATAGATATGTGTTGTTCTTTCTTTTACGATTGTCGACTTTTATCAATCTTCAGAATTTATACCAATCTTCAGCTGTGTTTTTTAAATGATTATATCCATTATTGCCACAATCCAAGATTGCCAAATGATAGTAAATATCTCACAAGCTAACAGATGATACCTGTCATCTCAAATTGCGCAAAATTGACTATCATCGTTTCCCCCCTGAACTTTCAGCTGTATCATAAACAAATCCATGAAATGTTGAAATATAAGTAACCATAAGTATTTCAAAATAACTTTATTAATGAACATAAATTTAATCTTATATTATTAATCTTACATATTCAAGAAATTACATTTCAAGAAAAAATAATTTAATAAATTTTCCTACATGTACAATTCAGAAATAGTTTATGTGTTTAGTATGAAGAACAGCAGTTTCGTACTTCAAACTTAACAAACAATATCTGAAAACGGATGCATTGAAGCTGTGTGTGCGATTATATATGGAACGCAGGGTTTTTTCTCCTTTTCCTTCTCTGACATTTACTGGTTTAATCATAACTTTGCATAGCCAATAATGAAATTTCTGTTGAACACTACCAGAATAACAACTTTTAGAAATAATGACAACGGCCTTTAGTTATAAAACGAAATTGATTTCTAAAAATAAAGCTTTACTTGCTATTCTTGTTTGTAATGGTAGAATTTTGGAAAATTGTGTTTAAAATGTCTTTTATGTACTACTCCAATTCAAAATATTAGAATAATAAAAAATAAAGCGTACAGTCATTCGAGATTTACATTTATTTCGGTAGAAATAAATGCTTGATAATTTTGATGCATAGTATCACATTCTATATATTTTGTAGAGGAACATAACATAAAACATTTTGTATTATAGTGGAAAGTTTTTAATAATGATTTTTTATTTAAAAAAAAGTAGAATAAGTGTCACAGCGGTTCAAAGAAATAGAATAACACAGAAAAAAATAGTATAATTCATTTAAAGGGAAAACTGTGTGAATAGTTAGTATTTAGTGGCATCTCCCTTGAACTTAATAACGTTACGATTAGTGGCATACTATTCACTAATGTTTGGCAGTCATCGTTGTTGATATTTTCCCTAACGGATTTCACACTTTTCACGAGTTCATTTTTGCCTTTTGAAGCTACATCCCGGAGACGTTTTTTCACAGAACCACAGACGTTCTCCATGGGCTTTAAATCGGGAGACTTGCTCTGCCAAGGAAGTAAGTAATTCGATTTTATTTTGCTTAATCCAAGCAGTGGTGCGCTTTGACGTGTGGCAAGATTCGGAGTTTTGTGTGAATATAAAGTCATCCTCAAACAGATATTTCGATGATGGAAGCATAAAATGCTCAAATACCTCCATGTATACTTCGGGATTTACCGTTTCTGTCAAAATGCACAGCTTTTCTAACCCATCAGCTTTCATACACCTCCAAATCCTGACGGAAGTGTTAAAAAAATTCACTGATCATTTCAAGCACTCTGTATTAAAAGCTTCCTGCTTGCAACGCTAAACACGGATACCCTGATGACCGGGCGAAACTCAAAACATCGATTCACAGCTAAAAAGTGCATTATTCAAACACAGAGTTCCATAATAGTACGGAGAGCTAACTCACCGGTTAACTTTATGCCGCGACCTCATCAAATTTCAATGCGCGTAAGTAATGAACCCTGTACTTTTCTTAAAATAAGAAGCATTTTCTCAAATTTCTCCGCATAATTTTTAACACTTTTTGTTATTTCTACATCTTTTTGATATTTTTATGAGCAATATTTAATATATTTTTTTTTTTTTTTTACCTAAAATTTCCTTTTTAACTAATATCAAATTAAAAAATAGTGATGAATTTAAATAAAATCTATAGTTTTTTTATATATAAATATATATATATCAGTTTGAAGTACAGCAAATTCGTCATATTTTTAAAAGTAAATCCAATTTGAAACTATCTACCCCCATACTACTCTATAGAAGAAAAGTTATGTTTGGCCAAAAAAAATTTCTCGGAAATTCTTTGGCACTGTATTCATGGACGGATCGCTGGATTCAACGTATTAGAATAGGGAGTTAGTCCTCCATACTATTGTGGAGCTCAGTATTCCTCAATCGGTCTTTGCACCACCGCAATAGGCCCTTTTTTATTTACAAGTAAGGAACGGCTTTGTCTTGGGCACACGTGATTGAAAATCTAGTTCGTGGAATTGTAGCAGTGTGGTAGAAGGTAGAAGTTGAGTCATCCACTCCTTGTTCTCACCACTTTCTATTTATGAATCTCAGGCTCCTTAAGTTTTTCCTCATGATACGTTTCAGAATTCTGTCTTAGTGTGGTTATTCGCTTTGCACGATTATTTTTTTAATTTTAATTTTCAGAAAAATATTTTTAAACTTTACTCACACTTCCTTGAGAACAATTCACTTTTTCGTCAATCAGCTGTCGAATAAGTCCCTTATTGAGCAAAAGCAGTCTTTTTATAGCGTCCGGTATGGCTTTTGTCAGCCCCATTTTGAACTACTAACTAACTAAAGCTGGCAGTTAAACAATACTTTATATGCATAACTATCTCTACAGAGGCGCCCTTTAGGCAAATTTTATCATCACCGCTGACCAAACACAATATTTTACATATATTCCAATATTTTGAAACCCCTCTTGAAATATTTTAATTTTTTGAATAAATTCATCTTTTTAATAAAATTTCTATGAATGGGCACATGGGAACAATATATCGTACATCACCTTTTTGGGAACACTTTATAATTTTTTCGTTCGTCTCCGTTGTTCATTTTAGATAGATTTCGTATGAAATACTACCTATTACATTCTCCCCTATGTTGGAATTTCTGAAAATTTTTTGCAGATCTACACCGATCATGACCCCTTGAACCCAAAACCACCCTCAGTAAAAAACTTTATATATAACCATTAATTAAACATAACTGACCACCATCAATAATTGTGATAGTATGAATGAATTTACAACAATACAGTGTCCCCAATCACTCTGAATGGATACCAAAAACATAATAAACAAGCTACTATGTATAAAATAATGTCCCTTGTACTATATAACAAGAATTAATAATAAAAAAAAAGAAGAATGTGGATTTCGATAAAAATAATTGAAAAGCTTACATATTGAATTACGTTATCAAGAGTACAGAATTCAATTATATAAGCAAAATCAGTCGTTTTCTGTGAGAAAAAAAGCTAAAAGCTGATTTTTTTTTCTCCTGTACACTAACGACCAATATAACCAAAAGAATAGTTTCAAACTGAAAACATAATAAAATTTAATGCTATGAAATGGAAAAAGCAATACAACCTTTTAAATAATTAATATATAGCAAGGTAAAATAGTAATATTATACAAAATACCTAATAAAATCTCAGTTATTTTATCCAAATACACATCAGCACATGGTATCCAAAATCACGATATATATATATATATATAACCAATAATTAAACATAACCTACCACCATCAAAAACTGTAATATTATGAATTAAAGCTGTAAGTATATATTAAAAAAAAGATTAAATTATTTATAAGAATTATTATGGAAGAAAAATAAGAAAGTGGACACCAACAAATAATGGAATTGCTTATATATTGAATTACGTTTTCAAGGGCACAGAATTCAATGATATAAGCAAAATGGTTGTTTTCTGTGGGAAAAATAAGCTAAAGCTAAAAGTTATTTTCCCCTGTGCCCTAACAACCATTAAAATCAAGTGAATTGATTAAAAATGAAAACAGAATAGAAACAAATAATATGAATTGGAAAAAACAATAAAACCTATTTAAATATTTATAGGATATAAAATGAAATAACAAACACCATACCGATTAATATTTTAGAATAAATCCACGCTCACATGGCACCCATATCGTAAAGATTAAGGTTAATAAAACAGTTAAGAAATCACAGTAATTGATACCATAGGATGCAGTTAATACATATTGAAATAAATGTTGAAAAAGTGAAATGCTACATAAGCTTCCGGCTACATCCATCCATTTGATCTATTATTTGTTTAAGATACGTCTTTTAATGGTTCAACATTATTTTGCTGGTTATTTGTTTCTTTTGTCTTTAATAGGTTATTTTTCAAAATTTGGCGGTTTTTCATATGTTTTATATGGATTAATCGTACGCAATCTGCTAGTGAATTAGGGGACTTTGATTAATTTGTATTACTTGTTAAGGGTTCTATCTTTATTTTGTATAATGTCACAGTTATGACTTGCTGCTAAATTTATTAATTTAATTACAGTAATTGGAAATATATGATGATTTGTAATTATATGATGGTTATAGTATATATATATAACGATTAAATAAATATTACAAATCACCAACAAAAACTGCGAAAATATGAATAAAATGACATTAACAAATAAAGTTCTCCCCATCAAACTTAACATAGATTCCAGAAACATAGTAAAAAACAGCAGAATTTGAATAACAAAATTGAAAAAATATATATACCAGATGTTATGTAAAAAGTATAGTCCCTTGTACTACCTTATGAGTATTAAAATGGAAGAAAAAAAGGAAAATATGAATACCAATAAAAATAAATGAAAGGCTTATATATTGAATTACGTTATCAAGGATCCAGAAATCACATATATAGGCAATGCAGTCGTTTTCTGTAGAGAAAAAAAGCTAAAAGTTGAAATCCCATCCCCCCACCCCCCCTGTACCCAAACGACTACTTGATTAAAATAATAGAAGAAAAATGAAAACAGACTAATATTAAATGCCTTGAAATGGAAAAAACAATATAACCTATTAAATAATTTATATTATCTTGTATAAATGAAATAAAGTAATATTACTCAACTTATCCTATATAATCCCACATTATTTAATCCGAATTAGCTCCTGCACATGTTGTACCCACCGCTATAACTTAAAGGTTATTTCTGCAGTTAAGTTAAAACATACAATATATCTAATGGTTGCAGTTATTTTATTTTTTTTAAGCTTGATAAATGCATTAAATTAATATAAATATAAAATCATTTCAATATTAGTATGTATTTAAATTACATATTGACAGTTTTGAATTTATTTAACTAAACAAAAGATTCCCAGATCTCTTAACCTACATGATAACCATTAATTGGCTACACTGCCATCTAGAGTTGGTAGAAAAAATGAAAGAATATTACTCTTGAAAGCCATAAACGTTTTATAAATTAATTTTTGGTGCTGCCACCTATTATATAAATTTAAAAGTATTTTGATCTATATAAATAAGCTTGCAATTTTTTCTTTTACAATTACCAATATTTAAAAGAGAAAAAAAAATATATATAAATAAATAAATAAAAATAAAAATCACATAAATTGAATAAAAAAGCATAATGGTTTTTCTTTCGTTCCTCCCTCCTATCCTGTTCTTTTCCATACCTTTTTCTATTTTTAGCAATCTTTAACCAATTTTATAATTATTATTATTTATTTTACGGATCAGTTATATAATTATATTTAGTTGTAACGGAAAAAGATATTATATCCCTAGTAATTAATTTTTCCATATATTTAAATAAAAGCAACATAGCGACTTTATTGTAGCTAATGCACTCAAATTTTGCCATCTGCTTTACCCAACATATCTTAACAGCCAAATATTACAATAACATATATCATTATTCACAAAAATATTAAATAAATATAAATGTTATTAAATTAACCACATTATTCTTAAGATACTATGTATCATAAAAACATAAATACACATGCCTATAATGAAATTTAACTATAACAGATGTAATATCAAGTTATTAGAGCATAAATAGTATATTAATGCATGCATTTTATTCTGCTAACCTACCCAATTAATCTATACGGGGAATTTAAATAATTTTATAACTTTGATAATAATATATAGCAATATGCTAAAACTTATAAAATAAAATAAATTATATATAATATAACCATTAATAAAAAAAATTACAAATTACCATCAACCATTAAAAATAAATAAATAAAATGAAACGAAAAAAAAAAGGATATTTGTAGAACATGGACAGAATCTTCATGGTCCAGATGCCTACACTTTCACAAGTAAAGTGTGTGGTTTCATCTTCATATTAGCCATAAAAAGCTAAAGAATGGGAATTTGGAACTGACACACACAGAAAACCGAGAAATAAACCATTCAACACCAATTAAGTTCAAAATTAAACAAGATAAAAAAGATTAGAAGAAAAATAAAAAACGAATTACCAAGTTATAATACATACTGTCATAGCATTAGGTACAACTAACACATTCATTATACATTTTAGTCTCATTCAAGATAGTATACTATTAGAAATTAATATGATATTGTCCTGAGTAGGCTGAAATTTAAATACAAGTTAATCGTTAACTTTATTAAATATTAATCAATATGAATAAATTTAATATGAATTGATATATAAATAAATATAACTACACCATTATACGTATAAAAGTATCAAATCAACATCCATTATAAAATGTGTATTAGCAACAATCAAATGCCCCATTTTTTTATATTAACCATTTCGTATTTTCCAGACAACGCCACCCTCCTCCGTACTCTAACATCTACCCACCCAACCGTCCTATAATAATTTTTTATTATTATCTTACAATTTTTATTTTTTTATAATTATTTTCTTATTTTATATATTTTTTGTAATTTTATTTACGCATGTGTTAATTTGTTTTTTAAGATCATTTAAGTACTAATTATATATTAAAGAATATATGAATTTTTTTTGGAAAACCATGATTTAATGCATCATAAATTAGTTTTTTAATATTATTGTTAATTAAATGAGAAGAGCATAAACTTTTTATTCTATATATATGATTAAGGATTATATTACGATATACAGAATTATGAAGATTTAAAATTAGTATATGTATTAACTTTGAATTTAAATTCTTTACGTTTATCATATAGATCAATATCATATATTATTGTTTTTTTTCTTTTACTGTAATTTTAAGATCTAAGAAGTTAGTTGTATTGTTAGATAGGAGGTTTCCTGTTAATTCTAAATTAGTGGGATAATCTACTGGAAATTGGGAAATATTAGTATGATCAGTGGCAATTAAAATTATATCATCAATATAACGATATAAATGTATATTATTATAAGTAAAAGAACGTTCATAGTGATCAGTCTGATAATAAACTGGATGTACAACCACCTTGTGGTCCACCGACGTGCTGTAAATGTAATGTGTTATCTTACAAAATATAATTATTATGGATAATGAAATTTGTTAAAGATTTAAAATAAGATTTATATATATTAAATGGTAAATCCAGTTTATGATGATACTTTTGAAATAATGCATTTATAATATAATGTAGATCTAATAAATCTATATTATTAAAAAGATCTTTGAAATCATATGTCGTTATATTATTTACACATTTAAGATTTTTCATAATATTGACCAATATATATATATATATATATCACTTTCTTCTGGATACGATAACTTCCACAATTCTGCACAGATCTCTTCCAAACTGATGCATAACATCAAGGGGGGTAAAATCTCGGTCAAGTTCGTTAATGGGCAAAATCGGACCAAGGGGATGGAAATAGGGAGGGGTTTTGTGAAAACCGAAAAAAACCCATAACTTCTTAATTTTTGTACATATCAAATCTGTTTAAAGTTTTTATTACTTCTAAAAATAGGGCCAAAAATTTATGTATCACAGATTTTTGATAAAATTAAAAATGGGCAAAAATGGCCTCAAAGGGCGCGAAAAATAGAGTTTTTGGGAGAAAAAAATTCACAACTTCGTCAATTTTCCAGATATCAAATCGAATTAATATTATTATAAATTTCCGTAATATTATCTATGACTTTTATATTCATAAGTTTTTAATAGAACCAATTCGTACCGGAAAAAAAAGGGAGGGTTAAGAAAAAAAAATCCTAACTCCGTCAATTCACAATATATAAAATCCCCATGAAATTATCATATATCTTCTTAATATTGTCTACAACATTTATATAGACAAGTTTTTTTATAGGACCAAATCTTACAGCAAAAACAAATTAAAAATACATAGCGGTTGAAGAAAAAACATCTTATTAAGGGTGCATTCAAATCCAAACTACTTATTTTCTTACTCATTTTTAAATTCATTTTTGCTCTCAGACGCATCCAATTGGTAGATTCTCTTATTCAGAAACTATATAATGTACAGTAATGAACTTCGTCAATTTTCCAGATATCAAATCGAATTAATATTATAATAAATTTCCGTAATATTATCTATGACTTTTATATTCATAAGTTTTTAATAGAACCAATTCGTACCGGAAAAAAAGGGAGGGTTAAGAAAAAAAAATCATAACTCCGTCAATTCACAATATATAAAATCCCCATGAAATTATCATATATCTTCTTAATATTGTCTACAACATTTATATAGACAAGTCTTTTTATAGGACCAAATCTTACAGCAAAAACAAATTAAAAATACATAGCGGTTGAAGAAAAAACATCTTATTAAGGGTGCATTCAAATCCAAACTACTTATTTTCTTACTCATTTTTAAATTCATTTTTGCTCTCAGACGCATCCAATTGGTAGATTCTCTTATTCAGAAACTATATAATGTACAGTAATGATCGATTTTTTGATAGAGGCAGAATATATTTCAAAAGATGATGTCAAAGTGGGCATTTTGAACAGAATTTCCTGAAGCGATTGTGTTAGAAACAAAAAATATTGTCCTACTGAGAAAATAATTGTTTATAAATCAAGTTTTAATTAATGGAACGAAAAATAAAAACACAAGTCGCTTATAAATCTCTTCAAAAATCACGTCATCAAGTTTCATATTTTTTTTTATTAAAAATGAATATGAAAATGGGCCAGAAAATTTCGAGTTGTTGAGCATGGAAAAGTATTTTTTAGGTAGATTTCGTATGAAATACTGCCTATTGGGATCGTTCCTATGTTGGAATTTCTGAAAAATTTTTGCAGATCTACACCGATCATGACCCCTATCACCCAAAACCACCCTCAGTAAAAAACTTTCTTTATCTATCTATCTATCTATATATATATATATCACTTTCTTCTGGACACGATAACTTTCGTAATTCTGCACCAATCTCTTCCAAACTGATACATAAAATCAATGGGCATAAAATCTCGGTCAAGTTCGTTAATGGGCAAAATCGGACCAAGGGGAGGGAAATAGGGAGGGGTTTTGTGAAAACAGAAAACCCCCCATAACTTCTTAATTTTTGTACATATCAAATCAGTTTAAAGTTTTTATTACTTCTAAAAATAGGGCCAAAAATTTATGTATCACAGATTTTTCATAAAGTTAAAAATGGGCTCAAGGGGCGCAAAAAATAGGGTTTTTGGGAGAAAAAAATTCATAACTTCGTCAATTCTCAAGATATCAAATTCAATTAATTTTATTATAAATTTCCTTAACATTATCTAAAACTTTTATATTCACAAGTTTTTGATAGGAGCAATTCGTACCGCAAAAAAAATTAAAAACGAAAACAAAAAGGGCGTTTGAAGAAGAAAAAAATCCATAACTTCGTCAATTCTCAAGATATCAAATCCAATTAATTTTATCATGAATCTCCTTAACATTATCTACAACTTTTATATTCACAAGTTTTTGATAGGACCAATTCGTACTGCAAAAAAAATTAAAAACGAAAACAAAAAGTGGGTTTGAAGAAGAAAAAAATCCATAACTCCGTCAATTCAAAAGATATAAAATCCCCATGAATTTATCATATATCTTCTTAATATTGTCTACAACATCTATATAGACAAGTTTTGGATAGGACCAATTCTTAGAGCAAAAACAAATTAAAAATACATACCGGTTGAAGTAAAAAGTGATCTTAGTAAGGGTGTATTCAAATCCTAACTGCTTATTTTCTGACTCATTTTACAATTCATTTTTACTCTCAAAGGCTTCCAATTGGTAAGTTTTCTTACTCAGAAACTATATAATGTACCGTAATGGTCGATTTTCTGATAGGGGCAGAATATATTTTTTTAAATGCTGTTAGAAAGGGCATTTTGAACCGAATTTACCGAAGCGGATTGTGTTGGAAAAATCATTGTATTAAGGATGCGCTTAAATCCAAACTGCTTATTTTCTGACTGGTTTTTAAATTCATTTTTGCTCTCAAACGCATTTAATTGGTAGATTCGCTTATTCAGAAACTATATAATGTACCGTAATAATCGATTTTTAGATAGAGGCAGAATATATTTCAAAAAATGATGTTAAATTGGGCATTTTGAACGGAATTTCCCGAAGCGATTGTGTTAGAAACGAAAAATATTGTCCTTCTGAGAAAATAATTGTTTATATATCAAGTTTTAATTAATTGAACAAAAAATAAAAACACAGGTCGCTTATAAATCTCTTCAAAAATCACGTCAGCAAGTTTCATATTTTTTTTTAATTAAAAATGAATCTGGAATTATGCCAGAAAATTTCGAGTTGTTGAGCATGGAAAAGTATTTTTTTAATACCGCCCTAACATGATTCTGATAAAACCAGCTATTATATGAAAATGAAATAAAAACTCGTCAAGAGCGGCCAGATAAAATTGTTAAAGTGGATTTATCTATAATCATGATTTAGTTTTTTTTTGTGAAATTAGTATATTTGACTTCGAAATCTACCTCTGCCTGTAGGCCGGGCCGACAGGGATTTTTTTAATACTGCCGCCTTAACATGATTCGGATAAAACCAGCTATTATATGAAAATGAAATAAAAACTCGTCAAAAGCGACCAGATAAAATTGTTAAAGTAGGTTTATCTCTAATCATGATTTAGTTTTTATTGATGAAATTAATATATTTAACTTCGAAATCTACCTCCGCCTGTAGGCCGGACCGGCAGGAATCTTTTCAGATATCATGCATTTTTTTTATGACTGTGCAATCTTTTTTGGTTATTCTAATATTTTGAATTAGTGTAGTAATATCATACGTCTATTTTCTATCATATTCATAAATATGTGCAGTTCCAATTGTTAACAACCAGTTAACTTTAAAGAAATGGTTTTTTTCCTGTTTTAATAATAATATTTTCTGAGCTTTTCATTCGTCATTCTCATTTTATGACCAGCATGGTGGGTGAATTCTATTATCTTCTAGAGACTTCTTACATCACGTGTATTTTAAAAGCACAACCAGTATACTGACTCTAAATAACCTCTTCATTCTTTGTGTGCGTATTCAGCGCCGAAGACAGATTTTGCGGGGCCCGGTGGTAATTTGGATGTGGGCCCTTGAGTATAGGATTTCTAAATGAACTTTTGAATATCTGTCTATCTATATATTAAGTAATACGTATTTGTTTCAATATTAAATATCGCTATATTAAAAAAAAATATAGGAAGAAAACTACACCTGCATTCATACACCCATTCTTAGATATACGGGCCTTCTAAATCTGGGGACACTGGTTCAATAGCTGCATCATTCCTGATACTATAATAATAAGGGGAAAGTTTTCAAAAAAAAAAAAAAATTCTTAGTGCTGCATAAAAAACAGTGTATTTTCGACATCATAAAAATGAAAAAAATAGAAAAATTAAGAAGTTGGCCTTCATTTAACGAAAAGTCTTAGAAAAACAAAACAAAACAAAAAAAAAATTGGCAACTTGTTATAGATACAATCCCTTTCAATATTGCAGAGTATTATTATTTTCTTTTTCTCTAAGAAAAAATCGCATTTTAAAGTAATTTTTCCGTAATTTTTCATTTTAATATCAATTAATAATTTTTTTAAAAGCAAGGTTTACTTATGAAAACTTTATCAAAACATCTTTGAAGCTAGTACATTATCCATTTAACATCAATTCAAAAGCGAGAAATCAAGCAGTTGAACTTGATTTAACCACAAAAAAGAATTATAATATTCCTAAATATATAATAAGCTTCAAAGTAAATAACATGTCTTTTAAAGTCAGTGTATTTTCCATACAGAAAAGCTTGGCATACAGAACTTATATAAAACAGAATCCTGCTTTAAATGGAAAAATGTCTTTGTCCTCGCGAAAAAAATATCTTGCAATTGTACCTACTAAGACGCAAACTTGTCGAAAACTGAACTTCTTTACGCTCCTTTGCGATTTAATTTTAGTAGGTTTTACTATAATAACATTACTTTGAAAACGGAAAATTAAGCAGCTGAATTTAATTAAACTAAAAAAAAAAAGGGAATGAACGTATTTCAGTAAAGTAATACAATAAGCTTAAAATTAAATAATATACTTTTGAAAGCCAGCGTATCTTAAATTTTATGTAGAAGATACACTGGATTTCAAAATGAAAAATTGAGTAAAAAAAAAAAAAAATGAACTATCATATTTCAATTAAAAAATGCAATAAGTTTAAAATTAAACAATATAAATTTAAAAGAACAAAACCAAAAGAATTTTTCAATGGAATTTTTAACCCAGATCCTTAGTAATACTGTAGCTAATATGAAAGCCTTTCACGTCCTCAAGATTTATTATGTTTACAAACTATTCTTACGCAAAGACTTATTTTGTATAAAGGAAGAATTCTGGATTTGAAAATTGCTTGGATTTGAAAGCTTGAAAATTTTCAAACGTGACCATAAAGTGTGTTCTAGGAGTATGGGTCGTAAAAGCGGTTTTGAAAATGGAAAAATTGTGGCTTTTAAGGATCAAGGACTTTTAGCAAGAGCTATCGCAAAAAAAAAAAAAAAAAAAAAAAAAAAAAAAAAAAAAAAAAAAATTGAAAAGATCTCTAGATGTAACATTGAAATTTATTCTATTACAAGAGGATTATAGAGCAAAGAAATCTCTGGGACATCCGCCAAAGCTGCCCAAAAAGGCCATTATAAAAAGAATGAGCAATGGGAAAAGAACTTTAGGCGAACTTACAAGAGATCCATTGATAACGGTGTCAAAAAGTACTTTGTCCAGAGTAGTCAATAGCTCTAAGATGCTGAGGTACAAGAAAAGAAAGCCCCAACCACATATGGCTAAAACGCATCAGCAGAATCACCTAGACTTGGCTAACGATCACATATGTCCTGGAAGTTAGAATATGAAACAGTAATATTTTCAGATGAAAAATATTCAAATTGGATGGTCATGACGGTTTTTCTTATTATTGCACGATCTGCGCATGGTACCTGAAACATTTTTTAAATGGCAGAAGGGTGGAGGTTCACTCATGGTTTGGGCTGCATTTGGATTTGATTTCGTGGTAAAGTCAATGTTGCGTTTCCCTTAGGCAGAATAAGTTCATTAACATTACAAAGATCTACCTTAAGAAAACTTTTGCCTTTTGCTGAGGCAATTGGCGGAACTTTCTGTATGTTCCAATAAGATAATGCATCCATCCACACGGCAAATAGCACTTAGAAATGGATCCTGAATAATGGTGTACATATAAATCCATGGCCATCTGTTTCTCCTGATTTAAACCCAATGGAAAACGTATGGCGCCTACTGGTTAGAGCAATTTATTCAAATTGAAAACAATATGGTACAATTTCAGAATTAAAAGCTTCTATCATCTCCCACTGGAAAGAAATCGACCAAAATACAATAAAAGGCTTGTTCTGTTCCATGCCTGACCACGTTTTTAGATGAATTAAAAAAAGTCCTTCCGGCCAGTGCCGGGAGGAAGAGGTAGCTTTCATATTCCTTATTTTTTTAAAGCCATCTTATATTATTCAAACACACGGAGTTCAAATTAGTGGAACCCGATTATAGAAGATTAAATACTAATTTTTGTCAATATTGAATATGAATGAGAATTTCGCGAAATTAGTCAGCGTTATCAAAGCTGGTTTTATTAAAGTGATTTATATTTGTCGCCAAATTCGGTAATATCCCGAATTATATTAATAATTATATTAACCCGAATTTATAGGTGATAGCCTGCCATTTTAAAACAACATAATGGGTGCAACAAAGCTCACCAATGAACTTGGTCGAGACTTTAGTAATTCCTGTGCACATGCCCACTCATATCTAAATCGGTTGATATATGCGAGTGCTGTTGCAGGCAAAAAATCAGATTTTTAAAAATGTCACATACATTCGAAATTCA
Source organism: Maratus speciosus (assembly GCA_963932465.1). NCBI lineage: Eukaryota > Metazoa > Arthropoda > Arachnida > Araneae > Salticidae > Maratus > Maratus speciosus. The sequence continues at coordinate 348,027,840 of OZ010796.1, forward strand.
AACTGCTATATCTCGGCTTTTTTTTAGATACAGGCAAAACAAAAAATAATCCGAGATCTTTGTAACAAGCTGAAACACATAAGAAAATAATCTTTTTCAATTTCTAATTTTTTTTTTGTACTTCATTTTAAATTAATTTTTTTTTAAATTTTTAAATGGCCGCCATTTTAAAACAAAATGGCCGATGAAGTTAGCAAACGAACTCGGCCGAGAGATTGCTATGTACTATGCACATGCCTTGTCGCATCCTAATCGGTTCATAAATACCCGTGCTATCGCGTGACAAAAATCAGATCGTTTCAAAATGTCAGCCATGCTAGAAATTCAAAGTGCTATAACTCAGCCATTTTTTAAGACATGGACGAAAAAAAAATGCTCCGGAATCTTTGTATCAAGCTCAAACACATAAGGAAAATATCTTTTTCAATTTCTAATTATTTTGTACCTCACTTTTAAATTTAAATTTTTTTTTAATTTTTAAATGGCCGCCATTTTTAAACAAGATGGTGGATGAGGCTGGTCAACGAACTCGGTCGAGACATTGCTATGTACTATGCACATTCTTTGTCACATCCAAATCGGTTCATAAATAATTAATAGTCATAAAGGAAAACAACCTACGATAGAGACAAGCATCTCACGTATGTGAGAAGCATATATCTAATCAAGGATAAAGAAAAGACCCACAAGAATATGTCAAAATATTAAAAAGACAACCACCACGACAGTGACCAAATACCAAGACAAGGAAACCTCCTCAGAAGAACAAGTCCACTGGGTGAGATAAGTATATTATACTAGACAAATATAATGAATTATTAAATTAAATGTTAATTTAGGTCAAACCCAACCCCCATAGCTTATGTCTAAGTTACAACCTCAAGCAGCTAGTTCAATTAGAAATTAGTATATTAATCTCACTAGGTCAGCTCGTTAGTCTCTTATCAATTCCCTCCTAGCTAAGTAATAGTATGCCAATTCATAGTTAACTTGTCATAAGATAATATAAAAAAAATAATAATAATTAATAAATAAAATCCTGATTCTAATATTAGAAATGATTAAAATATAAATTCATTTTAAATAGCCAGGCAATATTTAAGTAATCTAAAGTAAATTACTCTAGTTCGTTTAGTATCACCTAGTGCTATAGGATAATATTAAAACAATATATGTAATAAATGATAGTTAAGTAAATAGCTATAAGTAAGTTTTAAGTGTAATAACATGTACAAGCTAACCCCTTTCCCTTTCAGGTTTTTTTTTCCTTTTTCTTTTTGACAACCGCCTCTTTATTATTCTTAGTTGCACATAGGCTATAGCCTGCACAAGCTACCGGACCCTCTCCAGTGGGAAGTCTACGGAGTCAGTTTCTACGCGGTGGGGTACGGTAGATAGGCGGAGTCTCATCCCCCTGCATCGTTATGTTTGTCTAGCATTTCGGCCCAAAATTAACTTTTGGTGCAACTTGTCTATCTGCGGCGCTCCATTTTTTTTATTTCTTTTTTTTAAATTCTTATTTATTTATTTATTTATTTATTTTTTAATTTTTTTTTTTTTCTTCCTTACCCCCTCCAATCCTTTTTCTTATGACAAGTCTGCACCAACAATTCGGCTTCTAAACCCCAGGTCATTCAGAAGTAGTTCGGGCAGCAGTGGCCCAGTTGGCAGAGCATCGAATCCGCAGCTAAGGCCGCGGGATCGAGGCATACTGCTGCCTATAATCCGCCATGTACGCTAATGGCGCCTGGTGCATGTAAAATCCGTCGTGGGTGTAAAGTCCTCCAAGTTACCTGTGAATTATACCTCTGGAGGTGCCTGGCCAGGTGAAGGTCTCGTCATCTGATCAAGGTTCTAAATTACGAGACCAACATGAGTAGCAATGTGCAGGTGCCGAACAACAGGTTATAACGTTAAGTAACCGGCAAAACATAGTATACACAAACGAGCAGTAGGCACTGCAAATAGGATGACGATCGAGGCAATGATGTCAGGTTTATTGCCGCTTTGCGGCGGTTAGGCGGTCTTTCACCCCGATGCCAGGTACTAAACCCGTTAAGCTGGGGCATCCCGGCAGGTAGGGGCCTGGTCATCGGTTAGAAAGAAAGAAATCGGTTCATAAATACTTGTATTATCGCGTGACAAAAATCAGATCGTTTCAAAATGTCAACCATGCTAGAAATTCAAAGTGCTATAACTCAGCCATTTTTTAAGATATAGACGAAACTAAAAATGCTCCAGAATCTCTGTATCAAGCCCAAACGCATAACAAAATCTTTTTCAATGTCTAATTTTTTTGTGCCTCATTTTAAATTTTATTATTATTTTTTTAATTTTAAATGGCCGCCATTTTGAAACAATATGGCGGATGAAGCTGGCCAACGAACTCGGTCGAGACATTGGTATGTACTATGTACACACGAAATGTTATCCAAATCGGTTCATAAATACGAGAGTTACAGTATGACAAAGATCAGATATATATATGGATATAAATTTTTAACGGAGGGTGGTTTCGGGGTCGGGGGGTCATGATCGGTGAAAATATACCAAAATTTTTCGGAATCGTTTTCCTCCGAACGGCTACAATAGGTAGCTTTTTGTAATGAAAGCTACCTAATATTGTGCATGCATATGGTGGTCTATATTTTTGGTCGGAATTTTCTTTGTATAAAAATGTTTGTTCCAATTATTTTTTTGTTATAAAATAAAAATATTTGTTCTGTTTCTATCATTGATGAGTCTTAAGTTTATTTTGTAGCATTTTTTTTTTTTTTTTTTTTTTTTTTTTTTTTTTTTTTTTATGCTTGGAAAGCTGGGTGTTCATATAGTTTTGAAACCAAGTGCAGTAATTTTGTTTTAATTAATGACAGACATTTCGTGATTACATAAAGTAAAAATTCATCTTTCGGAATTTCAGGTATGGATTCTGAATGTATGAAAACAAAAAAGAAATACTGTAAATTGACGTATATATGCGCTAATGATGCAAATGGATTAACATCCATCTATAAATCTAAACCAATCATATGTTTTCATGTATTATTTGTGCATTTTTAAACGTTGTTTTTTCTGCTTTTTAAACCAGTCATAGTTTATTAATGAAGATCTCATCAAAACAGCTTTGAAGCTGGAATATTTTCTATATAACATTAATTTAATAAAAAATATGTAAAAAATTATTTGAAAGACAAACTTTTATTATAATGTACTAAAATGGGACATAAATTAGCTTTGGCCAAGTTCGCTTCCTTTTTAGGGATTTTTTACCGCCAAATTTGGGGATATTTCACCGAGTGTCGCCAAACTTGGCGAGAATTTGACGCTTACGTATATAAATATGTAGTTTAAAGCGTATGAGCGTTGGAACAATGGTTACAACAATCGTACGTTAGAAGTGAAACATCTAAATGTCAACCTATTATATTATAAAGTATAAATATATGCGCCGCGCAATGCTGGCTCCAAAATGATGCAGGCAACAATGTGATGTGGTTTAAATGTATGATAGTTGCAACAATGGAGCTATTTTTTAAATTAAAATTTAAAAATAGCAATACTATTCCTATGAGGAAAATTCAAGTTTGGGGCCGACGTTTTGGGATATTTAAATACGTGGAACAAGCCAATTCTTTAAAATTATTAATGTATTGTCATGCAATATCTATAAGTGTGCCAATTTTCAGGTCAATACCCTTTATCTACTGACGATACTTATAATTACCATTAAAATAACTTGTTATAAAATTCATTTAATTACATCGATTAGTTGTAATACAGTTTAAAATGAGTTACAGATACATTACTTTATCTTGTTCCAAAAGCATTATTGGTTACACAAAACAAAAATATTTTTAAAAGGATGATTTCTTTTGCATTTGCATCTTTTCAGCTTTCGGGGGATTTTTCAATTTGGAAATATTTCTATTGTAAGAACATTATATTTGTACATTTCCTAATTCTACAAAATACTGAGAAAAATATTGAAAATAAAAGATTTGAGTGGGGTTATAAATATTGCACAAAATCCGTATAAATTCAAATGTAATTAATCCTTCTAAATCCTTCAATCTTTCTAAAATTTATTAAATGACTATGTAAATCTTCTAATGTAGTTTAAACAATTCACGAAAAATGCTTTAGAAGATAAAATTTTCATGAATTCATAATTCAGTACATAAAGGGTTAATCGGAAGTGGGTGAAATTAACGTCGCGTCGCAAGATTTGAACAGAACGGACAGAGAAGTCAAATTCAGTAAAAGATTGTAAAAATAAGAAAATAGGTAGCTAAACTTGACTTAACCAGAAAAAAAGAACAAACATATTCCATTAAAGTATTGCAATGTAAGCTTCAAATTAAATAACATAGCCCGTGAAAAGATAAAACCAAAGGATTTTTTAAATGGAAGTATATTAAGAGAAGAATATCTTAGGCATAGATAAGCAAGTTAAATTTTACAGTCAGTTCATATTATATTGAAAATTCATAGTATGAATACAAATACTCTATGTTAAATGGTGTTTAAAATAAGTGCTTAAAAATAAGCAAAATGTATTTAATTTTGAGCATATTTTCGACTTATACTGTACGTCTCGAAAAGATTAAAACGTGCTTTAATTTTTTACCTGTTGGGGATAAATACGCTAGGTAAATTGCAAACGTTTTCAAAATAAGGTAGGAAACAAGTTTAAGTTAATGAAATAATCTTCCCATTAATTAAAAAAATTCACTTTTAAAATTTTATACGATCCCCTTTGACAAAATCAGTCAATTTTTTCTCCTTTTGCTCCAATAAGATCATTACAAAAACCAGTACATCTATATCTTTAAAAACCAATGAATTATAATAGAGAAAAAACAAGTTGTTTTATTCCCTTTTGCGTACCATTTAACCCTTTCCGGCGTGGAGTAATTCTGTTTATAAACTGATGAAATAATGGACTGACACCAGAATTTATAAACGAAGTTATTAGAAAATACGAACTTTCTTATTTTCACGTACATTATAAAACGAAAATTTTAATAAAATATTCTTGGTGCCGTTTGTCAGTTTTGGAAATAAAATTAGATGTCATTTTAAGGACACCGCCTGCGAAAGGGTTACAATGCTATTTCATCACTAAAATTAGGAAGCATTTACAAATTGACGATGGCGTTATTTATATCAAAAATATGTTAACAAGTTTACTGGATGTCTACTAAACACTGTAGCCTATACGAAACGTTCTCACAGGCAGAGATCAAGTAAAGAGACAAAAATAGTTTTTAAAATCCTAGAAACATATTTAAAAAAAAAAAAAAGGCTATTCACAAAGCATTCAAAGTCTTTCCTCTCACCTCCAATACACAAGCGAGTTCATCTAATAATGCTTCCCTAAATATTTCAGAGTTCTTCTTTGCTAATAATGTTTCAAAATTGTCCTTTTCTTTAAGATAAACTGTACATGTATTATCGTGAGTATTTTCTTTTTTCTGCAATATATCACAGATTGACATTCTTTATTTGATATATGGTCCCCATTCATAAAGGTCAACTTTTAATTAAGCATAACTCATTCAAGTTTAAAGGTACAGATATGAAGTTTTGTAATGATATTTTTAACAGCAAAAAGAAGAATAAAATCTAATTGATCAATTTTATTTATAACGGTTGTATAAAAATTTAAAAAGTACAACTTTTTGAAAATTAATAACAGGAACATTTTATTAATATAATTTTATTTCCTAACATTTTGTTAACACTTTTGTAATTTACATTGCCTAATAATCTCCATCAAGTAAAATATTAAAGCACGTTTCTATTTGTGACACCCTACATAGTATTTAATTCTCAATTCTGAATTTAAAAAAATAATAAACACCTACTCTTTTTTTTATTTTTAATAGATAATTCGATTCCATATAACTTCAGTTTTACGAATCCATCCAAGATAAATAAATGCATCGCAAGAAATGTAAATGGAGCGAAAGATAATACATCCTTATAAGATTTTTCAGTTTAAAGTGCTCTACTTATAATTCAGCAAAGATTTCGAACAAAATATTGCTGAATTGTACATGCATATTTATTAAACAATTTGAAGATAAATGTTTAATAAATGACAGGACTGTAATCTGCAGTATATAAATAGAAATAATACGATATTATATTTATAGTAAAGGGTAATTTTAAGTTCTTATAATTATATTTGAATTACAAGGACAAATTGTACTCGTTTGTGATACAAATTTTCTACAAAACAGAATGAGCTTAGGTTATGTTCAGGTACAGGGCTTTACAAATTTGATAAAACCTGGTTGCCAGCAAAAAATTCTAGTCGCCGAAAATATTTACCCCGGCAGGCACCGCCAATATATATATATATTTTTAATTTTGAAAAACACGTTATGATGTATTTAGTACAGGAGAAAGGGATTTCTATCAATATATACGTAGGCACTTGACTTACATGTGGTAACTTAGTTAATGGAAAATATATTAGCTTGGAAATTTGATACTACACCATTTTTTAGCCACAACTTTCACCCCACCCAGCCACTTTTTTAAGGGTTTTTTTTTTTTCTTACTTATTTCGAAAACTGTTTTTAGTAGATATGCATTACTAAAATGAACCATTCCCCCGTGATGGTATTGTGTAATCGGAATCAGCAGCCGGCTAGGGGAAGGAAGGTTTATATTGATCCAACAATCTACGATAAAAATTGGAGAATAAATAATAATTAAAAGAAATACTTTTCTGAAGTGCAATGAATGATTTTTTTTTATTTCCATTTACTGCAGATGATAATCCAAGCACATATAATTGTAAAATATTCTTGAATAAATAATATGGTTACGAAATTAAAAATTCTCTTCATCCCTCCCGCAAAATTCTTTGAAGAACTGGAAATTGAACTGTCTCATGAAAAACATTTGTAAACGACACAGTACTAGAAATTTTAAGCGAGGGAAAAATATTTTAAAAATACATCGTATTCATTAATTTTATTATAATTAATTATTCTTGAAATGTATAATCACTTACATGTTATTATTCTTCAAAATAAATATGATAGGTCAATCAATTTTATTTCCGAATACAAAAATATGATTTGAAACTAAAAAAATGAGCATTTTTTAGCATTGTATCCTATTTTAACTGCCAAAGAAGCTGGATTGACACTATTTCTAACTGTTTTATTAAAGCATCCCCCTCCCCAGCCACATTATTTTCACGTGACATGCTAGCCGGCTAGAACGGAAAAAAATTGGCGTTTTTTTGTGCTTCAGATGGAAAATGCCTTTAAAAACTTTGTTTTTCCATTACAAGTACGAGAGAAGAGGCTTGCCCATCATTAAAAGTGCTCTACTTATAATTCAGCAAAGATTTCGAACAAAATATTGCTGAATTGTACATGCATATTTATTAAACAATTTCAAGATAAATGTTTAATAAATGACAATTATCACACATGTGTTACAAATGATTATTACAAATGTGACTAAAAATATCATTGCTTGCCGTGCACGAAGTACAGTGATGGGGGGGGGGGGGAATAAAATGCCGTTTGTGCTCAATTCTTAAGTCGATTGTTGTACAAAAAGAAAAAAAATCGCCAGATTAAATAACTTGTTCCCAGATATAAAACTTGGTCGCCAGTATAAACCTGGCGACCATATTTGTCCTATTCAGGTAGATTCAGATTTTTTTTCCCTTCTTCTTTTGAGATATATTTTTTACAGTAAACGTTTCATTTACTATTATTGAAATAGAATTCATTACGACAACAATCACAGAAATATTAAACAAGAAATTTTAATGTTCAAAAGTCAATAATGTTAAAAGTTAAGTATTACAGCAATTAATGTTACTAATTTTTTTTCCTACTAATTTTTTCAGTGGATAGAAAATGCAAAAAGGTTTTCAAATGCTTATTCATTTATTTTTTGTTTCACTTTCAGCTTTTAGTGCCAGTTATTTGTTCAGAAAATATCCATTAACGATTATGAAAAATATTTCCCCCTTAAAATTACATTTCATTAATGTAGGTGAAACGGCAAACACAAAACGCGAAGAAATAAAAAGGGTGAATTTATAAAGATACGCAGAGCTATAAAAGGAAGCAACTCATAATGAAATTATATATAATTGCGTTATCGTATTGATTTTTGCAAAGAAACTTTTCTGTTGAACAACATGGATTTTTAAGAAACATTTTACTTTTATCAAAAAAAAAAAAAAAAAAAAAATCTTACGGGGAGTTTTTTTTTTTTATCATTGATTTCAACATAAAATAAATAAATAAATAAAACAAAATAAAATAAATAAAAATAAAAATAAAATTCAGAGCAAACTTATAAATAAAAAACAAGATATATTCTTCAAAAGGCGCTAGTTTACGAATTTACTTATGAATGTTTCTTTGAAGTCATTCAGTTCATTAAAACACAAAACGTGAGCATTAAAAAAATATTTTAAGGAATTCTGATGCTTAGAAGACATTTATGTAATTAAAGAATATATATTGAAACCTGCTAAGATTTTCAAAGTATGAGGTGAAGCAGAAATGGTTTCGTTCAATTTTTATGTATTAAAAAATTCTTTGACTTATAAATTTTAATATCAGTTATTTGTTCAGAAAAGATTCAATAACGATTAAGAAGGAAAAAAAATCCGTAAATTTATATTTTATCAAGATATTGGAATTTTTGTTACGGCTGAGATTACCTGCACGAGGGATATAGGCCGAAGGGAGGAATGCTCTCTATGGGGGGTCTCGCATAAAAAAAATCTCGATACCATTTTTTAGGAAACCATGCTTTTCAACCATGGAGAACATTCTTCTCGAGAACGCTTCCAGAGATTTCCTGCATTTTTTATTTAAAGTAAAGTTAATTGTTTTTTTGTGGATCTTATACCACCGAAAGTATAATTTTTCTTGATTAATTATGTTTTCGAGCTCGCAAAACGTTAAAAAAAAGGCGGGAAAATGACCCTTTTTGCTGAAATGGCCCGCCATTTTGCCAAATATCAACTTTTAAAAATTAATGTTGGTTTAAGATCCAAGGAATTTGTTATCCTTTCATAATCTGGCCACCAAATTTGTTTCAGTTTCTTGTGATCGGGAAAAAACGATTGCCCGATTGGAAATTCACGGCGCGCACTTGCATGTACTCCTTGTCCCAAAAAGGCGTATTATTCATTTTCTTGCGCACAAAAATTTAAATATAGAAGTTAACTGTCAATAATTATAATGAAAATAGTTAGAAGGTAATATCTCTTTTCTTTGAAACGGAAAAAAAAATCGCAAAAATCACGTGAATTTTAGACCAAAAATAGATTCTCCCCGTAATCATGCGATGCACTCGTTTGTGATATAGTTGTACTTTTAAAAATGAAATAAGTTCAGATTATCACTCATGAGATTTAACAATAAATGATATCATATAAAGCAAGGCAATATTTTTCAAACAATGCAACATCAAGCAGGTTTGAGCGTAGTTCCACATAAATGCAACAATGTCCGTGCATTCAAAGAAGAGAGCGAAAACTGATTTGTGATCTCGAATATGCCAGGCTTGCGGCAATTTACCAAACCTGACTACTCGCGGGGGTGTACGAAAGATCAAGGTTGATATCTAAGATTATCCATTCAGCTCAAACGTGTTCTCCAACTTTTTATTAACAAATGCCGAGCAAGTTTTTCTAAATAAAGACAGAAACAATGAATATTGATAGCTTAATATTTTTGAAAACATATTCAATTGATTGCTTAATAATATTTTGAAGAGTTCGTTTCGCACTCAACTCATGTAATTGCGTGTACTAATTAGTTATTAAAAAGACTCATTTTTTAAATTTGCAGTTTTACGGAATAAAGAAAATTGTAATCTTTTTTCAGCGAAAATATAAGTAAAAACAAATACAACTCTGTAGCTGGGAAGATATTTTAAAAAGAAAATCATTCCCGTAAATTTTTAGCTTAGATCAGGGATGGCGAACTTTTCCACATCCGCGTGCCACATTTTTTCGAAAATTTTTTATATGATAATTACGTACCAACTAAATAATAATAATAATAATAATAATACATAAAAAAATAAATGAAAATTACTTAAAATTTTTATTTATTAAGATTTAAAAATTATGAGGAACATATATGTAGGTATCATAGCAACAATTGTATTTTAGAAAGTTATAAAAAATGCGACTAAATGCCATTTGTGTTGTTGCATTTTGCATGAAAAATATCAGTAGTAGTCAATACTAAGTATCAGGTGCATACTTAGTTTTAACCCAATGAAAGCTGAAATGAAGTAATCGTATAAGTGGTTTCTGTTTGACTTTTTAATAATATTAATTTACGAAAATAAAGACTCGCAGACACAGGTAACCGGAAAAATTGTTAAAATTTCAAATGGCAACTTCTCTAAGTAGCTTTGGAATCAAATTCAGAGTTGCAATCGTTTTATTGAAATCACTACTAATTTACTACTTAACACTACTTATTTACCAGTACTTATATACCCATTTCTTGTTCGATATTTTCCGAATCTTGTCTTGGTTTGATAAATTTGAGTTCCCATATCGAACTATATTGAAAATCAATAAGCCGCAAATAAAATTCTTAAATGTCCAATTAATCGAATTTAGACAATCTCGGTTTATTTAAATTCGCGTATTTCGTCACCGTATCTTGATTTAGAACTTCGTGCTGAAAATATTCTGTCGCATACCATAGGTTCACCACCCGAATGTAGATAATTGCAAATATATAAAAACTTTACCAGAAAAAAAATTATATTTCATTAACATAAATTCAGCAAAACCAACATGTAAATTAACTTGCGCGGAGTTCAAATCAAACATAAAATGACTGTTGAAAGACATCAGTTTTAGAGCATGGAGACTAAAATTTACAAGTAGAGTATTATAATGTAAGTACAGGTTGTCCACTTTTATCGCTGTCCAGTTAATTCTAAAACCACTAATTTTAGAAATACACTTCAATTTTCAAAAATGTATTAAATTTTGTTCTTCATCATGGTCCTCATGGGTCCTTAAGTTATCCTTAGAAAAACAGTCCCCATGCTCAAAGTAGAACAAAACATTTGTGTGAGCAAAGCTTACTGAGTTGTGATGTTTTTAATTTTATGAATTAAAATTTCCAGTTTAAAAACTCGTCTTTCCATTTTCAGTGTCTTACTATATTATTATTGTTATTAATTATTATTAGTAGTAGTATTAGTAATAGCATTTTATTAAGAAACAGGCAACAAGCTAAAGGAAACACTTTACTTTTTCTGTACAAAAGCAAGATTAAAAAACTTCCATTAAACTGGTTTTCCTTTAACTGGTTTTCCTTTACAGTTTTCTAAAGATCTTTGCAGTTTTATGGAAGTCCGTATTAACCTTGCGTACAGTAAGCATATCCATCGTCAATACAAATGCAGGGTGTTTTAAAAAAAATGTAGGGCAAACTTTGGGAGATGGTAGAGCGCAATATAACAAACAATTTTTGTATAGGAAATTAGGGTCCAATTCCTTTAACCCTCCGGTCAAAAATATAGAATGTCTTGATCCAATCTCAACCTGGAGTTTTGTTCATAACTTTAATGATAATGAAGACATTTTAACACATTTTACAACAGATTTATCTTTCTTTGTTTGCTGTACTATGATATCATGAAAAGTGTTAGAAGTAGACAATGATTCGTTCAGTTACACTATATTATGTCAACTATAGAGTTCAGCGCTTGTTTGGATGAAAATGGTGGCTATTTCTACTACTTCTCGTACTATCGGTATATTTCACATAAAACAAAGTTAGCAGCCTGCTGAAAATTATCCCTCTGATAAAAATATCTTCAATTTAATTAAAGTTATGAACAAAAATCCAGTTTCAGATTGTCCTAAGACCTCTTGTATACTTTCGACTGAATAAATATGTTGAGACTCTGATTTGCTATATAAAAATCACTTGTTTTACCACCTCTTAAACTTTATGATATTTTACTTTTTTTAAACATCCTGTAAAAGAAGTATTCTACACAATTTATACATTATATTTCCAATATAAATTACAAATTTTTTTACCTTAAAAATTGATATAAAAAATAATTAAATTATGAAATATTTTCTGATCTTTTTAGTTTCGCAATCAAAATTATTCTGATTTGAATAACTTGAAAGTATTCCCATTCTAATCATGAGATTGAAGTTTCAAAGTTAAACAAATCCAAAGACATTGATATTTTGCCGGCAAAGTCAAGAAGTGCAGTCTGTTTGTATTACATTTGCTTGTTGGTAGATAAAATACCAGTGTTTTTACATTCACTAACTAAATTATTAATATTAGACTACTGCTTCAGGGCAATCGTGCAAGTTTCGCCTATCAGAATCAATTAATTTAATTGCGTAATTAAAAAGCCATTTTTCTCTGTCTAGTTCGTTAGCACGAATATAAAATTTAGTTCCGAATAACTACAGAATTTTAATTTAAGCAGCCCAACATTTAATAAATTATGCAATATACGAAACTTCAAAATAAAATAATGCATGTCTTTCAAATATTTATAAACCCTATCTTGAATATACAACTAGGTATCCTTACATAAGAATGAGTCTTCAGGATTAAACATTAAATCTACAGTGAAAGATTCTTATAATTAATTAGCTTCCTGGAATCGCTACAAATTTACTGAGTCAAAAGAATCTGATGTTGGTGTAATGAAAAGGATGTTTCTTTTGGGGCACTTTTTTTTTCATTATTTCATATGAATCTTATTATTCAACTGAATCATTTTCAGCTTCACAAATCGATTTGCAAAAATTATTATTTTTCCAGGTATTTCTAGTTTTATTCAGCTAAAAAATAATATTAAAATAGGTTTTTAAAACATATATAAATAAAGTGCTTATTCTAATATTTGCCACTCCGGATTTGGAAAATTTTTAAAAACTGGAAACAAAAATCGTCATAATTTTCAGTTTTCCCAAATTACGTATGATAGAATTGTGATCAATATCTTAAACCATAACTTAGTGTTTTAGATAGACCATTATTTAAGGCCACATCGCTCTACAGAAAAATAATTTTTTAATACACAAACTTTTGTTAATAGGCGATAAAAAAATGCGCTAATTAATGTAGGGGAGACTACGGACGGTTGACCATACGGGAGGCTTGACCCACCCATCAATTTTCATATTTAAAAGAATTTCAAAGATTTATCAATAGGTGTCAACCAAAGCTACTGGAATGCTCAAACAACAGTCTTCGTTTCATATAGAGATAATCGAAATAAGTGTGGAAAAAATCAATTGTGAGGCGTTTTCAACCAAAAAGTTGTGCTTTTTAGAAATATTTTGTAAGCTTTTTTTCAAATAAATTATATAATAGAAATTTAAGTCAGTAGGTTTAAAGTAATGCAGAAATATCGAGCTTTCATTCCAGGCATAAAGACTGTAGAGTAAGTTAGGCTTAATATAACAATGTGGTATTCTTTAGAAAAGGTCTATGTAGGGAAGCTTCACCCACAGACTTCTAATATAAGATTATATTAGAAGTCTATATTAGTCTTATATTAGAAGTCTGTGGCTTGACCCAGGCAATGTGAGGGAGGGTTGACCAGATGCTCAAAGCTCCCTTAATTAAATGGTTTTGGAAATCTTTTTATTATACACTGTGCATAACGAAAAGTTAATGGTTATATGTAAAAAGGAATGTAAATTTATTCTGTAAAGCTACAGTAAAATGGGGTGATGGAAAAGAAAATGTTTAAAACTGACTATATAAAAATGTGAAAAATTGCTAGAAAATGGGAAAGTTGATAGGATTTTTTTTCCATTTAAATATTGCTTACAATAGGTAAATAGAAACAGTGGCAAAGACTAGAAAGTATGAAAGCAGCAGTCTTAACCCTTTGAGGGGCAGTGATATGTTTATAAAAACCACTTAATTTTAATTCTTAAACGCCACAATGGTACCAGGATTTTGTTGAATCTTTTGCATTTAATATGTATGTGAAATATAGCCTTTTTCTTATTTCCAAATAAATTTGTTCATAAATTCCGGTGCCAGTCATTTATTTCAGCATTTTAGTACTGAAAGTACTTTGCCATTTAAAGGTTTAAATCATGTTAATGATAAGTTAAATGCTCAATGCGGTTGAAAAAGAATATAGTATAGATCGAAAAACTTTAGGAAGGTATGTAGAAAAATTTCACCAGTGTGAATACAGTGAGATGAAGCCAAACTATGTGACAACTAGATTTGTCAGATCGAGTGCCACAAAAAATAGAACCAGGAGATAAAAAAAGCGGGACAGTGGCTCCTAAATCCGGGCATAATAACATGAAACACTATGAAAACGGAACCTGTCTCTAACAGAATACTGCCTTAAATGTTAAAATTCTATTTTCCCTGCTGTACAATTATACCTGCTCAGACAAAATCCTGTTTAAAACAAAAATTTTCTCCTCTGACTTGCGATTGCGTCTTAACAGAATTGTTTAAGCCTCATATTTAAAAAAAATATTTTTTTATAATAATTAAAGCATGTAGAATAAAGTTATTTTGCTTTTTTTAAATTGATTTTATTTTTATTCACAAATAGTACAATATAAAACAAAGTGGGTCAAGCCTCCCATATAATGGGTCAACCCTCCCATATGTGGGGGGCCTTGACCCATTATTTTTCCACGAATAAAATCAATCCTTTTTCAAATTTCTTATATGTTACACTTATGTAGCAATTTTATTTTGATAACTGATTGTATAACGAATAAAATGATATATAAAACTTTATTCTACGTTCAATATTTAAAAAATAAAAAATCATTTTGTAAAAAGTGGGTCAACCCTCCCTAGTCTCCCCTAATTCTGAGTATAATTTCTTTCAAGTAACAATGATAATAATAACTAGTAAATCTGCAGATCAGGAGCCTCAACGTCATCTTTGCAAGTCATTGCTTTTTAACACTCATTGCGTAATATTCAACTTCCTAGTAAACGCATTTTAAAGTTTTCAAATTACATAAATATTTATAAGCATACAAAATACTTCATAAAGTTTCAGAAATTAAAAGTGTTAAACAAGTGGTTATACATTGATGTTCTGAAATTCTGATGAGCTACTTATTCTGGTAACTTTTTAAATCAAAAATTGCATTTCTTCAGGGGGGCTCTCCCCCCCTGAACCCCCCGTAGTCTATTTAAATTTACATTCGTAATTTTTTATTGATTGTGCGGATGGTTATAGTATATCTTAGATTTTTTTTTTACGCTGTGATTTATAAGGATAAGCATAAGTTTTTTTTTATAAATTACTAAAATTTAAATTTAAAATAAAATATTCATGTTAACCGTACACAGACAATAAATCTTGAAGAGACGCCAAAAATGCAACCCTAAAATCCGCTACATTCGGCACAACACAACGACGTGCTTAAAAAAAAAACAAACAAACAAACAGAAAAAAAAAAAAAACAGAATAATATTTTTAGTAATACAGTTTTTAATTCATAATACAATGAAATGCTACCTTAGAATGCTTATTGCTTAAATATAAGCAGATCATTTTCATTTTACAGAAAAAATGCACGGATGAAGTCAAAGAATTTGGCCCCTGTTCCACGTGCTTGTTTTGTTTGGGCCGAATGAAGGCATTTAAATCTGAGCGATAACGCACATCGTATTGCAAACTGTTTTTACGGCATACTGCATCTCCATCTATCTCTTTCCTCCGTGAATAATAGTTAATTTTATTTTACCCAAGATCTTTTTATTCCAGCATCTTTGTTTTCGATAAATGACGTCTAATTCACCTGCTATGCGTACTTACTCAAAACTTTTCATCTTGTTATATTAAGAAATACTCGAGAGTTTTCGTTTTATTTCCAATATGCCGCCATATTAATTTTTCTATTCTTAATTTTATTTTTCGTTTTCCTGTTTCACGACAAAACATTTCAAATAAAAATTGTTTAATAGAAAATATTATTCCGGGTTTTGATTTTCTTGGCAACAATTAAAGAAATATTGGTAAATGTTATGGAAAATGTTACGTTATTCTCTATGAAAATAATGAACTTTTGTATTTTTAAGCAAAATATTTGAATAAAATAAATGAAATATTGCCTATTTTTATTTCTGGGCTAAAATCCACCTATATGCAAAGATACAAATGCATTAATTCATCCGTTTTGACGTTGGCTTTACTCAAACATTATGCACGCAATTATACTAATATTATTAGGACCAAATACGTTGCTAGGCAACAGATGAGAGAAAAGGGAAAAAATGAAATATGCCTTATGTCAAATTGATAAAACAAAATCCTTTATATTATTGGAAAACATGCATAAAATTCCCCCCAATATTATAAATCTAATTAAAAAAATCTCGCAAATATATTGACAAAATTTCAAACTAATTGGAATAATTTAATAATCTTATTTAAAAATTTCAGCATCAAAAATTTACCATTTAAATCCATTTTTCATATGAGTCATTTCTTTCAACAAATGAAAATCTGAAAATCGTCTGACTTACCATAGAAAAGCATTATAGAGCATAATAAAATGTTCCATATTTCCCGAACGAATGAACCAAATTTAACCAAAAACTATACAGCTATGTCCGGGTACCTCATCAACATGCCCAGTGAATTTCAAGCCGATCGGATGCTTTTTGCGGCAGTTATCGCGGAACAGACAGACAGACTAACAGACAGACTAACGGAAACCAAAACTTTTCGTGTCTCCACAGTAAGCCTTCACTGACGTTTCGGCAATAATATTAATAAGATTTTGTTTGTGCTATTCATTGCGATCACTTTGATTTTTTTATTAATTGAAAAAGAAGTAATGATGTGATAACTTATGCCCTGCTAATATGTGTCTTTTGACTTTATTGATCCTTCTATTTGGTTCATATTCGTACAGACGATACTGATCTTAATATTAATGAAATATCTACATTTAAATATGTAATTTTTTAGTTTAAATATTACTTTAAATAACTCTTTAATTAGTTAAAGTAGTATTTATGTTTAAATGTTAACTTTCACATGATTCAGAAACTGTGTAGTTATGTTTCATTATATTATAAAATATATAAAATTAATAAACATCCTTCTTTTAGAATATGGCACACTTATTTCTAAAGTGACGCATCTCAAAATGTAAGTTTTTCAGAAAAGGCAAAATACAATTTTAAGGGATTTAGATAAAATAGATTTGTAAAAAAAAAAAAAAAAAATGTTAAAAAGAAAAGGTTATAAAAAGTAAGTATCAAATATTATTTTTGTTGTATTGAAAAATGTAGGGGATTAAATGAAAACTAAATTCGAAATACAAATAGTATTTTGACAAATAAATATTTTCTTTAATCATTTTACTTGCTAGTGATCTATCAGAGCTTCTTGAAAGACAAATATAAAATATTATTAAAAGATAAACATACGAAATTAAATTATACTTTGTATTTCGCCAATATAAAACAAATTTGTATGCTATACGATTATGTTAATTCTTTAAAAATGGAATTATAGGTAAATTCAGTAATTCGACAGATTCCAAATAGATATATTAGAAACAGGTCAGATGCAGTGAATATTATACCCAATAAATAAATAATTCCATTCATACTGCCACATTAAAAAAAAAAGAGTGTTGTATATGAATAACATAGAATCAGTAGCACATTTAGGCAAAAATGTAGGTTTTGGTTTAACAATGACTCGATATTTAAGTTTTTGCGAAAATATTTACACTGTAAAAAAAAATCCCTGCCGGCCCGGCCTACAGGCAGAGGTAGATTTGGAAGTTAAATATACTAATTTCACCAACAAAAACAAAATCATTATTAGATATAAATCCACTAGTTTTATCTGTCTGCTTTTGACGAGTTTTTATTTCCTTTTTATAAAATAGCTGGTTTTATCAGAATCATGTTAAGGCGATATTAAAAAAATATTTTTCCATACTCAACAACTCAAAATTTTCTGGCACATTTTCATATTCATTTTTAATAATAATAAAAAAAAATGAAACATGCTGACGTGATTTTTGAAAAGATTTATAAGCGACCTGTGTTTTTATCTTTCTTTCAATTAATTAAAACTTGATTA
Organism: Maratus speciosus; assembly: GCA_963932465.1. Taxonomy (NCBI): domain Eukaryota; kingdom Metazoa; phylum Arthropoda; class Arachnida; order Araneae; family Salticidae; genus Maratus; species Maratus speciosus. Next base: position 348,045,957 of record OZ010796.1, read on the forward strand.
ATAAACAATTATTTTCTCAGTAGGGCAATATTTTTCGTTTCTAACACAATCGCTTCGGGAAATTCTGTTCAAAATGCCCACTTTGACATCATTTTTTGAAATATATTCTGCCTCTATCAAAAAATTGATCATTACTGTACATTATATAGTTTCTGAATAAGAGAATCTAGCAATTGGATGCGTTTGAGAGCAAAAATGAATTTAAAAATGAGTAAGAAAATAGACAGTTTGGATTTGAATGCACCCTTAATAAGATGATTTTTTTCTTCAACCGCTATGTATTTTTAATTTGTTTTTGCTTTAAGAATTGTCCCTATCAAAAACTATATAAATGTTGAAGACAATATTAAGAAGATATATGATAAATTCATGGAGATTTTATATCTTGTGAATTGACGGAGTTATGAAAATGTTTCTTCTTCAACCCCCCTCCTTTTTTTTTTTTTGCGGTACGAATTTGTCCTATCAAAAACTTGTGAATATAAAAGTTGTAGATAATATTAAGGAGATGTATAATAAAATTATTGGATTTGATATCTTGAGAATTGACGAAGTAAGGATTTTTTTTCTCCCAAAAATCCTATTTTTTGCGCCCCTTGAGCCTATTTTAAACTTTATCAAAAATCTGTGATGCATGAATTTTTGGCGCTATTTTTAGAAGTAATAAAAACTTTAAACTGATTTGATATGTACAAAAATTAAGAAGTTATGGGGTTTTTTCGGTTTTCACAAAACCCCTCCCTATTTCCATCCCCTTTGTCCGCTTTTGCCCATTAACAAACTTGACCGAGATTTTATGTCCCTTGATTTTATGTATCAGTTTGGAAGAAATTTGTGCAGAATTGCGGAAGTTATCGTGTCCAGAAGAAAGTGATAACACAATTGCTTCGGGAAATTCCGTTCAAAACGCCCACTTTGACATAATTTTTTGAAATATATTCTGCCTCTATCAAAAAATCGATCATTGCGGTACATTATATAGTTTCTGAATAAGCGAATCTACCAATTAAATGCGTTTGATAGCAAAAATGAATTTAAAAATGAGTCAGAAAATAAGCAGTTTCGATTTGAGTGCATCCTTAATGCAATGATTTTTCCAACACACTCCGCTTCGGGAAATTCGGTTCAAAATGCCCACTTTAACAGCATTTTTAAAAATATATTCTGCTTCTATCAAAAAATCGACCATTACGGTACATTATATAGTTTCTGAGTAAGAAAACGTACCAATTGGAAGCCTTTGAGAGCAAAAATTGAATTGTAAAATGAGTCAGAAAATACTCAGTTTGGATTTGAATACACCCTTACTAAGACGATTTTTTTCTTCAACCGCTATGTATTTTTAATTTGTTTTTGCTGTAAGAATTGGTCCTATCCAAAACTTGTCTATATATAGATGTTGTAGACAATATTAAGAAGATATATGATAAATTCATGGGGATTATATATCTTTTGAATTGACGGAGTTATGGATTTTTTACTTCTTCAAACCCCCTTTTTGTTTTCGTTTTTAATTTTTTTTTTGAGGTACGAATTGGTCCTATCAAAAACTTGTGAATATAAAAAGTTGTAGATAATATTAAGGAGATTTATAATAAAATTAATTGGAATTGATATCTTGAGAATTTACGATGTTATGCATTTTTTTCTCCCAAAAACCCTATTTTTTGCGCCCCTTGAGCCCATTTTTAACTTTATCAAAAATCTGTGATACATAAAATTTTGGCCCTATTTTTAGAAGTAATAAAAACTTTAAACTGATTTGATATGTACAAAAATTAAGAAGTTATGGGGGTTTTTTCGATTTTCACAAAACTCCTCCCTATTTCCATCCCCTTGGTCTGATTTTGTCCATTAACGAACTTGACCGAGATTTTATGCCCTTTGATTTTATGTATCAGTTTGGAAGAGATTGCTGCAGAATTACGAAAGCTATCGTGTCCAGAAGAAAGTGATATATATATATAGATAGATACATAGATAGATAGATATATATATAAAGTTTTTTACTGAGGGTGGTTTTGGGTTTTAGGAGTCATGATCGGTGTAGATCTGCAAAAAGTTTTCAGAAATTCCAACATAGCAACGATCCCAATAGGTAGTATTTCCTACGAAATCTACCTAATAATCCCCGAAATTGACAGAAAAAAACTGTCAATATTTTCGCCAGTGGAAAACTGTTTAATTCACAGAAAATGTCTGTAATTTTTCCTTAAAACAGTTTTTTTTTCGGTAAAGAATATAGAATTTTTCTGCAAAAATTACAAAATTCGCATTTTTTTTTTCAGAAAAAAACTGCTTTTCTTTAAAATAGCTTTTCTTTGTTAAAAAAAAAAAAAAAAAGAAAACATTTTTTTCTGTAGTAATTACAGTTTTTTTTTTTTTTTTACAATACAAGTTAGAATATATGCATGCTATACACGGGCGTTGAGTGACTCAAGGGAAGTCATTGGTGTAGTTCATTAGAAATGACATGACTAAGAACATAATGAAAAAGTTCATGAAACATAATAAATTTCAGAATCTATATCTTATACATGATTATGTTCACAATGTTAAAAAATAAATCTGGCCCATTAAAAATAAAACCCACTGAAATAACTAACCAAATCACTCACTGCCTCACACACACACTCTCTCTCACAGACACACACATACACTCACTCGCGCGCGCACACACACACACACATGTATTTTTTTTTCATCAAAGTGGAACATCTCAAAACGTAACGAATTCAATTTCCAACAGTGCCACAATTGAAATTGTAACTGTCCTTATAATTATATTTATTGTCTAAATTGACACATCTATAAATAATACAAATTAATTTTATTATAAAGGGTTCTCTTCTATGCATGCAAAACCCATTTTTGTTAATTATCTATCTTTTAATTATTATTTTAAAATCTTATTATTTTCCAAAAACATTCATTCCATATCTTAATATCAATGCATTGTTACATCAATGGATTTTTTTTTAAATACTATTATTTGCGATGAACATAGAGTAAAGTAACAAAGTATGGAATTAAAAAAATATTAGAACCCCCCAAAAAGGCAACAGCTTAGTACTTATAGCTTTCAATCGCAGGTAAAACGTCTTGTTATTTATGATAAAATGATCTCGATCACGGAAAGTGAGCATTCTGGTGGCAATTTTTGTGTTGATTACGATTATAGAAGATTATTCATTAGCCGCTGTTACTTGCAATTGTACTCCCTCTCTTTCTCTCTCTCACACACACACAACACGGGAGAAAATTCTGTAATTTTAAAAGCTCTTCATTAATATTAAAGCATTTTAAAATAACTATTATAAAATATAATAAAAGCAAATTAGTAGTTTCACATGAAATATGTTTTTTATAACATTTTATCAAAATCAAGATAATTTTAGTTATATAGTAGAATTAAAAAATAACCAATAAAGTAAGTGTAAATTATCGCGATTATCAAAATTTTCGTAGTACTCACTTTAATTTTCTGATCATAAACAAACACAAAATAACTAAATAAATAACTATATTTTTTTTACAGTTTTTAAAGTATTTCATTAACATGAAAGAATTATAAAATAGCTGCAATAGCAATATCTAATTATTTTTATATTAAAATTAAATATTTATTTTCTAATATTGTAAGAAACACAAACTAACTATTATACTGTACAATGTAAAAAAAAAAAAAGATTATAAATTCTTTATACTGATGTTATAAATTAATCATAAGTGTCTTTCAGATTTTACATCTTCTTTGATTGGACACAGTGAATCAAGATTGCCCAGAAAAGAAATATTTTTCTTGATTTATTTTTCATACATATTTTCGAAAGAATGTTTTTCACAGTTATGATTTATTTGCATGTAGTTATTAATATATTTGTAAAAACAAATTAAAACTTTAAACTAATATTAAGAAAAAAGAAATCCGGTATTAAAGTCCGAAACTCAGAAGTGGACAATTGACCTTACCCTGCCCTCTCTGAATGAAAACTCTCAAAACAGTTTTACAGAATCCTGGAAAAAAATTACAAAACTTATTATTAAATAATTCTATTCATTTTAACTTGTACGGAGGCATTCCTATTCTGAAATTTCACAAGGGAATACAGTTCAAAAACATTCTGCAGAAGTTACAGATATTATAGTAAGGTGGGGAACTATTTAAAAAGGCAGGTGTGGGGTGAAAAAAAGAAATAAAAGTGAGAAAAAAAAATTTACGATCGCAAAAGGGTTAACCCATAAAATATATGCCGAGAGAAAAGTGGAGCACAGCCTCATGGAACGCGATAACAATGCGATAACTTACAGCTGTTCATATATGCAGCACACACACACAAAAAAAGTAAATAAAATTAAGCAGTACGAATGATAAGAAAATATATAAGCGCATATCTCTTAGATAAAAAATAAATAGTAATGAAAATTAAATAATTATTCTAGCTGATATTTCATTTTTATACTTTGAACACCTTTAGATAACGGAATTTTTTCTATGTACACAGTGGCTATAATTAAACGTTAAGGTGTTTAGAGTTCGATTATAAAAAATCTATTTGTCCAAACAGAACAAAACTTTGTGTATATATATGAGCGTACGCAAAATTTTCGTAAAAAAAGGAGAGGGGGGGGGGAGTATAAAAAATAGTTGGTACATTTTCTTAGTACTTTTACTATTTTAGAAAAATTGGGGAAGGGGTCCACCTCCGAACTTCCGCTTTGCATACGCCCATGTGTACATACTGTTTAGGGGAATAAATTTAAAAAGAAAGAAATGAGTTCAGATGTTGACTACAAGAGGTAAAATTGGCATTTCAGGCTGAATTTGACTAGTAATATAGCACAGGAGTTTTAAAAAAAAGAAACATTTTGCATGATTGTCTAACATTTTATGTCTAACGTTATTTAATGAAATAAATTTCCGACATTTACATTTAGTTTTTTAACATTTACAATTTGTATATTGTAAGTTGTTTCCATTCTTATTTTACAGACCAATCAAACCCGAAATGCCACTTTTGCCCCTAGTAGCAATCTGAAATCTTTTGTTTCTTATTAAATCCATTCCTCATGTATTAACTAGTATTTACATCAAGTTTTGTAGCTTTTTACACAATAGATTTTTTATGATTGAGTTATCAAAATATCGCATTTAATCTCTTACCAGTGTCACCCGAACCCAGTCCGGGCAACAGTATGTTTCTCAAGCGAGCAATATTTGCGATTAATCAAATGCAATTTGATTTGCACATTATTTGATTCTTTACATGAAGATCGAGCTGAGTAACATTTAATATTCGAATAGACATACATTTAAATATACAATTGACTATTTCCATGTTATTCTTATTTATACTTGCGTAGTGTTGACTCTAGAAAAAAAGGGGCGCCGGGCGGGAATTTTTCAAAAGGGAACACTATTCTAAAAAAAAGGGCACATTTTTCAAAAAGGAAACATTCTTTAAAAAAATAGTACATTTTTTCAAAAAGGGAACACTATTCTAAAAAATAAGAGCAATTTTTTTTTCAGAAAGGGCACACCTAAGAACAAGGTACAATTGTACTTTTTTCACAAAAAATATTTTGAACTGGTTTGTTTAGAGTCCCTAGAATTTGCGATATTTTCCTGGGATCAATTGAATTGCCACGGGGCGCATATGAAGTATTAAAAAGTGTAACTGGGCGCATAGGAGGGGTTTAAAAGAGCCGCCGGGAGCAAAAAAAGAAATAAAAAGGGCCGCCGGGCGCAAAAAAGAAATAAAAAGAGCCACCGAGCGCTGCGCCCTGCTAAAGCGGCTTAGAGTCAACACTACTTGCGGATGACAGGAGTGGGGGTCTTGCTATACTGTTACGCCTCCTACTTCACATATACAATAAAGTTTAAGCAAAGAACTAGTATCTTGTATTAAATACGCCAGTCTTAAACACTTCGGTCTTAAAAATTTAAGTTTTTGTACGCAAGGCCGACTGGTGTTACAGAAACCCACGCATTATTTAGCGATTTTATCCCAAATCCTCTTAAAACTCATTATTTTTTATGCTTAGCATTTGGCTGATTTTTTATTCAACAATGTGAACTGCTGTGTATTTTTCAAGCATTTGTGCTTCCAGACGGCCATTTTTAATAGACAGTATGTGGTTTGTAGTAAAGTTCTGCGTGTGCTCAGTATAACCCCCTCTAAACCCGCAAATCCTATTTAAATTCAACCCGGTTGGTTGTGTTCATGACGGCCAATTATCAGCACGAGGGATATAGGCCCGAAGGGGGTGAGTTCCCTCCATGGAGGTCTTTCTAAGGGAACCTAACCCGTATTTACGCTTGGAGAACCAAGGTTCGAAGAAAATCACGAAAACTCCGAACGATTAAGCCGACGGGCGCGATTGAGATCGAACTCAGCACCTCCCGTCTACCAGCTTCGAGAGCAGAATCTCTCGGCCACTGGTGGGGCATAAATTCAACCCGATACCCGAGTCTTTCATTTTTCATAAGTTTTCATCGACTTGATCAACTCTGTCCAATCTTGGCCGGGTTGCGGATCAACGACAGATGTTTGATAACCCGAACGGGTGCGGATAAATCGGGTTAACCGATGCGATGCAGCACTCTAGTTTATGGCACACTTTAAGATATCATCTTGGTAACAGCCATATCAAAAACGTTAGTTTAAAAATAAAGTTAATTTATATTAGTAATGATAATATTATATTTAAATATCTATCTTTTAATAGATATAAAATTAATTCTGGGCAGAATGTTTTCATTTTTTTTTTTTTTTATGTGAAAGTTCAATCAGGTGCAGAAGGGAGGTAAACCCTAAAGAATGCTTTGGCCGAGATAATTTGAATATTGCTCACTTTGTAAGTTATTAAATCGACTACACAACATGCACAGATATGCAAAAAAGGGGTTACAGCCGGTACTAATTACCTAGGCACGCCACTCTTAAAGTGCATTCAAGAATCCCGTGTTTAAATGAAATACGAAAAAATAGTGAACTCTGTAAGTTTGCAAGGTAAAATTTTCTAGTTAAAATTACTAATAAGCAAAAAAAGTTAAAGTCAGAACTGACGTCGTATAGGTTCTGTATGTTATTGTTATTAAATAGCTATGAAAAAGCAATTAAAATAAAAATTTATATTTACTATAAAGTCATCAGAAATGGTACAACTGCAGAAAATGTAATCTAGCGAAATGACAGGGGCTTCCAGCTTCAGTTGAAAATGTGTACGGCAGCGGAGCTTTTGGGCATAGACGTTAATATTTTTCTACATTTTGTTAAGGCTATTCTCAAATACAAAAGGGCAACTTTATCTCATAAATTTTAATTTATTTTTGCTCGGAAATGCATGAAACTAGCAGGCGTTGTTGTTCAGAAACTATGTAATCGAACTGTTTTTTTCTTTTTTTTCAAACGCAATAGATCTTTCAGATAATATTGTCAAAATGGGCATTTTGAACCGAATTTCTGCGCAAAAGAAGAATAACCACTCAAGGAAGGGTGAAAAACGTATTTGTCACGTGATCAAATTCGCTTATAACTCAATAAGTAACTTATTTACCATAAAATGGAAAACATAGTTCGATTCCAAATCCCTTCCATAGTCAGGTCTCCATATTTTATATCTTTCCGTTAAAAAATGAATTTGTAAATGTGCCACAACATTTTGCGCTTGTTGAGCAGAGCAGTTGAAGAGTCTTAAGATAGTGAAGTTTAAATTTCAAACATTTACTTTTTAAAAAGTAATTGTTCAACAGGTTTACTTTTTAATACCATAGTTACGAGAATACATTCGAATACCTACCGAGACCCGCAAACTCTCTCTTAGGTGATGAATATGCACACAAAGAATGAAGACGTTATAGGGTCAGCATGTTGGTTATGCTTTTAAACACGAGTGATATAAGAAGTCTCTTCACCAGCCATGTGGCTCAACGACCTTTTAAGCGCGGCCAAAAACACATAACCATTAATCTAAATTTATAATGTTAATTGAGATGTGCATAAAATATATTTAAAATTTTCCCTGCTCCTTTATATATTTTCATGGGAAGACAATGGCTGTCCTGTTATTCATGATTAATTTTAAATTATGTTAAAAAATCGTAAATATCGTTTGCTTAGTCAAAAGTTTTTTTTTTTACTTGTAGTTCTGGTGTATACATTTCTTAACCCCTTGACGATAAAATTTCTTTACATAATTTTTCATCTTTAATCACCGGATATTTTAAATATAAACTTTTGCCTGATTCAATCCAAGAAATGCATTGAATAAATATGGAAAAAAATTCAATTAAAAATTACTGGTAGGGGAATAATCGAAGATTCTGAGCACATTATGCTTCACGACAAAAATAACGCTCGTGGCAAAAAAGTTAACACTAATTAAACATTATTCAAAATTAATTACATTTGAACTATATATTTCTACATTTTAAAGAAAAATTACTGAGAAAATGTCTGATTTATTAAAGGCAAGAGTCAGATTTTTATTTCTTCAGATCTTAAAAATTCTGCATTATTATTACGTTTTATGCATATTATGTAGCTAAAATCTTGTTAGGATTGAACTTTGTCGCAGATAAAGTTGGCATCCAAAAACATTTTACTCCACTATTTACAAACAGCAATATTAGCCACCTATTTCTACAACATTTGTAATAGAAATCTACCACGAAGTATATTGTTTGGAAATAATGATGTTAGAAAAAAATTCGTAACATTTCTTCAGCGACAAACGTTTAACCTTACTGGTTTTTAACTTTGTTATAGTGCTTTTTTTTATACCACTTTTTTTTTAATTTTATCATTTAAATTACACTTTTCTTGCATTATTATACAAGTATGTCGTGGCCCGCCAGGAAAAAAGTTGAGTATGGCTGCTTTAGACGGTAACAGAATTCACCCAGAATGACGATAATAAAATGAGGATGGCGAATGAAAAGCTCATACAATATTATTATTAAAACAGGGAGAAATCCCGTTCTCCATAGTTAACGAGTTGCTAACAATCGGAATTACAACATATTTATCAATATGATAGGAAATAGACGTACGATATTGTATCAAAGACATTTTAAACTTAATTTTCCATAATTCTACCATTACAAACAATGGTAAATAAAGCGTTATTTTTAGAAATCAATTTCTTTTCATAACTCAAGGCCGTTTTCATTATTACTAAAAGTCATTATTCTGATACTATTCAACAGAAATTTTTACTACTGGCCATGAAAGGTTATGATTAAACCACTAAATATGAGCGAAAGAGAGAGAGGAGAAAAAAGAAGCCTTTACAAATCGTTTCTCACATTAAAGAATAAGGTAAAACTATCATATAAGAATTGAATTGCAAGAAGAGAAGGGAAAGGGAATAGTAGCCAAACAACCCTTTATAGGTTTCAAGGTTTTTTAGAACTTGTGACTCAGAATAAATGATGATTTTAAGATGACGTGATTTGTAGTTATGTAGTTATGTTACAGGGGATCTCCTCTAAAGGAAATGTGTAGGTAAGCATTTATTTTCGCGCCCGCCCCCCTCCCCTTATAGGGTAACAAGAAATATCTTTTTCTAAGGTGTTTTGATTCTTTTAATATATTTTAGTACATAAATTTACTGCCTAAAATCAGAAACATAGATTTATTTAGAAAATGACAATGTACACGGTGTCTCATAAGTTTGTTCATATGTCAAAAATTCATAAAAAATTAATAAATTGTCGTATCGGAATGTGGTTTTCTTTATAAAACTTATCACAGAGTTGATTTTCTTCATGCAGTAGAAAAAAAAATAGTTTAAAAGAACCATCAGTTACTTAAGATTTCAAAAAATCATGCAAATTTAATAAATTGTCAGATCTGAGAGTGCGCTTTACGCCATAAAACTTGTCAAAGGGAAATTTTTCGTGGCAAAAGGGAAAGATCGTTCCAAGATACCCATAAATAAGCTCAGATTTCAAAAATTCATACATATTTATCAAGTTGTTGTATCACAGTCTGGTTTACACCATGGCTTCCCAATAAAGTAGATTTTTAGTGGCAAAAAGGAAAAGGGAAAAAAGAGTCCCATAAATCCATTCGCATTTTTAAAAAATACAAAAAAATTGCAAGTTGTATCGTAATGTGCTTTGCACCATAAGACTTGACAAATGGTCGAAAGTTTTATAGCAAAAATTAGTTCAATGAAAATTTCAACTATTTTTTCTTTTGCCACAAAATGCTAACACTTTGAAAAATCTTATGGTGCAAACTGTACAACACGACAATTTGTTAATTTTTTAAATGTGAACGGCCTTTTATTTGAATCATATTAATTTGAGTTTTTTTTCGATACGAAGCGCTAATAACACCACCATAGTTTTTGAAAAATAAAGTAAAACATTTAAGAAAACTATGTTGTGAGTGCTTCATATAAAAAAGAATCAAATTTATAGAATCGAAAGACTTCAAATTCTGTAAATATACCTGTTTCTGATATTCTATAACTTTTTTAAACAAGTTTCAAACAAAAATTAATCAGAGCGACAGTATATATAGATCATAAATTATATTAAAACAATCAAAACGTCTTAGAAACAAGAAGGAAAAATCATGCATCAGGCATAGATTATGAAACACTTTCCTAGACTAACAAAATATTAAGAAATTTCGTTTTTCCATTAAATAAAATGAGACATCCAAATAAGCAATTTAAGTAATACATAACTTAGTAAAAATCCGTTTTCAGCAAATGCCGTTCATATTGTGTGCGAATTCTTTTGAGCAGACCTGAATATAATTTATAGAATGCATACACACCATATAATGCACTAAAAATTAGACAAGTTTAAAAATGCATACCACTGCGGAAAACATATACTTCCAGCAATCATCGATCATAGTCAGTCCTGAAACTAAATTCTTTGGTGCATCTCTGTTAACGAAAAATAAATGCTACGCACTCCATAATCAATAGAAAACATGCTGTATTGTACCGCAGTGATAATTTTAAATTTCATTATGTTTGAAGTATCATCACATCATTAAAATGCACCGTAAACAATTTTTCCCTGTACACCATAATGTAATAGAATTCTTTTGTACGACCCTGTAAACCAACTATAAATGCTACCTATTCTATACTTAGTAAGCATCTCGTAGTCTATCTCACTGATGCATATCAATCTCATTAGATTTGAAATAGCGTAACATCAATAAAATGCACCACAAATGATTTTCCTCTTAGACAATAATGTAAACGAAAATCTTTTGTGTGTCCCTGTAAACGAACTATAAATGCTACACAGTTCATTTTCAATACCTAACATTCTAAAGCATACTTCAATTACATATGAAAATTGCATGGCAATCCTCGTATATTTACAAGAGTTAGAGTACAGCTAGACGGAAAAAACGAATTCATAAACACTTTTCAACTATGTTGGAAAGTGTTAAAGGAGAAAAAATTACCCTAGGAGAGAAGGGGGGGGGGGGTGATAATGCAATTAACTTCTTATTTATTTTGTTTGTTTGAGTTATGCCACTTGTGGAATAATTTTCGACATGATAAATTCAAGGTTTAAATTGGCCAACGTATATACACATTCGAGGCTCGACATGAAATATATGAAATGTTCTATAACACACATTTATTTCAAAAGTGATAACTCTAAATGTAAAGTTTTTTAGAAAAGCAAAAACTTTTCGAGATTCACTCGAGTTCCTATTTAAATAAAGCATTTACTTTCTCTCTCTCTTTCTCCCCCCCCCCTTTTTTTAGTTATGCCACTTGTGAAATAATTTTCGACATGATAAATCGGCCACGTATGCATTAAAACTGCCAATTAGCTTATAAATATCATTTTCTTTTCATATATTCTTCTTTTATAACATTTTATTTCAAGCAAGCAGACTTTCAACCTCATTCGGAATTTTCAAATGAACTTAAAGAAAACATGTGATAACTTTACACTTCTACAATCATTCGTCGAATGTTCTGTTCTTATAAACTTTTTAATTTTTAAATAGTAAATTGTTGAAGTTACAAACTATGCCACAAATATTTTTCTTTTTCGCGATTTATTAAAAAGATGATTTTCTACGGCTTGGTGAGCTGCAAAAAGCATAAAATTTAAAATTACACTGTAAAAAAATTATATTGGTTACCAGTACAATTTCCGCAATTTAAGGGGGGGGGGGCGATGAAAGTGATTTTCGTGGATGTGTCAGTGTGGATTTGAGAATATCCGACAGATAATGATAAATCTTCCTTTTCTCTATTTTTTTTTTTTTTTTACTCTGCAAAAGAAAAAAATCCTGTAAAATCAGGAAATTGTAGGGGAGAGTGGGGTGGAATAGGACAGTAGGTTTTTTACTCTTTTATGTGTCATTGTCATTCTAAGCATTTCATTAATCGCACACTAGATGATGCAATGGTAGCCCAATCTTCAGTTGAAAAAAGTTGCTGATCTGCATAAGCTTGCAATTGCATAAAGGAAAAAATTATTTCAAGAATCAAAAGTAAATTTGCTTCATATACTTTTATACTGCTTCATATACTGTTTCGCTTTCTGTATATTAATGACTTGTTTATGCGCAGATGTAATAGTTTCCCTATTTATGGAACATTATACGGTATGTTATCCATAATTTAAACTAAACTTAAAAGCATTATTTTTGTTTATATAAGAAGTTTAACATAAAAGAAGGTAGTGGGGAGGAATCAGAAGTCCGATTCCTTCTTTTTAAAAAGGTGAATGTAAATTGCTAATATATTAATTATAACATTGATAACATATTCATTTACTTCAAAATGTAAATAAATTGAACTGATGATTTTTTTATGTCATCTGTGAATGACAATCCTGAATTTTCCTTCCAGTGATGAAGATACCGGAATTTGATATTGTGGCACAGACAGTATCAACCTACGATTTTTGTTAGACTGCATATGTAGCCGACAATAGATAATTTGTGTCTTATCATACTTCGTTTTATAGCTGTCCCATACCTCCCTGTCAGTGTGGGGGAAAGGACGGTACGTGACACATTTTAAAACTTACAATTTCTCTAATTGTAAAACTGTTTCTGCAAATTATGTTTCTATATTGTTGAATGACATTAGGAAGTGTTTCTTTTGTATTCCATAAATTGAAATTTTTGTTTTTGCGACAAGCAAAGTTGATTTTCTTATTTTTGTAAAAAGTGTCCCATTCCTCCTCTCTCTCCACTACTGAAAAAATACGATAATTATTTTTAGAGTATAAAAATATAAAAAATCCCAAAGCCTTAGCTAACACGACAAATTAATTAGGCTCTTAGCACTATTATCTGTCAAGGATATTCTTAAATCCATATTCTCTCTTTTCTGACACATTCCCGAAATAATGTCATCGGAGAAAAAAATCCGTAAAAATCCGGATATTGTACTAGGCTTTTTTTTTTCTTTTACAACCTAAATTAAAAATAATCTTTTTATTTTAAGTGTAGCATTGAAATTTCGCCCCCAATCAATACTATTCTTACATAAAAATTTCTGCAGAAAGCTCACTTTAAAAATAAACAATTAAATTTAAAAAATCAAAAACCTGACTGCGTTAAAAGCGAACTAATTAATTATTTCTCATCAATGTGAAACTATTTTTTTTCCAATTCCTACTATTAGCTCACACTCTCGCTGTATATATCTTGTTCAAATTTTCAATCGTTAATAAAATACTTATTATTCATCCAATCAAGCGCAAATAATTTTTTTTAACTTGTAGTGGATGACACTTGATGTTAATCCAGTTTTTTTAAATATTAATTCATTAATTAAATTAAATTAATTAATTTCCAATCATCGAGAGAGCCCTCTTCTTGATCAAGGTATTTTAAGACTGAGAGAGCCCTCTTCTTGATCAAGGCATTTTAAGCGCCAGTCAAGAGAAAGGAAGAATGGGAGAAAAAAAAATTCTCTTATTGACCTAAGTAGGAATTGACTTAAAATATTTTTTTTATATTACTTGTTTATATTACTTACCCATTTTTTTTTATTTACTTGTATTTATGACTTTTAAGTTGTGTTTAATTGTTAGTTCCTATCTATAAACACTGTTCTGATGAGGTCTATAGATGTCTATGATGGTTACAGTTGCAGTAAAGCTAGCGATTCTGCATACACTTCCAGGTTGTATAATATTTTGACGGCGGAGCTTCTGACTGTAAAATAGTCAATGAAACATCGTCTTCATTTTGAAAGACCTATCCAATGATATGCCACCCAATAGGGTGCGTAAATTTTTTTCGTCTCTACCGCCGCCGCTATTTTGAATTTATAAAAACAAAACCTAGCCTATAACCATCGGGCCGTTAAGACGAATTGATAGAGACCCCATTCATTAAAATCCATCTAGCCGTTGAGATGTTTCGAGGGTATAAAGAAATCCACATACACAGATACGCGTGAAACACATAACCCTTCTTTTCAGTCGGATAAAAATGTGGTTTAGAGCGCTTTGCTGCTAGTGAATAGATGCAGGATTCTGTGAGGAAGAAACGATCGCAGCATCCACAAAACCAATTTACAGGAGCACAAAAACTGGCTAATGCCCTGGCTGCGCACACAAGTTCCTTTGTCAAACCCTGTTTCGATGCATATTTAAACTGTAGCTAAATTTAAATTTAGACTTATTGGTCTGGTTTTTACTTTAAGAAAATATTGCTTGGCTCATGATGCATTGAAAAAAGCTTTTTTTTAAATCAGTTAAAAAAATAGTTCGCCAGAAAATTAAAATAAAAAATATCCCGCAATTTTAAGTAGTTTCTTAAGCAGAAATAACTTTCTCCATATTAAAGTCAACATCAGCATGCTTATAAATGATCAACTTCCATTTTTGAGGAATTTTTACTACGCATTCTCGAAATTGCTTTCATATTTATTTGAACAAAAGAAAGTTAGAATGCTTGGAATTCCTAGAATGACTATCATTTTCTTTTTTCCTCTCTAATTTTCTGAAGTTTTTATATCTTTTAAAAACCTTGCATGAATAAAGTTTTTTCTTAAAACATCACTTGCCTTGATGTTAATAGGCTAATTTTTATGGTCAAACTTTGATTTTTAAAGTTTGGATGCTTGAGAGAGCTAATAAACTAACATTGGAGACAAAAAAGTTGTATCGGTTTTTTAAAGCGTAATTTGTAATTTATAAGAAAACGGGAATTATTAATTTTTACTGCGGAAACGTTGTCTATTCATATGTATTTTGGAAAACTCATCTGATTTAATTAATCTGTTTCTCTATTTTTATGCTTATAAATGCACATCTTTTACCTTGATAGGATTTTTATCACGCATTCCCGAAATTCCTCTCATATATACGATACGACAAAACGAAGTCAGAATGCTTGGAATTCTTAGAATGATTATTTTTTACATTTGTAGTTCTCAACAACTTTCATGTCTTTTAAATATTTTGCATGAATAGTTTTTCCTCGTACATCACTTGCCTTGAGTGAAATAGAGTAATATTTTCGGTCAAATTTTGATCGAATACTTAATAGTATATAACTCAAAAAAAAAAAAATAAATAAATAAATAAATAAATAAAAATAAAAAACTATTGGAGAGATGAATTTTGTATGGTATCTTTTAAATTGTAATTTGTATTTTGAAAGAGAATAATAGGATTACTAATTTGCGTTGCAAAAAATAGATATATCTTTTTTTTTTTTTTTTTTTGAAGAATAACTTGTATTTTACAAGAGCCTTTAAAACTTCAATTTCGATCAAAATTTTAATTTTATGTTTTTTTTTTAATTAATATAAAAATTTCACCATTTTCTTTCTATATTCGTTATAATATGTTCTTCAATATTATGCTTATAAATGATTATCTACCTTAATAGAGTTTTTATCACACGTTTTCAAAATTCCTTACAGGATGTTAAGGAATGTTAAAGTTAGAATATCCGGAACTATTTCTAATTTTTCTACTTTTTTAAATATTTTAAAACTTTAAATTAACTTTTTTCTTACTACCATGAAAAAAAAAGTTCTCGATAATATTTGAATTTTTAAAATTTGAATGGTTAATAATGTAATGGAAACAATATTAGAGACATGAAATTTGTGTGACTTTTTTATAGAAAAAAAGAATAACTTGTATTTTACGAGAGAACAGAAATTATTAAGGTATCTGTATGCCTGTAAAACGTCAATTTCGATTAAAATTTTAGTTTTCTGAGGGGTTTTTTTTTTATTATTAATATAAAATTTTAATTTTTTTCTTTCGATATTCGTTGAAATTTTTGTTTTTATATTTCTTACAAACTTTAATAAACTAAACTGAAAGTTGTTTTTTATTTTCCTCAAAAGTGCTTTTTTTTTTTTTTTTTTAAATTGTCATAACCCAACAAATAATAGTTAAATTATCACAAAATTTTTAACTTATGTTTATTATATTTTAAATATATATTCAAAGAAAGTAGGCTATTCTTATAATGATTGATTGAAAAGTTTATGAGTTAGACAGTTTTAATTTATGAATTACTAACCTTTTTCAGGAATTTTCAGCATTATTTGTCTTTTTATACCTATAACTTTTAAAATATTCATTTTATTGTCATAAACAGTATCTTTCTTGTATAGCATTATTATATTTATTATGGAATTCATAAATTGTATTTATATTTAATAGTTGTAAATTTAAACAGTTTTAAGAAAATAAAAAATATCGATTAATTTTACACTATTTTTTAAAGTAAAATATTAAATTAAATTTAATTACTTATTTGTGTGTTTATGTCACATTTTTATGACATTTTTAATAATAATTAACAATTTTAAACTTAAAATTTACAAAAATTCAAAAAATTTGTTCCGAAAGTATACAGATACCTTAACACTAGAACCGACAAGGCGGTTATTTTGACCGTTTCGAAACTTTCATTCCGTACCAATTTGTTTCTATTTAGAGTATAACTTTCAGTTTCCGTGACTTTTCCTATATTTCGAAAAGCTATGATATGCCAATGATAAATTTTCCAGTCAGCCAAAATTTATGAAGTATTGCAGTAGTATGCCTAGAACCACCGAAACGGTCAAAATGACCGCCGTCAATTTTAATGCGCATTTTATCTAGTAGATGTTGCAACAGTCCATGTTTCAATAAAGGTTACAGCATTACCACAGATAACTTCTTTACTTCACTGCCCTTTGCAGAAAAGCCGAAGTCACTAAAAACAAGCATTGTTGGCACAGTCAATCGCGGACGAAAAACAAATTTCACAGCCCATAAAATCAGAAAAAAAATCTTTGTACGGAGGCCAAATTCTTGCCAAAGATGATATTACGTTGAGTTTATCAAAGGAAGTAAAATAAATATGTTTTAATTGTAAGTTCCTGACATCCATCAGTTACATTTGAAACTGGTCAAACACTTACCATAAACCGTAAAGTTATATAATTCTACAAAATTTGGCGTCGAAGTGCCCGACCAAAATGCACGGAAGTATTCTACAAAAGCTGGCTATAGACGATGATCTCAACAAGTACTTTATAATTTTCTTGATCTAGTGGGCATCAATTCTGAAAAACACAGTAAAAAAATGTGTTCAATACCAATATTTTGTTAAAAAGAAATCCGCTTTCTGTAATCCCTTTATATTATTCGTGGTATTCTCTAGAAGAAAATACTGGTAGTTTCCTCTTTTTATTGACTGTGTTTTTCCCTGACCACTCACCACCCTGAATATTGTATTGCTCAGGGGATAAATATAAATGTTTGTTTTCACCAAATTTATTCTTGTTTTTAGCAATTTCGATTTCTCATGAAAAATATTTTTTACTATAAAAATATTCTTAAAATATAAAATATAAATTATATATATATATATGTATCAATATAATATAACATAATAAAATATAAAAAATATAATAAAAATTATGAAATATATATTATTATATGGGCAATGATGGTAATAACAGTAATAAACGATACTAAGAGTAAAAAATGGTTGAGCATGGTAATCCACAACCACATCCAGGGACGTAGCTACAGGGGGGGTGTGGGGGGGTGCGACACCCCCCCACTTCGGTAAACTCATATACATTCGGTAATTTCACTTTCGTTCAAAAACTGTATCATTTGGCTCTATTTTTTTTTTTTTTTTTTTTTTAAGAATTTTTAAAAACATATTACAAAACAGAAAACAATGTCAAAAAATATTTAAAATTATTAAATATTTTCTGATTAGAAACTAACCTTTCTCTTTGCATTAAGTAATTTTTTTTTCGCTCGGAGTCGATTGCAATTTCACTTTTTAGCTATTCCATGTATGTAAGAAGGGGAGGGAGGAGGGGGGTATCCATGATACAGTATCCCTTAGAAGATTAAATATACCTTCTTCCTATTTTTATGCAGTATCCCTGTAGAGAATATCTTCGCTTTATTCAAGAAAGGAATCTGAAGAAAAATGCCCTGAGGGTAAATGCGTACACTCCGTGACCAATGCAAATGAAATTAGAAGGCCAGACTTCTTGTTCGTTAAAATTCGTTTTGCTGGACTCTGAAAACTATGGGGGTGGGGGGGGGGGGTGGATATTTCGCGGTTTTTTTAGGGGACAGGATGTCACCAGATCTTTACATCTTTACTGTTGTATTGTCTATTTTTCAAAGCCAAAAATAAGAGAAAACCGGGAATTTTTTCTTATCAAAGAAAATTAAAACGGTGTAATAAAATTACATCAGCTACTAAGGATGTACTGAACAGTGATTTTGACCGAATACCGAATATTCGGCTAGCCGAGCAGTAACTATTCGGCCAAATACCAAATATTCGGCTGGTCGAATATTTTAAAATTTTATTAATTAAAAAAGTTTCATATTTCATGGCTTCTTCTGGGGAATTAAACCAAGTGAATATATATTTTTTTTAATTCTAAGACAAACAACTTAGCAAAAATAACTTTTCTACCGAATATTCGGCCTACAGGCGAATCGTATACCGAATATTCGGATAGCCGAATTAACTGTTTGGCCGAATGCCGAATATTCGGCCAGCCGAGTAGTAACTATTCTGCCAAATATCAAGTACTCGGCTGGTCGAATACTTTTATATTTCAAAGATTAGAGGCATTAAAATGTTAAATTTTAAAATAATTTACATAATATTTAAAGCAGAAACTTACATATTGATAAACAAGAACTTTTCACAAGTAAATGTTATACATGAAAAAAATCTGGTTTGGGGTCTCTCTTCTTAAATGAAGAGAATTTTAAAATTTTATTAATTAAAGTTTGATATTTCATAGCTTCTTCAGATGAATTGTTATCCAAGTGAATATATATTTTTTTAAATTCTAAAACAAACAGCTCAGCAAAAATAACTTTTCTACTGTCTTTGATTTAGCAAGAAAGTTTTTAAATGCATCTTAGATCAGTGTTTCGAATGGGCGATTATTTTCAGAGATTGTAAACATACACATTGTTCCTAAAAAAATTGTAACAAACTTTCAACAGAGATAATGTGGTTAAGACAAAAAAGTTTTGAACAAGAAACAACACCTCACTCCATTTATTCCATCAAAATTACAATACATTCAGTCAAATATTCTGGGTGTGCAACTACAAGCCGAAACTGAATTTTCATTCACAACTTTATCAGTAAATGAAGATATTTTAGCAAGATTTGTTTCATATTAATTTAGTTTGTATTAAATGTGATGATATCATTGAGAATGACTGAATTTTGGCCAGTGACGCAGTATAAATACTATATATTGTATTCTGAATAAAGGAATGTCTACCTCATAGTTGTTTAAATATGAAAAGTGGCAATTTCCAGCACTTCTCATCATGATATTATATTCCACAGAAATCAAAGCAAGTTTGTTAAAATTGTATTCCGCGTCAATAGTCAGGCCTGCCAATATGCTTAATAAACTGTCAAGTGCGAGCATTACTCGCGCACAGAGGGTTCCGTAAAATAAATACATGAATTTGTAATTGTATTAAAAAAAAAAAGTTGCTAAAAGAATATTAAGACTTTTTAAAAAACTATATAACGTAGGGTTGGGTATAACTGTATATATTAGAAAAGTGTAATCGGGTATACCATGAAAGTTCAAAGAGATATATGGAACAATATCAAATATAGCTATTCGTATAACTCTTTTTTTAATATTATCCTAATCTGTTTATGATGAACTTAATTCGGTACTGACAATAAAGGCAGTGCATAGTTAAACTTCATTTGGCATTTCATGAAACTAAATTCAGCGTAGTAATAACCTTTATTTCTACAGTGTATCTAAAACAAAACCTTTGTTCAAAGTTTAAATTGGGCATTGTGCTAAGCGCGCTTCGAATTGAGGTCTCAAAGTTGCAACGCCGCCTTGGTCAGTGCCGCGTTTTTCCAGATAGGTATTTAATTAACTTTTAAAGTAACTCGAGGCGTATTGAGAGATACAATCAATACAAACTATCGCGAATCTCACAGTATTTATGCGATTCATTCTAATTAAATATTTCGAGGGCGATGCCCTTAAAAAACGGACACCTAATTTTAATTCCAAAACAGACAAATGGCACCAAGAATATTTAATTAAAATTTTTCTTTTATCATGTACGTAAAAATAAGCAAGTTCGCATTTTCTAATAAATTCGTTTATAAATTCTGGTGTCAGTTCATTATTTCATAAGTTTGTAAATAGAATTACTCTGTGCCGGAAAGGATTAAGTGGTCGCAGGACTCTTAAAGCTTCAAAATTTAAGAAATTTTAATTTTTTTAGATGTTAAACTCCTATCTTTTCTGAATATTTTGATATAATTGTTTCCTTGAAATTCCCATTAGAACAGAAGTTTTGCCTTTTAGAATTATACCCGCTCAATAGCTGAAGCGGCGTTTCCGAAACTTTAAAGTCATTATTTTCCAAATGGCGTTTTTGGGTATAACGCGCAGGATACCTCAAAAACTTCTGAATATTTTTTCATGAAATTTTCCAAACATATATTCCATGTTATTCTGTATAAACTGAATCTAAAATTTCCTTTTTATTGTTAAAAAAAATATTTTTTTAGGTGATTTTACTGTTGAAATTTTCAAAATTTTGTACTAGCTAAATGCAGCATTGCATTAAAAATATAAAAATGCTTTAAATACAAATTTGTTCAGGGAAATTATTACAATCGGAAGTATAAGTAAGCACCAAAATTTTCATTCTAATTGCAATATTTATTTTGTAATCCTACGCGTAAACTGTTACGCCAATTTTTTGTTCGACAAATGTCTAACAGTTTCAAGCCCCCTATAAATACTAATTCTGTATCTTCCAATTTTTTAAATACATGAAACGAAAAAACATACTTATATCTTTCATTCCAATTAAAATTGTGTTTTAAAATCATATACATTTTAAGACATTAAATGTTGAAAATGGTCTTTTTTTCATTTTTTCCACTTTTTAAAGTCCCGAGACCCCTTAAATTAGTATGTTTTTAACAATTTGATGTTTATTCCTTTTATACTGTTACTGGACATTACATTACACATATATATCATTAAAAGTCGTTAACTAGGCATAGACAGGGGTGCAGAAAATGTTTCTACTCCCAACATTTCCCCCAATCCACACGAAAATTTCCCCAAAATTTTACGGTATGTTATAGGTAAGTGCTGTATTACCGTAGGTATAGAAAATTTATTTTTCAAATATTTCTCAACTTATGCGCGTGTATATATGGCAGGGGTGATTCTGAGTGAAAAAAAAATTTCCTAAAATTCACAGCAAATTTTCTGAAAGTTTACAGCAGAGTGGTGGAAATCCACTCCCAATACTATGTATTTTTCATAAATCTTTTGACGCAATTCGCGTTTTTTCGCGATCTTTTGACGAGATTTGCAGTTATTTCTCCTTCCTCTTGACGAAATTCGCAGTTGTTTTGCCATCATTTGATGAAATTCGCGGTTGTTTTGCGATCGTTTGGCAAAATTTGCGGTTCTTTCGTGGTCTTTTGACGAAATTTGCAGTTTTTTGCGACCTTTTAACGAAATTTGCGATTCTTTCGTGATTTTTTGGCGAAATTTGCGATTCTTTCGTGATCTTTTGACGAAATTTGCAGATTTTTTGCGATCTTTTAACGAAATTTGCGGTTATTTCGCCCCTTTTGACGAAATGCGCGGTTGTTTCGCAATCTTTTGACAAAATTTGCGTTTATTTCGCGATCTTTTGAGTAAATTTACGTTCATTTTGCGATGTTATGACGAAATTTGCGGTTTTTTCGCTTTTCTTTGACGAAATAGAAGGTTATTCGCCCTGTTTTGACGAAAATCGCGGTTATTTCGCCATGTTTGGACGAAAATCGCGGTTGTTTTGCGATCTTTTGACGAAATTCGAGGTTGTTTCGTGATCTTTTGACGAAATTTGCTATTGTTTCGCGAATGTTTCGTGATCTTTTGACGAAATTTGCGATTGTTTCGCGATCTTTTGGCGAAATGTGCATTTATTTTGCGATCTTTTGACAAAATTTGTGTTCATTTCGATCTTTTGACGAAACCTGCGGTTATTTCGCGATCTTTTCAAGAAACCTGCGGTTCTTTCGCAATCTTTTGACGAAATTTGCGGTTCTTTCGCGATCTTTTGACGAAATTTGCGGTTCTTTAGCGATCTTCTGACGAAATGTGCGGTTATTTTGCGATCTTGTGACGAAATTCGCGTTTTCTCCGTAATTCTTCGCGAAAATTCGCGGTATTTTTATGCCCGTATTTTCAAATAACCGATTTTTTTTTTTTTTTTTTTTTTTTTTTTTTTTTTTTTTAAACTGAATGTCTTAAACTTTCGGAAAATTCGGAACATAATCACCCCTGATATACGGTACATATTATTCTGAGATCGATTTTGTGAAGGTCGCCATACGGATATTTTTATTTGTACTGAAATTGTTCTATCTCAGGGAATTATGGAATTCGTTGTTAAAATCGAAATCAATTGTGTATGTTTCTAAAAAATTTCCCCAGGGGGTTAAAATTTCCCCCGATCCTAGATCGCCGGATCGGACATATTCTGCACCCCTGGGCATAGAGTACGCCGCCCTGTCCTTGTGTATGTCCAAACTGACCGTACCTTTAAGGGTTAATATCTCAGCTAATTACCGATGATTTTTTTCGAAAATCATTATCAACAATGCTTTTATTCTTCTGCAACGATAGGTATATTCAGCGATGCTCAACAATTTTTCTGAATGCCCGTAAATCGAAATTTGTGTATAACAGAAAAATGCTAATTACTCAAAAACTATGTGACCTAGGGTAATCGCTATAATTTTCCGGCAAGGTTTATATTAACGTCTACTACCTCTAATTTTTTCATAATTTTAGTTTCAGTAGATTCGGAATTAGATGGGGGGAACATATTTTTGCGCTAGATTTTCAACAATATATTTGAAAATATAATACCTAAAATTAAAAAGAATGTATTTTTGAGTTCAGCGTTACAAAAGCTTTCACAGGATACCCCACATGATATACAAAGAAAAGATTTTTTTTTTTTCAAGTAGCATAATTAGCCCCTCTACTTTTTTGCTAAATATATTTATGAATGTTTATTAATCTGAAAATATGTGGGTTAATGTTCTTTATTACTTCCCCGAATTTGAACTTTCCATGTTCCATAGTTTACGATTAAAATGGCTGTGACAGACAGACAGACGGGCAGACACGGGAGTGATCTTATAATGGTTCCGTTTTTACTTTTTAAGTACGGAACCCTAAAAATGAGACAGAAAATGTGTCAGAAAATTTTGCGTTGTTCAGTAGGAAGCTCGAGAACTGCTTTAAAAGAAAAATAAGATAGAGAACTATAAAATATTGGAATTTTTCCTTTGTAACCTAATATAAACCGACGATATATTTTAAGATCTGGATCTGTTTTTGTCACGGGGTTGTGGAGTGGAGGGTATACGGAGATATACACCGTATAAGCTCTGCTTCTCAAATAAAGCATTAGCGTATACTTCATCGATGAATGTTCATGACTTTGGCGTATACCCTTTGTTTTTTACGACTGCAACACTGGTTCTTGTCATTCAGTTCGAAAAGATATTTTTTATTTATGTTTTTGAACTTATTTTAAAATCATCAGTTGTATTGATATCTAAAGACAAGTGCATTAATCTTTCTTCTAATTGGCGTTTTGAGACATACATTTACTTTCTGCCGCAAAAACTGAAAGCAATTTTTTTCTTTGTTTTCTGAAATGAAAGGATCTCAAATTTAATTTAAGTAAATTAAAAAAAAAAATCCTTTGACTTGAATCAGGCTAATTCATGTAACAGAATCAACGCTACAGCTCACAAAAAAATGCAAGCAAAGTAATTTTGCAGAAAATAAAATAATTTTCCACACTTTCTACCCTCTCCCATTCCATCGAAAAAAAATCTTTGTGTTTTTATTATTGCAAATTAAAATAACAATATTTAATTTTTTATACTAATGCTCAATTGCTCAACATGATATTTGACTATTTCAATTCTGATAACTTTCTATGTTACAAGTTCCAGCTTAAAAATTCATCAGAAAAAATATCGTACAAATAAAGTGTACCTTTGATTAGCCACATTTTGTGGTTTTTAAAAATTATTTAAAGCTGTTCTGAAATCGTAACTTGCATCTTTTTTTACACTTTCGTGAAGAAATTTTCATTTTTAAATAAACGAAATTTGCAGATATTCTTTCTTATTCGTAAACGAATAGTGTTTCTCTTTTTTCCTATAAAGGTAACTGCGGTCTTTCAGAAAATGGTGCAAAGTTGACGTCTGTAACAGATTTTTTTTTAAACGTGACAATCGGCAAAAGATCATTATAAGGTAGCAACTGATTATAACTTAATATGTAATACATTTATCAGAAAATTTAAAAGTGCTATTTGATTTCAAAGCACTTTATGCCTCATGCCTGCTGATTACATGCTTCTGGATTTAAAAAAAAATGTCTACTTAAATGAGTCAGTAATAAATAATTTTGGCAAAACATAAATTAGGCCTGACCAGGCCGAATTAATGTGTCTGTACCGAGCCGGGACTGGTTTCATTCTTACAAGTCTTCACGCGTGAAGAATCGGCCAAAATTTTCAGTCCCGGTTTTCAACCAACCCGTATGAAAATCTTTGTCTCAGCGTGGCCTGGTAGCGAAATACAGTTAAATTAAAATGTAGTAATACGTGTGAAAAAGAACCTGCCTATGACGGAATCCTGTATTAAACTGAAAAATGTGTTGATCCATGCAAAATTAATGTAATAATATGTGAGAAAAGAATATATAACACATTTACACCTATTAACAAGTTGGAAATTGCTCGTCAAACGTGGCAAATGAGGTGCGTTCGTACTATAACTAGTTTTATAATTATTTTTGCACCCCATATTGTACTGAATGCATATTTTTTTGCACTTCATAAGTGCATAGTCTGTAACATCATTAAAATGCTCTTCAATATTTTTTTTTCCCATTCCCTGTAATGTAACAGGAAACTTTTGACCTTTCCTGTAATTAAACTATATTTCCGATTTTCATAAAATTTGAAATGGCTCGACAAAATTTTGCAATAATTATATATTTAAAATTTGAGACCAGTCGGAAGACTGTAACAGCATTAAAATGCTCTTGCAATAATTCTTTCCCATTGGCTGTAATGTAAAGAAAAACTTTTGACTGTCCCTGTAATTAAACTATACATCCGATTTTCATAAAATTCGAAATGGCTCGACAAAATTTTGCAGCAATCATATATTAGAAATTTCAGACCATTCGGTTGGGTAGTTTTTGCTCTGTTATATGCGGGCGGACGGACAGACGGACTGAACGACGACTATAGGTGCTACGTATTTATATAATTACGAATGCACCTAAAAAGGGAACGTGTCTATAATGCATTTTTTAGCTCACAGGCTATCAAAGCCTGAGAGCTTATGTGCTGGCCGGTTCTGTATGTACGTATGCACGTAACGCGATAACTCTTGATAGAAATATCAGATTTGCTTCACATTTTTTTTCTAGGTTCTAAGGAGCTTTTCTGATTAGATTTGAAGGTTCCTTGGTTCAGCATAAAGGGAGAAATAAGGGAGCTAATACCCCTAAATTTAGTGAAATGGTTTTTTTCATGCAGAATTATCTGATTTGCTTCAAATTTGGTATACCAGTTTATTATGTTAAGGAGCTTCCCTGATTAGATTTGGAGGTTCTTTGGTTAAGTATAAAGGGGGAAGAATGGGCTAATCCCTTCATTTATTTTTCGAGGGGCATTATTCTTTGAAATAAGAGTATAATATACAATTTGTGTGAATAGCCTGTGAGCTCAACGCCATCAGTTTAACTGGGAAATTTTCTTTTTATTTACTTTACTGTGCAATTCTGTCTTAGAAGATTTTACTGTATAGCATTTTTTTTAGATTTTTAATTCTCCAATACATGGAATATGGATTAACAAAATTAATGATAATCAAAACATTTGCATATAACAAATAGAGATTTATTTAAAAAAAATATGTATCGCAGCCTACGGCATTTCTATAAAAGTAAAGATTACAAAGAAAAAAAAAGAAAGAAAGAAAGAAAGCTAAGATTAAGTATTTTTGATCAGAATTCCTCGTACAGACAAATTTTTAACCAAATCGACGTAAAAATCAATGCTTTGTAAAAATTCACTCGGGCCGTCCCAGGCTTGGGTCGAGATTTTCATTTTTTTCCGGGCCAGGATGGTCTCAGGCTGAACTTTTAGCTGCTATAACGCCGGGCCAGGCCAATAATTTTTTTCGACAGGCCTGGCCGAGTTCAGGCCTAATTTTTATAATGGGCCGAGTCGAATTTTTTTCTATGGGTCGGCCTGGTCCGGGCCTGAAAATTTCTACTCGTACAGACTTCTAACTTAAAATTTAAAAAGTATTGCAAATTTCAAACTTTGAGTTATAAATAAAAGAAAAAAAGAATTATTTTTTAAATATTTTCTATTGAATTTATTTTTATTGTAATAATAAATAATCAATCTAAATCTGTCTTTTTACACCTCACCCCAAATTACTGCTTTTACCTTTGCCCCCTCCCCCCTCACTAAAGTATCGAGCACGAAAAGCTTAAACCTTAAGTGATGAGGTGATTTTTTTTTTAATAACGTGGTGAGGTGGTGTGTATGCAACCCCAAAATTTGATTTCTTGTCTTGTGCACTCCACAAAATGTAGCGAATTAAAATAAGAAAATCTGCTGTGAATTTTGCATTATTTACTTGAATAAAAACAACTGAAAAAGTACTGTAAGTGTACATACATATACATATAAATACACGTATCTAAATACCACAAAAAAAATTCTTCATAATTGAAATTTCTCTTGGGTGGAAAAACCCTCACTTGATCAGTTAAGGGTTAAAGTCTTTAAAATTACTTTTTTCCTCTGCTTTATTCGTAATTCTGCAATACGATAAATAAATCAGCAGTTATCTACTTCACTCCCTCCATTCATAATTTCTACTACCCTCGCTCCCCCCAGTTTGTAAAATTTTAATTGGTTGAAATTATTTAGTTTTTTGTTAAAATTTTTTGGTCTGTTTATTTATATATTGCTGAAATAATAAATAAATGTCTAATCCCCCCCCTCCCGCTCAAAAGAAAATAATGCGAAAAAATACAAAATACAAATAAATACAAAATACAAATAAATACAAAATTTTAAAAAATACAAAATTTACTATGAACATTCGGTAAATTCGATGTCCACACCCCCCCAAACGAAATGCTCTAGCTACGCCACTGACCACATCGGTCAAAATGACCGCTTTAGCGGTTATAGGTATATGTTTTTTTCGGCGGTTCTAGTGTTAATATGTATTGAAAAAAATCCCGTTCTTCACATGAACTTTGATAAACTAATATGACAGAATATGCTCAGATATTTTAGCAAACAAGCTACAAATTACCACGCGACGATGAATTTTTAAAAGTAAGCAGGGATTAGATTTAATCGTAAAAGTAAGGTTTCCTGAAAAGCTGATCACATTGACATAGAAAATAATATTCAGTGAGATATATGCTACGTTCTGTGATAATTCCCTGTGTAAATACCACGCGCTAAAGACGTGAAATCGTAAAGATTGAGTATTACGCCTTAACAATTTCGGAGTAACACGAAATACTTTCACTACAGATCTTTAGCATATGTAGATATATGAGTCGATATATGCGTCGTAGATATATGCATACCTATTCCTGTCCTTCATAAAAAATAATAATAATAAATATATTTTAAACCTCTTTTAAGTATATTAATTGTGCAAAATTTCAAAATAATTGTTAATACATTTGTTTTTAGGGTCCCGTACTTAAAAAGTAAAAACGGAACCATTATAAGATCACTCCTGGGTCTGTCTGTCCGTCTGTCACAGCCATTTTACTTGTACACTATGGAACGTGGACACTTCACATTGGCTGAAGTAATAAAAGTTATTGAAACACATTTTATAGATTATTAACCCTTCACAAATATATTTAGGAAAAATGTAGAGGTGCTAATTAAGTTACCTGAAAAAAAAATCTTTTCTTTGTATATCGTGTGGGGTATCATGTGAAAGTTTTCGTAACGTCGAACTCAAACATACATTTCTTTTAATTTTATGTATTATAATTTCAAATATATCGTAGAAAATTTAATGCAAAAATATGCCCCCCCCCCTCTATTTCCGAATCTACTGAAACTAAAATTATGAAAAAATTAAGGGTAGTAGAAGTTAATTTAAACCTTGCAGGCAAATTATAGAGATTAACCTAGGTCCATGGTTTTTGAGGAAATCCCATTTTTCCGTTACACACAAATTTCGATTTGCGGGCGTTCAGCAAAGGAGTTGAGGAGTGCTGGAGGTACCTATCGTACAAAAGGATTGTTAATAATGCTTTTCGAAAATTGTCGATAATTAGCTGAGATATTAACCCTTAAAGACACGGGCGGTTTGCTCATAAATGAATTTAAATGAGCAAATAATAAAATGTAGATTTAAGCTACAATTTGTATAAAAGACAAATTTTTTAAATTATCACTCTGCTTTAAATTATCCCACTGCACTGGCTAATCATCAATGGTGTCTGAACGCTAACTATATCTACACTACAAAAAACAGCAAAAAGTTCTTCTATAGCAGAAGAATTTACGAGAATTCGGGGCAACTTCGTAATTATTTACGACCCACGATTCTAGAAATCTTTCCATTATCTTCATAAACTTTTGGTAAAAGAAATTCAAAAATAACATTGCTAGAATTTAATGTTTTAAATCGGGCATGAAAATCGCTAAATGTTGGACATTAATTATATTATTCAATTATAATCCAAGATGTAACATAGTTACATATTTTTTAATGTCCTTTGACGCTTTAGAATCTGAAGAGAATATCTAAAAATTCTACGACTGTAAAAATGAAGATGATTTTATAATTATGTAAGAGTGTGCCCCCATTGTTAACAAACAGCTTTCAAATACAACAACGCGAAAGCTTTCAACATGAAAATCAAAAATGTTAGAATCAGTCTTTTAAGAGGCTTACTTCAGTCACCTGAAAAGACCCGCTCACTAATGCTAATCCTATGGAGGAAATTTTTAAATATATCTCGTTTGCATTTCAGTATTTTTAAACAATTCTTTTTGCATTGGCTAGCTGATATTAATCTGTACAAAGGGTATTTTTTTACACTTTCGGTTTTGTTTACAGATATTTTTAATTAGGACACTTTCATTTTCGAAACCGGTTTAGAAAGTGAAAGCATCATCTTGGAAACAAAATCGAAAAACTAAAAAAAAGCAGATGTAGAGATCAATCTTAGCTATCCGATGAAAAAAAAACATTTACAAATATTAAAATGCAAACGATATAGCTTTAAAAAAATTCTCTATAGGATTTGCATTAGCGAGCGAGTCTTTCCAGATAATTGAAGTAGCCTTTTAACATTTAAGAGTACTAGTACTACATTTCAAATAAAATATTTAGTCTGTGTAATAAATAAAATTTTTGATTATGATAATATCATTTAGTTAAATTTGGATAATTTTTTTAATTGTTTAGAAATCATAATAAAATGTTTTCTATATATTTAATTTTTGTTTGTTTCTTTCTTTATAGCTATCTATCTAATAAACGCCTTTGATATTTTCTAGCTAAAAATACAAACAATCGAAATTAATTGAACAGTGACGTGAATACAATTATATAACATTAATGCGACTTTTTAAATCAAATTTTATGTAACTGAGGAGGGCAAAACTTTGTGGCCATCGATATAAAACCTGAGAAAGAATTTATGAGAGGTCTGTAAGAACTTAGCAGTTAGATCAACTTATCCAGAAGATAAGAAGGTGGGGATGAAAGGCTTTTGAAATTCTTGTGTGGGATTTTATTGTGTTTCCTTTTTTTCAAGATTACGAGCATAAGTTTGTTCTGTTTTTTACACAATTGCGATAAAATTGAAATAAAGTTACTAATTTTATCAGTTATGTTGTCGAAAAGAGTAATAATAAATGTACCCTCTTCTGAATCGTTTTTAAAGAGGATTTTTATCATAAAACATTTAGTTTCAAAAAATTACAAATAAACGCGTCTTTCCGCTTTTGTTATCAGAAAAGACTGAAAATTCATAAAATTTAAAGTATCATGCAAATTATAATTAGAAAACTTTCTCTATGCACTAGCAAGTAAAACAATGAAAGTTTCATTTTTGTAGGAACGAAACTTACCGAGTTGTGATACTTTGAATTTTGTGCCTTCGTAGCATTTTCTTGGGCTAAAAATTCGGGCTTTGATTTTCCATTTTTAGTGTAAGAAAACAACGAAAATTTCAACTTGGTAAGGTTTAGCCCAACTTTATTTGTTTAATATTTTTGTTAAGAGCAAGGAGAACTTTTTCTAGATGTAACTTATAGAATCCAGGTATTGTTTGAAAATTTAAATTTAGTAACTTTTACAAAAATAACTATTTTGACGTAATTAATTGAATTGTTAATGTTATTTAGAACCATAACATACATTTTTGCAATTGGAAATACACCTCTATAAAACTAACAGTTTAGGAATTAGCCATTGATTAGCAATAAGTGACACTGTGTATATCGTTAAAGTCGTTAATCGAAATGTTTAATAAATTATTTCAAGGGCTATTTTAGTGAGTAAATAGTTTTAAAAATACTAGTTATAAAAACTTTCCCAATATTTTGTGAAAATCGTAAGAAAAAATAAGCATAAAAGTAAAAATAGTTTTTTCTAAACACTCTTTTATAAGAATTCAATATTCATCTTGAAAACTGCGTTTAATTTTTTCTTAAAAATTTCCGTTACAATACGTTAATTTGGCGTGACCACCAAACTCGATTTTGAAAAACTAACTGTTTACGTTTAGTAGAAAGCACAATCAAGTGAATTTATTAAAAAACATAAATTTTGCCCTGTTTCTTTTAACAAAAGAGAAAAAAGGAAACATTATTTAAACTATCTTTTTAGGATTTCGAAATTCATTTCTCAGGATATAATCGTAAATTAATTAATATTAAAATATTAATTGATAAAACCGTATTCTTTTAATATTACACTCTTCATTTTTATTTAAAATTTATATTCTACTTTTTACCTTTAAAATGTTTCATTGTTGCAGTTTCCTAGCGATTTGGCAGATTTTTGAGAGCGCTTATTGGCGCATAATTAAATCAATTGTTGTTTAAACTTCCATACAATTGAAAGGTAAAAGGAACCAGTAGTGGGTCACTTAAGGACATTTATCTAATTATTATTAAAGTGTTAGTGAATTCCAAATTATACATTTTTTTTTTTTTAGCCTAGTCCCAAGTTTCATGTAAGAATAAACATTCAAAGTTTCAAAGTATATATTCTTCGGAAAACATAAAAAATAAAAAATGTTACCTTCCTCTATGCCCCAGTAGTGAGCCTAGTAAATTTCTGATCTATGAATCTTTAAGTTTTCGGTTTATCCACCAAATTATTTATAATGTAATAGAGTATATAAATAGTAGTTTAATTTAAAATAAAACATAATATTAAAGAAACAATGTTTTAAATAAAAACTCATCTCTTAATGAAATCTCTAAGAATTTGACAAAACAATCTGTTTTTGAAGACACTCTAGAAAATAATCAAATGTACTAGCATAAAAATATATATATATATATATATATATATTCCAAACAGTTTATGGAAAGTTAACATTAACCCTTTATGTACTGAATTATGAATCATGAAAATTTTATCTTCTAAAGCATTTTTCGTGTATTGCTTAAACTACATTAGGAGATTTACGTAATCATTTAATAATTTTAGAAGGATTTTAGAAGTATTTAATGATTTAGAAGGATTAATTAAATTTGAATTTATAGGGATTTTGTGCAATATTTATAACCCCGCTCAAATCTTTTATTTTAAATATTTTTCTTAGTATTTTGTAGAATTACGAAATGTACAAATATAATGTTCTTACAACAGAAATATAGAAATATTTCCGAATTGGAAGATCCCCCCCCCCCCCCCCCCAACGCCAAGAAAGTTGAAAAGATGCAAAGGCAAAAGTAATCATCCTTTTAAAAATATTTTTGTTTTGTGTAACCCATAATACTTTTGGAACAAGATAAAGTAATGTATCTATAACGCATTCTAAATTGTATTACAACTAATCGATGTATTAAATGAATTTTATAACAAGTTATTTTAGTGGTACTTTAAAGTACCGTCAGTAGATAAAGGGTTAAAGGATGTTAATCAATCAGATTTCTTTCAGTCGTTTTCAAGAAATGCATTTTAGGCTTGTTTTTAAACTTTAAAAAATAGTGGCCCAACTACTGGTACGTCACCCACTAGGTGCATTTACCTTACGAGTTACAGAGAATATTTGGTGATTTATCATCTGTGGCGGGCTAATTGAAAAATGCCTTAAAATTAATGTACAGTACAGTCCCGATTATCCGCGGAATTGAGTGGCAAGGGCACCGCGGATAACCCGAAAAAGACGGAAAATGGGGTGCAAGCACGAAAAAAAAAAAGAAATTCAACATAAAAACTATGTTTTGGTGTACAAAAAACATAACAAAATGTTTAAAATATATACATATGCACAGTACAGCAGAAACCTTCGCTTTACGTCTAAATCACTAAAATAAAGAACAGTAAACAAGAAACAGTGTCATGCATACTGTACAAAAAATGTTGAGTTATACCTTTTTTTAAAAAATCAGTCACTTTTTTTTTTTTTTTTTTTTTTTTTTGCTTTCGAAAAACCTCTTCTATCTCAAAAACGAAGCTATTCTTGATATGCTCCCTTGGAATTTATCATAATAGTCTTATTTAATTGTTGCTCTGTTTACGTTTTGTTAATAAAATCAAGAAAAGACATCAAGACTTTATATATCTGATATTTTAAACATGGCAACCGAATCTAGAAATATTCTTCTATTACTTTCGAATACATGCATTTTTCTGTTTATATTTATTAATAGGGCTTGTTGTATTTTCCTTGCTGTTTGCTTGAATTAAAAAAAAAATAATAATAATAATTTCGCTTCGCAGATAAACCACACCGCGGATAATAGGGGCTTTACTGTAGTAATTTATAATTGTAAAAATATTAAAATGTTATATTGTCCTCGAAAAAATACACTTGTACATAATTTTTATAATTCTAGCACTTCAGGAAATAGGTTAAAAATCGATTGCAAAATTCCATCTTTACATACATAAGACACGTTGAGTTAAATAAAAGAGTGTAAAAAAAGTGTCTTTTGGAATAAATTAAATTAGAAGTTAAAATTGCTTTTGAGTATCGGAAATTGAATTGCCGAAAATTACATACTTGAAAAAGATAATTGAATATTTCTTTCTTTCGTATTATACATGTTTAACCCTTTATGTCCCAAATTATGAATTCATGAAAATGTCCTCCTCTAACGCATTTTTCGTGAATTTTTGAAACCACATTAGAAGATTTACACAATCGTTTACAAATTTAGAAGGATTTTTGCAATTAAAATTAATTAATTAAATTTGAATTTATAGGGATTTTGTGCAATATTTATAACTCGAATCAAATATTTTATTTAAAATATTTTTGTTAGTATTCTGTAGAATTAGGAAATATACAAATATGATGTCCTTACAATAGAAATATAGAAATATTTCCGAACGTTAACTCCTCCCCCGCCCCACCCCCCTAAACTTTCAACGTGAAGAAAGCGGAAAAGGTGTAAAGGCAAAATAAACCATCTTAAAAAAAAAAAAAAAAAAAAAAAAAAAAAAAAAAATTGTTTTGTGCAACCAATAATGCTTTTGGAACAAGATAAAGCAATGTATCTATAATTCATTCTAAACAGTATTACTATTAATCGATGTATTAAAGGAATTTTAAAATACGTAATTTTAATGGTACTTTAAAGTACCGTCGAAGCATAAAGATTTAAGGTCTTAAATTGCAATACCTAACGAATTATTTCAAGTGATATTTCACTGGCGTAGCAGAAAAACTGAAAATTTTCGAAATTCAGTTCTTAAAAACAATTTTTGAACTTCCCATTAAAAATAAATCCATTCACTTACAAGTGAGAACTTAACAGGCAGTAATTAACCCTCTATTACCAATCGTAGCAGATATGATGCAATGATTTCATATTATTTTTAAAGTTTGTTTTCTTAAAGGAGCAAAGTTTTCGAGCGGTATTGCATTTGGAATAAATTAAATAGTAGTGGCAATAGGCCCGGTGACATGTTCCACCCTTGTTATATACCTTTAAGGTCTTTAATTGCAATATTTAACAAATTATTTCAAGAAATATTCCACTGATGTAGAAGGAGAATAAAGCTTTAAAAAAGAAAAAAAAAACAATTCTAGAACTTGCATTAAAATGAAACCCCTAAATCGGTTTACATAAATCAGTAATTAACAAGCTGAAATTAACCCTCTATTGGTCATGGGAATAAGAATATTTAATTGATACAAAGAAAAATTGAAAATTTCTAAAATAAATCCTCGAATTCCAGAACTTGTCATTTAAAAACACACACACACACACACCTGTTATAAATAGGTAATTAATGGGCCATAATTGACCTTCTATTGCCAATGATGATAGATAAGCTAAGATGACTTCAAAATATATTTAAAGAGTTTTTATAAAGGGTATTATGCGATATTATTATTAATTGAACCCTCATTTACGGATAATTTATACTGTAATAATAGATAACAGGTGGTAATTAAACTTCAATTTCCAAAGGTGCCAGGTGTGTCCAAATCATTTCAGAATATGCTTTAAAAGTTTTTTTATAAAGCGAAAGAATCTTTCTTGTGGTATAGTTATTGATTGAACTCTCATCTACAGAAAATTTATACATATATATATATATATATATATATATATATATATATATTCAAAAACGTTTGGATTACTGTTACAAGACTTTCTTGTATCCCCCGTTTCAATAAACTTATGTGTACTAATTTTGAAAATATAGTTGCTTTTGTCACCTAATAAAAATATTCAGAGGCGGGAAGAATCTCTTTTTAAGCTGAAATGTTAACCGTGAATGGTGTACATCGTTTTTATTGTAAAATGATGAAATGATTGACTGACACCTGAATTTTAAAATGACTTTTTTAGAAATTAAAAGCATGTTACTTTAACTATTCCTTGTAAAAACAAAATTTTACTAAAATATTCTTGGTGCCGTTCGTAAGTTTGGGATTAAAATTAGGTATCCCAACCCGGGCACACAGTGCCGGAAAGGGTTAAATTGGAAGTATTGTCACTGAAGTTGAAATGGCCGTGAACTTTATATATCCCCGTTCTTGATTTTAAAAGTTAGCAAAATTTATTTCATAAAAATAAAATTTTATTTAATATACTTTTTTTTTTAGATATTTACTTCAGGTTTCATATCCTACACTAAATAAGCGTGGCATTATGAAATAAAACATTATCAATTCGTATCATCCGTAGTTGTATCCTTCGTTACAAAACCCATTTTTTGGTGATTTTTTTTTTTTTTTTTTTTTTTTTTTTTAGGAGCATGTCTTACAAGGGAATTTGTGCCATAAAACCTCATACAACCAATCAACCAACATCCGTTACAATATTAAAGAAATTACCCCACTAAATCCTTATAAAATAAAACAAACCCCAAATAATGAAAAGACAATACGATCAACCTACATAAATCTTAAAAGATAGAAAATATGAACTCTGAATGTCAGTATAAAACTGTTTGTAGTAAATTTAGTTATTGAAATTTTTATGCTTAAAAAGTAATATTTTCTGTAGAATAGCCCAGTCTTATTTAAAATTTTGTGTAAGAACAAAAGTTAAGGTAAAAAGATCTTCAATTATTTCCATACGTGATAAAAGGAATGCTTATTTTTATAAAAGTAGCTTTAATCAAATCGGTTATTCTGTAGATTGCGCGCACGATTTTGCGAAAAGGGCTAGACGGATTTTCAAGAAATTTTAATTTCTATTACAGTAAATAAATATGCATGAGATAACGATTTTTCATACCTCAAATAATATTCTTAAAACATGTTTCCTTTTATATATATATTCGTTACATGTTTCCAAATTTCCTACTTCAAGTATTTATTTTTTATTATTCAAAAAATACAAATTTTGTTTTGATAGTAGATTATTTCAATTAGCATTATCTATATTTAAACAAACAGTAACTCTTCTGATTGAATTATGTGTGTGTGTGTGTGTATGTTAAACCGACGCGCATTGCACCAATTTTTGGGAAAATGTGCATCTATTTACAACTTAAAATTATTCAAAATGAAATATAATATGAAGTTCTTGAAAGCAATAAAAACAAGTACTCAATTCCTTAAGGAAAAAAAAATCTTGTGCAGTAAATGAATATACATGAAATGATTTTTCATGAGAAAAATTCATGAACAAAATTTTTGATACTTCGTTTAATATCCTTAAAACATATTTATTTATATTTTTTAATTTTCCAAATTCCCTATTTTTATGGTATATTTATTTATTTACTTATTTTTCAAAGAGTATGCAAGTTTTATTTTGATAATGTAGGTCATTTCAGTTAACACTATTTGTTTACACATTAAAAGAATAATAACGCTAGTGATTGAACTATGAGTGATCTGCCATGCGTGCAATGCATCACTTTTTCAGAGAATTTGTATAAGAACTTGGAAGAAATTAGAACTTGGTAAGTATTTGGAACTTGAAGTATTTGGAACTTAAAATAAATAAGAATTAAATATAATTAATTTCTTCAAAAGCAGAAGTAAAAAAAAGTAAGATTGTTAACATATTCCTTTAAAGTTTAGTACTTGATCTAACATTTTTTAACCAGTGACTAAACCAGGATTCCTTACAAGAAAATTTCATGACTTTTCCTGGTGTATTTTAAGAAAATTCCATTCTAGCGATATAGTGTATACTGAACACACTGAAGGCAAAATAAATATTGTATCCTTCAAAAGTATTATAATTTTCCAAATACATGTGACATAAATGATTAAAAGCTCCACTTTTGAATCCACTCAATAACTTGCTCTCAGGACTTGCTCTTTAGAGATTGTTCTGGAAATTTTCTTTTTATAGTGGGGATAAGTTCAAACAAAGTTTTTTTTTTAAAACTATAAAAGCTTACTAGATGATATTTGTGTACTTCAGCAACTGTGTCCCAAAATCGCTAAAGTCAAAATAAACTTTATTTTTTACAGGAAGTAAAGAACTTGTTAGCTGACATTTGGGGGGGGGGGGGGGGGTGATATAATTCATTAGTTATTAATTGTTGTTTCAAAATAAGAAATATTGTCGAAAATTTTCAAAAGTGTTAAAATTTTAAACTTTGTTTAGCTGGGGCAAAATTATTAAGTTGAAATTTGGAAGGAAAAGGCTTTAGATGAAACTTTTTAAAAGATAAAAGAAAAAATAATCAACACATGGAATTTTTTTTTTATCTCTCGTAGTACAACGATCTCGCTTATTTCACGATCACTATGAAATTTTATCAATTTCCGTAACTTTTCCAAATTCGGGATAAAGTGTTGAAATTACCTGACTCTTCTCTGACTTATTTGGCCACTTTTGAAATTCCCTGACTTTTCCAGAAAGCGTAGCAAACCTACTGAAATTGTGAATTAATGTAAAATTTATCTTCTAAACGATGTTTCCAGATTTTTTAAAATACGTTAGAAGATTTGTGCAATCATTAAATTCTTTTTTGTAGGATTTCGTCTGTTAAAATTAATAAACTAAACTGTATTTATTAGGGTTGTGTGAAAAATTTACTAATGCGATCATTTCTTTAAAATATTACTTTTAGTATTTTATAGAACTAGAAAAGTTAGAAATACAATGGCAATATATAATAACATAAATATAGAATATTTTCAGAACTGAAACTTTCCACTCCATGTCTTTTAGCATAAAAAGAAAACAGTAAATACAACATAATTCATAAAAGTAATTATCCATTTAAAGGAATTTTTTCTTTGTACAAAGAATAATACTTTTGTAACTTGATAAAGAGCAAATAGTACTTCGACTTTACTTTATCAACCTATCTATTTTTATTTATTTTACTTTACTTTATCAACTTTATCAACTTTATTATTATATTACTTTTTCTCTCAGTATTACTACCAATTGGTATGTTAAAAGAATTCTATAAGTTTTTTAATAGTACTTTAAAGATCCGTCGGTGCATAAAGGGTTAAGATAAATAGACTAACTTTTGACACTTCAAAAGATAGGGGAGAGGAGGCAGATGTGGGACGGAAGGAGATGTGGGACAAAACTATTTTTTTCTTAAACGCTATTATTTGTTTTTCATTTTTACGTAAGATGGAGCACCTATAAACCCAATTATATCCTACAAGTTTTACAATTGCAAGGGCCCCACCAGTGGCTGAGAGATTCTGCTTTCGAAGCTGGTAGACGGGAGGTGCTGGGTTCAAACTCAATCGCGCCCGTCGGCCTAACCGTTTCGGTGCTTTCGTAGTTTTCTTCGAAACCTTGGATTTCCATCCATAAATACGGGTTAGGTTCCCGTAGAAAGACCCCCACGAAGGGCACTCCCCTAGGGTCTATATCCCAAGAGTAGATAATCGACCGTCAAAAATCATCAACAACAATCAACAACTTTACAATTGCAAGATTTTACACATTTGAAGTAGAAAAGTCTCACTTTTAGAAATCAAAAGTGAATATTGAATTCCATTTTGAAATTGATTTTGAACTTATTAAATTTGTGAAACGAAAATAGTGAATTGTTATCAGAATTTCATATATCTTGTGTTTACAAGTAACTCATTAAGTTAATCTTAAAAAATCTGTATGGTTAACGTGATAAGTCATATGTTTGGAGGGAGGAATGGAATACTAAGAAAGAGGGAGGTACGGGACACGTTCCATTTCTTTCTTCTGTATTCCCAAACAGCTAAAAATATTTAATTTTATAAGTTTTAATATTTTTGTAATATTGAACAATTTCTGTAATATTTACTTTGAAATAAGTTTCAAAATCGATTTTAAAATAATCGATGTCCAAATAGATTCAAATCGTTGAAATGATTAAAAAAATTAAAAAAAAGTACTTTAGAAAACATTTAGAAAATTTCAATAACTACTTACTTTTGATCTGTACAAAAAGAGAGAGAGAGAGAGAGAGAGATCTTTTCAACTACAAATATTTTAAATTTTTTCATCTGCAAACTTTGTAGAACACCTCATAATAAACAAAGCCGAATCATGCTTTACATTTAGCTGAGATAATTGAAAATATAATATTCTTTAAAATATAAATTCCTCACATCTTCCCTCTACTTTTAACGTACATTATATGGTCATTAATCAACGAACACTTTCAATTTTAGACATTTTGTCGAATATTTAAAGATATATTTGACGGATTTTTCTGGAACTTCAGGATTATGAAGAATGTGTTCGACTTCATACTTATCAACGGCGACTTAATCAGAAGGACAATTAGAGGGCCAACAAAAAAAATCAAAGAAAAGTAATATAAAGTTTGGGATCACCCTGTAAAATAAAAATGCACGAAATGATCTATCGCTATAGCTTACGAATATATGGATATTGTACAATATATGTACTCATTTGCGGAAGAATAGAACGTATATTCATGGAGATATATCGATTTTTTTTAAGTTCAAAAAATTTTTGCATATTTTTTGTTTATATCATGCAGAGCTTTTTACCAAATTTAATGCCATTTTCAGAAAATTTGACAAAATGTAGTACAAATAATAGAGTGCAATTGGAATATAAATATATTAAATATTTGATGAAATATGAGCAGTTGTATTGAATAATTTTTATCTGCGCATGCGCGCACGATAAAAAATATTTTGTTTCATACTTTGATAGTCAACTCTAGGGAGCAACTCATAAACAAAAGGTAGTAAAATATCGTGAAAATTCAGAAAGATATTGACAATATAGTATGGTAATTTTTAGATGCTCTCTAAAAGCTGCTGAATGATAAGGGATTTTCCACGAATTGTCATTTTTTTTTTAATGTGGCTTTCAGCAAAGAAGTTTGTACTTAAAGAATGTCAACGTGTAGATTTAGAAGAAATGCTTAAATTTTGATATTTCTTTTCTTCTTGCAATAGGCTCGTTCTGGTGGTTTTCCAGGATGAATTAAAGCATCAATAAAAAATGAAAAGTAAAAAAAGTAAAAATTAAAAGCGACAATTTATGGAAAAAACCCTTATCATTTAGCTGTTTTTAGAGAACAACTAAAACTCAGATCAATCTATCGGCAATATCTTTTTGAATTTTCACGATATTTGACTGGGTAATTTTTATGGGTTGATCCATAGAGTTGACTATCAAATATTGAAAAAAAATATTTTTTTTATCGACCGCGCATACGCAGATAAAAAATATTTTACACAACTGCTCATATTTCATCAAATATTTAATAAATTTATATTCCAATTACACCATATTATTTGTACAGCATTTTGTCAAATTTTCTGAAACTGGCGTTAAATTTGGTAAAAAAAACCCTGCAAGATATAAGCAAAAAACATACAAGAATTTTTTGAACTTTAAAAAAAACTCGATATATCTCCATGAATATATGTGTTCTATTCTTCCACAAATGAATACATATATTGTACAATATCCATATATTCGTAAGCTACAGCGATAGATCATTTCGTACATTTTATTTTACAGGGTGATCCCAAAAATTATTATCTTTGATTTTTTGTTGACCCCCTAATTGCCCTTCTGATCAAATCACCGTTGATAAATTTGAAGTCGAACATATTCTTCGTAGTCCTGAAGTTCCAGAAACTCCGACAAATATATCTTTAAATATTCGACAAAGTGTCTAAAATTGAAAGTGTCCGGTGATTAATGGTCATATAGTGTATGTCCCACCCCTCCTGCACTTCAGGGAGGGTGAAAAAAATCACAGTTTCCAAATGTCTGTCAATAAAATTTTTCAAATATTTTGATTTATTTTAATTTTACTTTTTTGCTTTAAGTAGCACTAAATATTTTTATAGCACAATTCTTTCCAAAATTGAGAATATATTGAGTAAGGAATATATATGTATTTTTAATTGTCCGATTCCTGCCTCCTTTCCCTCCATATATATTTCTTAAAAAAAGAAACACAAACCTAGTTTCGTGTAAAAATTTATTCTGTTTTCAATATTGGATCTACAATGAAATTACAATTATTCTTTTGTCAAAATATATCAGAGTTTAATTTTATGCATAAAACAAACTCTTTGAAAATTCCTTTTAAAAAACTGAAATAAGAAATTAAAATCATGCTAACAAGTATGATGCCATAAAAAAGGAAATTTTTAATGTTTCTATTTTACTATCATTTTTATTCACTTTTGTTCAATTGAAATTAAATAACAGAAAAACTAAACTAAATAATAATCATTTAATTTAATAATTCTCACAGTAGTGGGTTACAACTGAAAAATACGCACGTATATAATTAACCACAAGTATATGTAAAAGTGCCTCATCATCGATATTCAGAACTGAACAAATTAATCGGTAGAACTTAAGGCGCTTAAATTAAAATTATACACGGTAATTTAGTTAAGATAATCATTAATTTACATAAAAACATGAAGGAACATATACACATCTTCATTAATAAAACCAATGAAATAGAAGTATACTTAAATGTGTTTATTGCTATATATAACCACATCATCGGTATTCCAATTTGAACAAGATAATCGGAAAAATTGAAGGCAGTTAAATTAAAATTACGCAGGCTAACTTAATTGAGATAATCTCTAATGTACATAGAAACATAAAAAAACACCGACACAGTTACACATCTTCAGTAATGAAACGCAATTAAATACAAGTATAATTAAGAGTGTTTATTACTGAGACAGCAGCATTAGTGTTGAAAATTAAATAAATTCTCCTGAAGAATTAATTGAATTTGATTGACTTAAAGTTATGCATATTATTTTAATTGAAACGACAATTAATTTATATAAAAACATCAGTATTTTTTTAATGCATTGCCAGTTAACACATTAAATATTTTTACCTGCTTATACCACTACTTATATATTCTAATAACCTGTATACCCAATTCAAATTATGCATTCTTTTTTAATTTAGACTACAGTTAATTTATATTTTAAAAAATCAAGAAAATGTTAATGCATCTACCATAATAAAAGGAAATATCATATATACATGCAAATGTT
The DNA here is from genome assembly GCA_963932465.1 of Maratus speciosus. Classification (NCBI taxonomy): domain Eukaryota; kingdom Metazoa; phylum Arthropoda; class Arachnida; order Araneae; family Salticidae; genus Maratus; species Maratus speciosus. The sequence continues at coordinate 348,088,695 of OZ010796.1, forward strand.
TCCACGGATTAATCTTAACCCTTAAATACGCGATTTTTAAATTTGTTTCGAAAAAATTATATATGATTCTCTAAAAGGTTTATTACAGAGGAAAAATAATAAAAAAATCCGAGATACATTTTTCATGTAATACGTCAATCTTTTCTTCGTTTGCACATCTGCAATACAAATAAAAACTACTGTCGTGTTGCTGTTTTACGCTAAAATATTGCAAATTAGTAAATATTTTAATAAGTATGCCTCCAAATACCTTATTTTATATAATTATTTATTTTATAAAACTTAACCTTTAACCCTTTAATTCCCATGATAGAATACATTCTAGAAATTACGTAGTTCAGAGAATCTGACTTAACACCAGAAAGTTTCAGTGGTTAATTTCGCTTTATTTAAATACGGAATGTCTTTTATTAATTAAAGCAAATATAGCTATTTTAATATTCTGGTGTGAATTAGGTATATACGAATAAAAAAGATCTATTAAATTCAAAACACTGTTTGCATATATGCAAAGCTGGGCACTAAAGGGTTAACAATACATATAGTCAATTAAAATTATACACTCTATTTTAATTGAGGCAACGATTCATTTATATAAAAACATCCAGAAAATTTCAATAATTCCTCAGTAATAAAACATAATATAATACCTGCTCATGCTGCCACGGATCTATCCAGATGATGTGCATACTCAACTCCAAGACTGGTTGTCGAGCTCCACATTTAACGTTGTTTCATTGAAACTACCTGTTTAGTAAGAGACAATCACCGACGGATGCAAACGGCTTTCTGCTTGCTCGCTCGGGACCCCTGCCCCCCTTTTCCAAGGTTATTATTTAGTTATTTTTTACTCCCCCCCCCCTTACCTAACCGCGATCCGGTTCTCTCGTTTTATAGGTCCCCCTCGGGGGCTTTGTGTTTTAACCGCGCTGCACCTAATGTGGTATTCGTGTTTTTTTTTTATTTGCAAGTCTTGTTCAGAGATTCTCTTTCAAAGTTGTTACGATCAAATGCCGCTCTGTTACATGAAGAATATTTTAACTGCATGTAAATGTAATCGGTTTATAATGAAAGGATTGAAAGAATTCTGTGAAAACTGAAAGAACTTATGTAGTCTCAGTAATATATTAGTGTATTTAAAAGCACGTAGATTCCATGGTCATATGCACGAAGGTGCAGAAGAGCCCCCCCCCCCCCCCCCCCCAAAAAAAAAAAAAAAAAACTTTGAAAAAAGTTAGAATTAAAAAATATATTGAGAAGATTGCAAATATGAAAACCTGGTTGTGATTGAACTGATTGCTGCATCACCGCATGATAGTTTCATCATACTTCATTGCAAATGTAAATCATATTTTATTTTTAATATGATCCTTTCTATTGACTTAAAATTGTTTACCATAACCAATGACTTCAATTTTCTAATAGAATGACATTAAGCAAAAAGAGTTAAAAAATTATGTCCGAAACCAGATTTTTTTTTGGGGGGGGGGGGTGGGGGGGGGACAGATTTTTAATTACATTGTCTTCTTTTCGCGACGAGCGTCCTTTACAGAATTTTTATTCTTTTAGCACGGATTTTTCAAAACAGAAATTCTCGCCTAACTGAATCGCAGAAATACTACGATTAAATAATGCAAAGTTTACAATAAGAAATAACTGGTGGGGATAATCCGGGATTCTGAGCATCTTATGCGGCACGTATACAGGGCGCTCGTCCCCAAGGGGTTAAATAAAACTATGTGAATAGATCCTTTTCCACTTATTTTGGGGAAGGAGCTCTCCCTCCCCTTCTACCTACGAACTTCATAAATTTACATAATGCTTTTGAAAATACTAATGATGTATAGTTCAAAACTATACTGTTTTCCCTTTTTTCTACCGAAGGCTGACACCAGCTATTTTTCATTCTTCAGCCCCCTTTAACAAAATTTCTGCGTACATCCATCTTAGATCTACACCATCACTTTTCCGACTCTCGCACAATCAAAGACTTTGATTTAGTTTCATGTAAAAATGGGAAATTCCAGAATTTTTCATAAAAAAGTCCAGATCTAGTATGTGTAAATATAAATACATTAACAATATAACTAGGACCATATACGTGCTGTCAGTATTAACAGAATATAAATACAGCCAAAGCACCTTATAAGGAAATCGAAAGTGGTCCGAAAATTTGCTCGTTAAAACGTTATAACGTTTTTTTTTTTCGTTTTATAGTAAAAGATGCAATTATGATCCAAATGTGTGCTGAATGTAATATGAATATGCAGAAATCCGAACAATGGGGCCAACATAAAAAAGTGCATTTCTTTAAATAAAACTTTTTGTTTAATAAAAACGGTAGGCTTCGTGTATTCATATTACATTAAGACTTAATAGGATCACTTTTAGTACGAATAGTACAAAAAGAAAAAACGTTGATTTAATAAGGAATTTAACACTAGAAAGACCAGAAATTTTAGTTATGTTTTATAGAAAATATTTCACATCAGAATTTTGATTTAAAACAGTTTAACTTTTTTATTTAACGCTTTTCTTCTTTATATCTTTTTAACTTATTTTGTAATCTATATTTCTGGTTTGAACCGAAATATATTCATATGTTAGCGGTCATATTTACCGCTCACGGCCGTTCTAGTGTTAAATGAAATTGTATTTTTACGAATAAATACATACAATTCATATGACAAAGATTTTTTCCCCTGCAAGTTTTTATCTTTTGTGATTTAAGTCTGCATGACTAGAATTCGTATTTTTAGAGTTTTATTGTATTATTTTAACGGTATATACAATAGATACTACTATGCTTCACATAAAAAACTGGGCAAATAAAAAAAATAATAATGGATTCAATTCTCTGAAAAGTCAACTTTATACACATATAACGGTTTAAAGAATGAAGTTAACAAGTTGAACTTTTCTTAACAGCACTAATATTGTACATTCTATTTTGTCAACATATATGTGAATTTCATTCGTTAAGAAGTTTTTATTTTGCACGTAACAGACAACTTTCTGCAAATGTTCAAGTGCGATGGTGGAAGTTTCTCGGAAGCTTATGTGATTTCTACCGTCTCACTGACATTGCCATTGAACGACTCCTTTTCTGCACCTTAGCTGACGATAATGTACTCATTAAATTTATCATTTGCTAATACCGTAAAATCTTGACTGTAAGCCCCCACCCACTTTTAAGCAATTTTGATTTTCTTTATCCCTTCCTAAATATAAGCATCCCGCCCAAAACTTTTTTAATGCGGAAAATTGATTTAAAAACTCCAATGTAGAGAATTTCCCACCGTTTGACCTTTTGGCGGATTTCCACTTTTATTTTTATATAATCGCAATGAAATACCTTCCCACTCCCGCATAAAATAACAGCTTCCGTTCTAACCCTCCTCTCCCACCAGCACAAAATTAAAATCTAGATAATCTTAAAAACTTCTGTCCTATTTGTTGCTTTCTAGCAAAATAAGTAAAAAATCAATCATCTAAATTATAAATCTCCTCCGTCCGAAATTTAAACTCCCCCCTTCCCTCCACAGAACACAAAGTTTAAAATCTTTAAAACTCTCTATTAGAAAATATGCTGTATTTGTTGCTCTCTAGTAACAAAAAATAATCAGCCAATTAAATTATCTCTCCACCCCCAAAATGTTCGTTTGGCTTAACTTTGCCACCACCTAGAAAAAAACTTAATATATAAATTAATATTCCTTTCCCAAAAAAGTTCCACTCCCATCCACCCAGCAAATAGTTTACGTTTTTAATATTAATTAAAAAAAAAAATTCAATTCTACTTTATTTCTTATTTTGCAGTAAATTTACATATCACTAGTCTAAATTCTTGAACCCTCCCCCGCCCCTGAAATTTTTGCTCCGTCCTTTTGGTTAATTTCTAAATATGTACATGGGGGAGGGGGAAGCAAATTTTTCTTATCTTTTGCAGCTTGACTGTTATCACCAATTAATGATGCGTATATTTTACGTTTAAAAATAAATATGTTCACTAAAATAACATTTTCACTCTATTGACAAACTATCAGGAATAAGAACAGCCAAACTAGAAAAAAGAGGAAATTTTTCTCTCGCCCCACCCACACATGTGTAGAAATTCACTCTTTTTTCTGGAGATGGGGGAATGGAAATTTTAGTTGAGGGTTAGGTGATTATTTATTTATTGTTGCTACAAACTAACAATAGAGCACAAAAATCTTTTAAAAAATTATAGTCCAGTCAAAGAGTCAAAGATAGATGCAAAAAATCTGCTAGAAGATTTTACGTTTTTAAACTGTTTACGGGGATGCTAATAACAGGAATGAATAGTTTTCCATCAAAATATCTTGAGGCTAAACTTTGTGGAGTCAATAAAACACGAAATTTTCGAACTTTTTTCTGTTTTTTGCTTATAACTCGAAAACTATGAAAATTTTGTGTACCATACCTAATTACAAAAAGAAATAGCATCAAATTCCCTAATACTTTTATTACAAAAACCTTTTTCAAAACCCATTACTTTTTTTTAAATTACACTTTTTTTCAACTTCAAGCAGATAGTGGCCTATTTTTCGCCTGCTAATCCAAAAACTTTTTTTAGTCACTTATAGACTAGCAGTCGACTGCACAAATCATCACCTCATCGAATTCACGGCTGAAATTCCAGGATTAGTTAAAACTCGATTCGCATATTAAAGTGCAACTGCTCTGCCAAGTCATATCTTGGTGGAAAACACCGACAAACCCGATTTTAGTGGTCGATTGATTGGTTTACCATTGTGTTTTCCTGCTCCCAGTCCTCTACGTTTTCATACCTTTGGGTGCAGAAGAACACAATGATAAACCTACCGATCAACCACTAAAATCCTGCCTTCAGGTAGTTTCCACAAAGATCTGACATTTTAATATAATAATAGAGTTTTCTCTAATCTTGGAACTTCAACGGTCAACACTTTGAGGTGATGGTCTGTGAAGCCGTCTCCCGGTATATTACTGTGGAAACGAAGTGTACCTATTGATGAATATTTCACTGCTTAATGATGACTGCTTAACTTTAATTTGTGATCATTTCACTGCTTAAAACACAGTTTCAAAACTACAAAATTGAAGCTGACCAGGAAGAGGAAAATTCTGATATCATGATTGTTACCTCAACCATTTCAAGGGCCAAAGCTTCTGAAAGTGTCGTAATTGTTGGAAAAGACATTGACATTATCGTGATCATGACAAGCTTGGGACACCAACACAAAAATCTGTTTTTCCAAAAATCGGAAAACGGTAACATCGAAACCAAGTGGTTTTCAAGTGTGTCATACAAATACAATTACAACAATGTTATTTTCACTCATTCGATCAGCAGATGCGATACGATCCGCTCTTATAGGGCAAGGAAAGTCAAAGTTTTGTAACACTATCAAAAAAACATGATCAGCTTGAGGAAATAGCCTGTGTGTTCCATAAAGCAGAGTCTACCCGTCAAGAAATTATCAGGGCTAGGGAAAAAGTCATTATCTCACTGTACGGTGGATGCTAAGGCGCCACACAGATGCTGAACAAAAACCACCTGAAGGCAGGATTTCAGTGGTTGATCGGTAGGTTTATCATTGTGTTTTTCTGCACTCAAAGGTATGAAAAACATAGAGAACCGGGAGCAAGAAAACACAATGGTAAACCAATCAGTTAACCACTAAAATCGGGTTTTCAGGTGTTTTCCACCAAGATATGACTTGGCAGAGCAGTTGCATTTTAATATGCAAATCGAGTTTTAACTAATCCTGGAGTTTCAGCCGTGAACTCGATGAGGTGATGATTTGTCCAGTCGACAGCTGGTCTATAAGTGATGAAAAGAAAGTTTTGGGGATAGGAGGCGAAAAATAGGCCACTATCTGCATGAAGTTGAAAAAAGTGTAATTTTCAAAAAGCCGTAACGCGCTTAGTAATGGTTTTATAAAAAGGATTTTGTAATAAAAGTTGTAGAGAATTTGATGCTATTTCTTTTTGTATTTAGGTATGATACACAAATCTATGGTCTATCACCACACAAATCTATGGTCTATAATGGTCTGTCAACTGCAATATTTACCGCTGAAAACATATATATTATACAGTTTACCGTTTATTTTAAACACTATGATAAAGTTGAAAGACTGGCAAGGGAACTAACTACCTGAGATGCTAGTCGCTGATTTTGATAAGAGTGGTATCGTTGGAAAGGCCTTGTCGTGAGAAACAAAAACTCCAATGGAAGAACCCATCCGAAATGAACACCGAAGGAGCTACAAAGCAATTTTCACAAGCATTCCACCAACGGATAAATAAATATATTTTTTTTTAGCGTGACTGTGAGTAATTGGGGATGTGTTTGTAATGTTGTTAATATATACAATGTGTTGTTGTATAATGCAATGAAAGAAATGTATTGTTTGACATGGAATGTTACGAATGTGAACTTATTAACACAGAAAAAGGCCGTTATGCCACAGATGTTGCGATTAGTAAAGACGTAGTATTTGGCTAAACGGTTGGGTATTACATCTGTTACACGTTTTGGCTGTTAGTGTGAAACATACTTGTCTCAGACATCTGAAGTTTGATATTTGAATTCGTAATAACGCCTTTTGGAAAGCATGTCGGCGTATGTCTTCAAATGCAAGGGCGGAGATTTGGTTGTGAACCAAATGATGCAATTTTATGATAGTTTCCTTGTAGTCAAATTTTCTCCACCACATATCAGCCGGTGAGTTTTGGAATGCTCGGTCATACATTTGACTATAAGTTTGCAGTCATGAAACGTTTGAACATCAAGGGGCTGGAGGTACTTCGTTATACCCCTAGGTATAATCATGACTTCGACGTTTTCCCCCAATTTTTTGTGAAGTTCAGGATCTACATGGCCTGCCCACTCATCTAAGATGAAGAGGCTCTTGTTTTCACGTATAGTTTTTTTAAATGTTTCGAAATACAATTCAGTCAACTTCTTTGATGTTTACCCTGAAGTGGAGCTGGTTAGTAGGACGTTGGGATAATGCAGCTGTTGTAGGCGTTTTTTCACTCGTGGCCCAAAAATGCCTTGCAGCTCCTGCTGTGTTTATTTCGGACGGGTAGTTCCATTGGATTTTTTGTTTCTCACGACAAGACCTTTCCAATGATATCACTCTTATCAAAATCGGCTAGTACCTCGGGTAGTTCCTTTGTAAGACAATAAAACCAATAGATTTTATAGTAATACGTTTTGTTTAACATCTTTATACCAAAGTTCAAAATCAAACAGTGGGCGAGGTTGCAAGTGGTTGCAGCTCTGCATTTATTTTCATCAGAATGCCTACAAAAACGTGCAGTAAAGGCCGTTCTTCTAGACACCATGACACAAAAACTATAGGCTACATTTCGTGAAAAATTGGCAGCTAACTTAACTAACTTTTAAAAAAAACTAACTTTTCTAAGCATGAGATTTTTTTTTTTTTTTTTTTTTTTTTTTTTTACATTCCAACTACGAAGTTATCTTAAATTTTCGTAAACCTTTCAGTAATTTTTTTACAGTGAGAATTCGTGTACTTGCACCATATAGATTATAGCACGTTTCAGCTTGCCGGTTTAAAGGGTAATAAAACTACTTCCGAAACTAGAGACAGTTAGGGTTTTTTTTTTTCTCTTTAATATATGTATATACAGAGATGAATTTGCACTCAATATATAACATATAAAATGGCATAATACTAGATAAAATTTATTGACAAGATTACTTTTGAATACGTATAATTAACCCCGCTCCTTATCTTTTGGCGAAACTTTTATGAAAAGTATTTTGTTCCTTTTTCTTTTTTGCTTACTTTGCAAGCATACTGAACACGTGAAAATTGTGGGAAATTTCAATTAGAGTCAAAAGACTAGTTTATTAACATCCCAAGGTTAGCGCTTAATTTATGAGATTAATAAGAAACAATTTTCTTTTTTTCTCTTTAATATTTTCCTAAAAATAGTATTACGCTTTTCTGCAGTTCCTTCTTTTGCAAGTTTAAAGCTAAAGATTCTCCTTTTTTCTCATTTATAGATTTTGTTTTAATTATTATTATTATTATTTCTTTTTTCAGTTGCAGCACAGTGATTATAACAACTTTACGCCTTTATTATATATAATTTACATATGAAACACAGTTTTTTGTGAAACTTTAATATTTGATTTGTAATATACATAGTTACTTACAAGTAAGCGGAACTTTTTATAAATTAAAAATTTTATTATTAGGCATTAATGAAATGCTACTATACAGATGTAATTCACAATGGGTTAAGTCCTTCGATTTACATACTTTAATACAATATTTGAAGAAGCTAAGTGTCTAAGAATTATTTTATCTGATTAACATGTACACGTACAGTATTCATTATTTGTTTTATTAATCTCTTATATTGGACCTCACCCCCCCCCCCCTAAAAAAATAAAATGAAATAAAATAAAAATAAAGATCCTTCAAAAATATCAAATTTGTTACTATCAAAAATACCCTCAAATTTAAACCGATTTTTATGCATATGCCATTTAAAAAAAGTACGATCATGAAGTAGAAACCTAGGTTAATCAAAGATATATATGGTCGGCCAAAAGAAAAAAATTAGACATAATGAGACGGCCCCACATATTTTTATTTTGAACCATAATACGAAACTAAACCTTCAGATTAATCTAGATACAAATTTGTACGATATTTCTATGATTAATTCCGGAGATATACAATATTGAAATTTTGACTAATTTGGGAGATCGTTTCGGAAGTAGAAAAGACAATCTTTCTCAACCTTTTTTACCTCACTGCGCACACAAACCCTTGATTAAACTTTCACAGCACACTAAAATTTTTGATGAAGAAAAAACATTATGAAAAGAACATATGTCATTTTTAATATATTTAAGAACGCAAAGAATATGCTCCATCAAAGAGAGAAAGAGCAAAAGAAGTCATTATAATTTGTAAAAAAAAAAAAAAAAGAGTACTGAGATTCTTAAAATCTTACTTTTTGTACTTCTTTTTAATACATATTCACATTTAAAGAGATACCCGAGCTTGACTATATTTTAATTATAATGTTTTGTTTGTAAGATTTCCTTGTAATTTTCTGTTAGACATTCCTAAGGGGAGTTGGAAGACCCTATCCCTACCATGTTAAATTAATGCAACTTTTCCAGAAACTAACAAAGATATCCTCTTGAAATTTCTTATATGCATAATATAAATAATTCCTAATAATGTGAAGTCAAATTTATAAACCGATATTATTTACTTAATTTTGTTTTTTTTTTAATCTGGAATAAAAACTACTTTTAAATAACAAAAAACATGCGTTTTTCCGAGGAAAGACTTTTTAATTAAAAAAATTGTACATATGCTATGCTAGTAACAAAAGCTCACTTCAGATTGACCAGGGATATGTGTAAAATATTCAGGCAAGAGTATAGATAATAATATGCATTAGTTTCTATAAAGAGGTACATCAAAGTTCAAAAAACAATATTTTGAGAAAATTGAATATAAAGTTTATGTATGTAATGTTGAAGTATGATGTAAACAAATTAAATTACTTAAAAAATTGTATCTTCTCTTTGTTGTAGAAACAAAAGTAAAATACATTCTAAGAGGGGAAATAAAGGATTCAAAATATTAAAAAAATCAAAAAAGTTTTTTCCCCTAATTTGCCTTTCAACTGCCCTTAAATCACCCAAGAGTCATTTCTATTGCATTTTATATTGTAACACCTTTCCTTCAGGAGGCATATTTTTTCTCTGAAAGCGTTAAATTTATCTGTAAAACGATTTTTATGATCTTCACTCTTATAGAGAATACATATAGAGAAATAATCTTCAAATAATGCAACTTTATGATGCTAAACCTCATTTCAACGTAAATCGTATAATATGAAAGTTTGGGTGTTAAAGCGTCGATATTTCTGTTAAATCTTTAAAATTATTTGATGCAGCTTGACTTAAAATTTTTGCAGTACACCTGATGTTCTTTCACGGCGCATCGCTGTACTGCGACACACCGGTTGAGAACTGCTGCTTTAAGGTTAATATTTAATATAAATTTTATAAATACTTTTCCATAGGAAGTATTATTTGTGAGAAAAACGCTAAATAAATCGCTTAAATATTTTATCACATAATTGAGTCACATAATATCACATAACTATTACATTTATTAATAGTTTTAATAAATAATTTCTTTTAAGACTATATGGACCGAAAAAAATGTTTCGCTGATGGCTTTTTTAGCATAACTCAAAAACTACTTACCGAATGGAACAATTTTGTATACGCATCTTAGATGATTCTAGAAGTCAATTCCTGTTAAAAGTTTTATATGTTACAGTTCTGGGTTTTTTTTTTTTTTTTTTTTTTTTTTTTTTTTTTTTCGGATGTTAATTTCATAATTCATATTTCACATGTAAAAAAATTGTAATCTATGAAAATCAAATAATAATATTTGGAATGGTTAGTAAGAGTACCAAAGAAAACAAATCAACGTGAAAAAAATAATTATTACAAGACATATGAATGAAAATATTATAAATTAACGTAACGTTAAGGGGTTAAAAATTTACAGGTTTATAATCCCTAAATTTCTGAACCGGATGGCTTACCGCTTGGCATCCAAAATTAAAATTTTCTGCGTAATTGAAAGATGAAGTCATTCCATCGCATTTAGATGTTAGCAATGAGTTTTGTTAACTTGGTCCACCAAGCTTGTTTCTTTAATATAAATTTAAAGAAGATACATTTCCAATCGAATGGCTATATTTTCGGTTTTATCTGCGGCGATCAAACATGAGATGTTCTTTTTTTTTTAAATCTATTTATATCTTCTTCTTCTTTCCTTTTTTTTCGGGAATGTACAACATTCATATTTAAAGATTAAAAAGATTTGAAGATTACTCTTCCTTTCTTTGAAACTTGAATGTGAATACTTGAAGTTTTCATGCATGTAAGAATACAGATAATTTTGTAATTTTGCCAGTAAAATTCACGTGATGAAGCAAGGAAAATAGAACTATTGAGAACTAGATTACATCGACTGTTACTCTATACAGGGTGTCCACTCTCAAATGTGTCCAATGGTTAATTTCTAAACCGTTAGTCATAGACATATAGTTCCAATTCCAAAAATGTTTTAAATGAGCTAAAAAATTATTTTAAAAACCGTTTTGATCAATAAAAACATTAAGTGCTTAACATATTAGAAGGATTTATTTCGCGGGTACATTTCTGCGTTGCAGTCAAAGGAAGTCACTTCGAGCAAGTTTTAAGATAATTTAATTTTTTATTAATTAATTTTGGGAATAGATAATCTAATAGCATTTTAAATATGTATCATTTTGTTAAGAGTTGCAACTGTTGCTTTTCATAATTTCATTTAACAAAAATTCTGTTTTCTTTTAACTTATATTTTTAGTACAAATTTTATATTTTTCTTTAATATGTTAGAATGAAAATAGATTTCAAATTTATATTGTAAAGCTAATTTTACTCTCAACTATTATTTTTTTAATACCTGACGATTATATTTATTAATAAATTTGTGAATGACCTCTTTTTCACAGCACAGAAGATGGTTCAACTTTAAACAGCTATTACTCGGTCAGTTTTAATCGTAGAAGAATGGGACTTTTTTTTGTCTTACTTCTTAGCGTAATAAGATATTTTTACCAATTATAACTTAAAGGACCGGGTGACCGTATAAAAATTTTAATTTCGTAATTTTTTACGAAATCTTTTTATCGGCCCATATCCCCTTTTAAACACTTCTTTACCTCATTTGAAACATTTTTGTATTTGGTACTATATGTCTACGCCTAACTGTTTAAGAATTAGCCATTGGACATCGTTGAGAATAGACACCCTGTATATTGTAGCAATATTTTAAAGGACTATTTCTCTATGATAAAAATATGCTATTTTGTACGACAAAAAATTTACACCAATTTCTTTTCATTTGTTATAAGGATAAATTGAACATTTAATAAAAGTTATTCCACCTACGTATGAGAAATGTCATTCAGTAAATCACAGTTGTTTATAGTACGAAGTAAATCATGCAAATATTTATTTTAAACGATATTTTGTACGTACCAGTTTCTGTATTTTTACCCTCAGAAGATAGAAGATTTTATAAAAGTCATTCCATCAACGAATGAAAATTGTCATTATGCAAAGCATAGTTTTTTTTTGTAGGAAATAAATCGTAGAATGAATAAATAAATAAATCTATTTTAAATTGCAAAACATTTTTTTACACATTTCGTTTCTTTTGCCATACAAATACATTTAATACAATATCCTATAAAAATATTCCATCATCGAATGGGAAATTATCACTTGCAAAAGCAGATTTATTTATTGTATGAAGTAAATCATTCGGAAACGAAACTAGATACTACTGCCCAAATAGTATGCAATGCTTATCACCTTTCTTGAAATTATATCGCTTTGAAACTGGTCTTTAAAACGTAAAGAGATATGTATGATAAAAAGAATGAACATTTTCCGCTTTTGTATGCATGAATTTCAAACTAGTATTTTTGAATAGCCTCTACGTATTAAAAAGGAAAATAAACGTTTAATTTTAAACAAAAGATACTTTCCCTTTTAATATACTTCTGAAGTACAGTTAAAATTGTTTACGTCGCACAGTGGGTGATTTTCCTATTCTAGCTGGCCAAAATTATTTTTAGCGTCAATATTGTCGCATCGCTGTGAAATTGAAAAATGTTATTGATATTCACTATTGAATGTTAAGTGTTGCAAAATGTAGCTTGTAGCAGTCATAATTTCATTACAGGGACATTCAAAAGAATTTAATTACATTACGGCCTATGGGGGAAAATCATTTTGGGTGGTTTTTAATGATGTTTCATAATTTCAAACACTTTGAAATTTATATACATACCTATAAAGTACACTACAAGATGATTGCTACAGATTATGGTATGGATAGCGTTTATCGATCATTTACAGGACACTAAAAATAATTATGTTACATTAAGGTCTATGGAGAAAAATTGTTTGTGGTGTATTTTGTTCATGTTATACTATTTCAAAAGTACTTAAGTTTATATGTATCTCCGAGGGGCTTTATATGCTTAATATTGAATATGATGTGCATAGCATTCATCTTTCATATACAGGGGCACACAAAATAAATCAGCCATATTTCTCTCTCTATGAACAACAATTAATGGAAGTACATTTTCAGTTGTAGAACACTTTTTTAAATTATAAAAATTGCATACTGTTTAGTGTGTATAATTCTATAAATCATATACAGGGCTGCACAAAACATCTTAAGTACATTTCCGTTTATTGGCGGAAATTTCTGACGAGGATTTTTCAACTGTGCTATGCGTTCACTAACTGTTCTAAATTTTAGCATATTGTAGTCCAGTAGAAATAGCATTTTGCCTTGCAAAAATTCGGGTAATTCTGATTTTCAGGTATTATGTATAAGTTGATCCTCTAATGAAAAACCAAGTTTTCGACCTTCTAGACCTTGTGCGTTTTTTACTATATCGAAAAAACCAAAAATTTTCGGCACTTTTTTCGATTTTTCTTGATTAACTCGGTTTCAGTGCATTTTACAGAAAAAATTATAATAACAATTTTGTAGAGGACAAAATTCTCTACAACATGCACTGTTCATGTTTGTAAATTGACCAAATAGGAGGTGAGATACGGAGCCGGGAAAATGGGGGTACAATTTGAGAAAGTGGGAAAAACAAACAAATGACGTTAGATTTCATTAATAAGACATTTTTATTTTTTATATTTCCGTTTTAGGGACAAAAGTGTCGTAATAAACTTTGTAAAGTAGGAAATATCCTACAAGTTTCATTCATTAGAACATTAATTACCTCTAACAGACTCTAAAATCAGAACAACATGATTTATGGTTAAAACAGGAAAATACCGCCAGGCAAGTCACTAATTTAAAAAAGATCTTTAATTTTTGATACTGAATAAACGAAGCAATTAATTGATTATAGCATGTACAATAAAAAGTAATTGGTGAATACTTTGGGGGTGGGGTGGTGAAATTAACTAAAATCCTAGTCGGTAGATATAGGCGCCGCCCAGAGTTTGGGCTAAGAATCGGAAGCCGAAAGTAAAGTTAAGTGCTGGGAATAATATAAAAAATACTGCAAATATAAATAAAATATAATTTAGAAATTTTAAAAAGGTAAAATGAGTATACAGGACCGAAACTAAGAAGGGGGAGGGCATATGCTTCATTCCGCAGAATGGAAGGCAAAGAGGGCTAAAAATGAAGATATGGTTTGTCCGTATTTGTATTAATTTGTAACAAAAATTTTTGTTAGTTAGTCAAAGTTTACATTAATGGTAAATCTATCTCACATTGAGAATATTATACCCAACATAATGAGAACCAACAATTAGGCTTATACACACTAGGATGGAAACCTGTATAAAGCGGAATTGTTTTCGGGATTTTTTGAATTCAACTTTAAGTTTTAAAATAAAGCAATGGATATTATAAACTTATAAAATTCTGTATGTAAACTCACTTTCCGTAGGATAGGTAGTGTGTGTGTGTGAGAGAGAGAGGGGGCAAAACCCATGTTTGTCGTAGAATGAAAAAAAAAGCTAGTTTCGGCCTAGAAGTATAGAATAAGAATAACTGTTTAAAATGAGTTCGGAAAACCCAAAATGCATGATTTTATGCGTTAAAAGTAATAGCGGAAGAAACCTTAACAGTTAATCAAATACTACATGAATATTATTACCGTAATTTCCCCCGTATAAGCCACAGCTCAGATAAGTCTGTTTTCTACCAGAATTTGTTTAAAATACATTGTGACTTATGTGTGCCTTATGACTGTGTGTGCTCAGCGTTTATTTGACTTCATATTTTAAAAACAATTTCTGGTTTGAACTGCGGCTTATACGCAGGAAATTACAGTAAAAAACACTTTTCTAAGGAGAGACATTATGACGGGAAAGAAAAATAAAGCACGTTTTTCGTCATTTAAAAAAGAAAAAATTAATGATTTTTGTAGTTTACATTTAATTTACTAATTACCATTTAATTAATAGTAATATTTTACGAGGATAAAATTCTCTACAACGTGCACTATTTATGTTTGTAATTTGACCAAATTGGAGGACAGATACAGAGCCGGTAAAATTTGCAAAAATCCACAAATAACGGTATTTTTTGCTTTATGGCTCACTTTTAGTGCATTTCAGAATCAAAACAGTCATAATCAACTTTTTAGAGCATGAAGTAGACCATAGTTTCATTTATTAGGTAATTATTTTTTGTGATAGACTTTGAAAATCGCAGCAACGAGATTTTGTTTAAAAACAGGAAAATAGTGGCTGGCAATTTAGTAATTTTAAAAAAGGGCTTTTTTATATTAAAAACACGAATTAATTAATTATATCATGTACAAGATACTAATCAATAAATATATAGTAAGTATAGTCACTTTATATGTGTTTCCTTTTTCTGCTGTTACTTGACTCGATTGTTTGTTCTAGGTCGTCAAAGTCCTCAAGGTCCAGTATAACATCAGAAGCGTTGCCACATAGTATAATAATATTCATATACTTGATTAATTGTCAATATTTTTTCCGCTATGACATTTAGCGTATTGAATCATGCATTTTTGGCTTTCCGAATTCATTTTTAACAGTTATTCTTATTTGATACTTCCAGGCCGAAACTACCTTTTTTTTTTTTTTAATTCTGGGGTAAACATGGATTTTGGCCCCTTCTCCCTCCCTACCCCCCCCCCCCCACACACACACACACACACACTCCTCCTCCTGCGCAATTTTATAAATTTGTAATATATATTGCTTTATTTTAAAATTTTAAGTTGAATTTAAAAAAACCCGAAAACAATTCCGCTTTATAAATGTTTCCGTCTTAGTATGCATAAGCCTAATTGATGGTTCTCTTTATGTTGGGAACAATATTCTCAATGTGAGATAGTCAAAGTTTATATTAACGGTAAATCTAACTAATAAACTTTGGGGTAACAAATTAATACAAATACGACAAACCAAATCTTCATTTTGCGCCCTCTTTGCCTTCTATTCTGATGGCGAATGAAGCATATGCCCTCCCCCCTCTAGTTTAAGCCATATAATCATTTTACCTTTTGGAAATTTCTAAATTATATTTTATTTATATTTGCAGTATTTTTTATATTATTCCCAGCACTTAACTTTACTTTCGACTTCCGATTCTTAGACCAAACTCTGGGCAGCGCCTATATCTACCGACTAGGATTTTAGTTAATTTCCCCCCCCCCCCCAACTATTCTCCAATTGCTTTTTATTGTACATACTATAATCAATTAATTGCTTCGTTTATTCAGTATCAAAAATTAAAGATCGTTTTTAAATTAGTGATATACCAGGCGGTATTTTCCTGTTTTAACAATAAATCGAGTTTTTCTCATTTTAGAGCCTGTTACAGATAATTAATGTTCTAATGAGTGAAACTTGTAGGATATTTCATACTTTACAAAGTTTATTACGACACTTTTGTTCCTAAAACGGAAATATAAAAAATAAAAATGTGTTATTAAGGAAAAAGTAACGTCATTTGTTTGTTTTCCCCACTTTTTGCAAAATTGTACCCCATTTTCCCGGCTCCGGATCTCGCCTCCTATTTGGTCAATTTACAAACATGAATAGTGCATGTTGTAGAGAACTTTCTCTTCTAAAAAATTGCAACTATAATATTTTCTGTAAAATGCACTGAAACCGAGTTAATCAAGAAAAATCGAAAAAAGGGCCGAAAAAGTTTGGTTTTTTCGATATAGTAAAAAACGCACAAGGTCTAGAAGTTCGAAAACTTGTTTTTTTCATTAGAGGTTCAACCTATACACTATTCCCGAAAATCAGAGTTACCCGAATTTTTGCAAGGCAAGGCCCTTTTTTGGGCTATTTCTACTGGACTATTGTGAATTATATGATAAATCTATAGTTCATATATAGGTATGTACAAAATTTTCGGTAGTTTTTCGTCTTGGGTTCAAATTACGTTTTCAAACGTGTTATATGTCATAATGAAGGGAACGAATATTTTTTCCAACTGGAATATTTTCTCCAGCCTTGAATACGTGTTATATGTTTTACAAATTATTACTTAGACATCGTTTTTCACGATATTAAGCTATGAAGTTTTATTATAGTAGTCCGAGTGCATTAAAATATGTTTCATAATCTGAATGACGCATGATTTTATGTTCTTCTTGATAATTTTAATGATACTTTCTTAAGGGTATGGAAGCTAATATGATAAAACTATTTTTGTACTATTATAAAAAATCCTAAAATTTCCTATTCTAAAATTTTAGATACGGGGCAAACATTCCACAACTTTAATAAAAATTGCTGTGTTGTATACTCTTTTGTATATTTATATTTATCTTTGCACAGAGTAACCTTATGTAAAGAATGGGAATCATTAAGATATCATGAGAAAATGTCTGCAATGTTTTGCATTGTATCAAATCTGAATTTGGAGAATTTGTCTGGATCAATTTTCTAACAATTCGAAATTTACAGCCATGTAATATATTTTACATAATTTTGTCCTGAGATATCTACATACAACTGGCAACTTTTGTCTAAATTTGGTCATAAGTTTAAACATTTCGCGCTTGCAAAACTTCATGTGTTCTTCATTGTAATTCTCCTCTATAAACAAAACATTTTACACCAAATTCACATTCTCGTTACATTTTAAATCTTGTTGCCGTTGCATAATGTTGCAAAAGTTTATTTATGTGACTAACGTAAATTATGCCAAACAATTCTAAAAACTACGGGGGCACCTAAGGGCAGACAAATTAAATTGGAACGAAAAGGTAATAATCTAAACTATTTAATCACACCAAAAATTGAATTTAATCGTGCTTTAGCATATAACTTTTTCTATATTAAAACTGAAAAATTGTAAATACCAAAAAAAAAAAAAAAGTTTTTTGCGACATTAACTATGAAATAACAGTTAATATGTGCAAAATTTATGCACATAAATCTGATAAAATAAAGTCCCTATTTTGTTTGGAAGCGTCCATGATCGAGCAGTATATTTTATTTTGCTTAAAATAACAGATTAAAGAACTATACTCAAATTGATTCATTCTCAATTAAGAAGCACCAACTTTGCATTAGTCTATGGACCATACAATTATTTTATAGCAAAACCAATAGCAGGGTACAACGCCCTAACTATTGAGCTATAATAGGCAAAAAATAAATTTCGCTAGGATAAAATTTAAAAATCGACTTTTGGCCACCTAGAATCGGCAAATCACCCACCGTGCGTCATTATATTCTGTGACTGCTATCTAACGCTTTGCAAAAAGCTAAGAATTTAAATTTTAAAGAGTTTATTTTCAAATCTACTAAATAAATAATTATTGTATCGTGCTGAAACTGGTATGTAAAACATAATGTATAATAAAAAAGAATAGACATTTTCTCTATTTTGTATGCATGGGTTTAAAATTATTGTATTCTTGAAGAGCCTCTAAATATTAAAAAGTAAAATAAATATTTTATTTAAAATGAAATATGCTCTCTCTTTTAATATACCACTGAAGTATAAGTTCAGCATGTTTATGAATTTATATCACTGCATGGTTACATACTGCGTTTTCAAAAAATACCTTCCTAAATTTTACTATTTTTAAAAGAACAATAAACTCTGAATTTTTTACTTGAGCAAAATTTTTCAAATTTATCGTCTTATTAAAGATACTTTAAACGACTAGGGTCGATAAGACTATGAAAGTGGCTCTTACTACACTATGTTAATTTTAAAGTATATCATAGAAAAATTATTAACTAAAACTACGTTATTAAAATTATTTGAAAAACTGTAAGTATATAATAGGTAATGGGAATTAAAAATTATTTCATATAAATTGATATTGCAGTAAAATAATTTATTATTGACACTACAGAATTTTTAATATATTACATAAATATAATTTTATATAAATATATACAAATATGCAAATATGTAAAATAATTATATAAGAATATAATATAATAAACTTTATCTTTTAAAAGTATTTTATTAGGTATGAGTGAAATGAGGTGCCATATTTTTTAATGTTTCATAAATCCTTATAAACCAAACATAAATATACATCGAAATCAAAATGCTACTGTAAAACCTTCGACTTAAGGGTGGAAGAGGTAGCGTGGAACTTCAGTCAAGCGGAAGCCCAAGTATAATTCAAACCAAATATTTTATTGAAATGACATAAAATAAATTAAATTTCTTGGTTATTACTTGAAATATAACTATATTATTTTTTTGGGTACATTACAGCTTACGACAATGTTCATTTAAAAGTACAAGTTCAGCAAACATAGGATTAGCATCCAATCTTCTAATGGATTATTTCTCAATATAAATGTAGAGTCCTTTCACGTTAATTCGTACGAAAACAGCTGCCTCTGTTTTCTTCTATACAACAATCTGTTGTCAACTCCTTTTACCTCGCGGTTCCCACCGGAGAAATATTATCCTGCCTGAGTCGGCAGACTGTTTTTATTTCCTTCGGACCTGTCCGAAATCGTAGCCCCACTCTGAGAGCAAACCTCACTCCTTGGGATCACAAACACATCTCCCTCTTTCAGCCTCCCTTCCTCCGTTCGTTAATTCGCCTTTCTTAAAACAAAGGCTATCTATAGCCCACTTAGAGTCTAGGCTGAGTGACATCATTAACAAGCTTCGATATCATAGGTCAAGAGGGACCCTCCCTTCTAGCGTGAGAAATTTTCACATCTAATTTCACTTTTAAATCGTCCTGGGAAAATATCGGCAAGCTTGCTACTTAAAAGGGATTCCGTAACTCCTACTCTTTTCATGTCCTTGCTTCTTTTCAGTCAAAAGGTAAGATTAGTTGAGATGAATCGATTCTTTTGATCATCTCCTGCAAAACCTTAAGAGTTAGAAAATATTTTGAGCTGGGATACTTATGTATGCGTTTTCCTATATAGAGGTTTGTTTGAATATATATTGGTGCTTTTCTGTGAGTTACATTGGATTCTTCACACTACCTTCAATTTCTCTGTATGTAAAAACCAGTAAAAAAAATTAAATGAAAAAGCATTTTTTATGTATAAGAGAACTGAGATACCAAATTAATTTTAATAAGTACTTATACTTCAATCATAAACATATATCAAAATCAGAACAGAATGATACCTTTGTTCGCTCAGTGTGGAAAAATGCATGTCAGCATAAAAAATGAACATACATCTTCAGATTACGTCAACCGGGGTGACTGTCTGATTTTTTGCCTCTTTTTGTCTTTAAAAAATATATATTGAAATTTTCATTTAAACAGTTTCTAATCCTTTTTTTTTTCTAGTTCCAAGATATCAATTGTAAATTTTAAAATTCACATCTAGTATTTTTAAAGTATTTTTTAAATTATTAAAATAATTATTTTGAAACTATTTAGTAAGTATTAGTATTTTTTTAAATTATTTTTTTTAAGTAGAAGTCATCTTGGCTTGGGATGGCTTTGTCTTAAAACTAAAAAGTCACAGAATGAGCCTTAAAAACAGTGTAGGACAACGCATCCCCACTATTATTATAAAAAATAACAAAAATATATTATTTCGTCATAAAAAAAAACCACAAATTTTGCGTGAAAAAGGAAATTTTATTGAATAACGACCATTGTGCAAGAAATGTGAAAACAATGAAATATTAAGACATCTCGAGATTAATGTTTTTCAAGAAAATAAAATTTTTGATATATTCACTTATTTCAGGAACTGAAAAAACACTTCTTTTAGAAGGAATGTGTCTTGGAGGGTTAATTTGTTTTAAGAACTTTTAATTTTTCTTTAAAGTAGTGATTGGAATGTAATATTTTTCAGTGGCTTTTCTTTGGTTTAATACATATTTTAGAAAAACATTTACCCATTTCTGCAGACTTTCATTAGCATAATTTTTATAATTACGACTACCTACAGGAGATTTATACGTACGCAGCATTATTACACCAGCACTTGTACAAATAATAATAATAATAATAAATATAAATATATACTAGAACAACATTTGTATTTGCAGTAAATGCTTGCTTTTATGTTTATATTAAAAAAAATTAAATGTAATAAATAAACTTTATTTGTGTTGCTTTTATCCCGAGACAATCTCGCCCCAAATTGGCATTCAAAATGGCGGCTGTGAATAAAGTCAATGTAAAATCTAAAATATCAATACATACATATATATATACTGTTTACTCCGATTACAATCAACCCGCATGAAGATATACATACACTTCTAAAGATAAACCCACCGTGCCAGCACCACCAACAACCTTCATCTCTCTACTTAAATTTTTAACCAACTCTCTTACTTTCTTACCCCATCTTCTCCATTCCAATCTCTGGGTCTGCTTCTGTTTTCACGGAAAACCCCACATGTCACTCCTGCCCTCTTGTTCACTGACAGGTCATCACAAAAGATTATCTTTTGTTCACAATCTCCCTTTCATCGCTACATACCAGGCTATTGCTCTATCTATATTTCACCAGACAATAGGACCCTCCTTTGAAATCTCCTTTTATATATTTCACACATCTTAATCTTACAGAAAAGAAAATGTATCCACAACTCAACTAGATAATGACATACAGATAAATACAATACATAAAGAAAATTAATTAAATAGTAATTTACATTAAGTATACGTCTTATTAACATCAGAGACCTGACAACATGTTTTGCCTTTTTGCGCGAGGTGGGACAAAGTCAACCCGGTTGACGGTTCCGAAAATTTACTTATAAAACATAGGAGAGAGTGGGAAGGAATGGGACACTTTTTACAAAAATAAGAAAATAAACTTTGCTTGACGCAAAAACAAAAATTTCAATTTATAGAATACAAGATGAAACACTTTTTAATCTCCCTGAACAATATAGAAACATAATATGCAAAAAATATTTTATAATTAAGGAGATTGTAAGTTTTAAAATGTGTCCCCATACCTCCCTACTAACAGAGAGGCATGGGACAGCTATAAAACACAGTACGATAAGGCGCAAATAGTCTAGTATTAGTTACATATACAGTCTAACAAACATCTTAGGTTGATAAATCTATAACCGGACTATTTGACCAATTATTTGTAGAGCTGACAATTTTAACAGAACACCTGTCTTCTCAACATAACTTACGTCAAGTTGTCAAGGAAAATGAAATCTCCAGTTCTCATTCTTTTTTCTTATCAATTGCACATTAAAGCCAAAGTTGTCCTCTACAGCTTCAGTTATTCCTGTATAATTTACGTCTGCTTTAGTGCTTTATTGGCATAATACTTCACAAGAACAAAATCATTTACACCCATATCAACATTATCATTAAACCAATTGATTTCCTACATTACAAATTTTTCATCTTCAGTGGTAATGCAAAAAAGTGAATGCCCGTGTCACAACATCAAATTCCAGTATCTTCATCAGAGGAAAATCTGAAAATTAAAAGTATTTCTTTTTTGCTTTCTTTCCTTCTTTTATTTATATATCTGGCTTAAGTCTTAAAATACTTTCTGTTCAATCAGTTATTTCTCTTTAAATTTAATCTTTTTTATTAAAAATATTTGCATATTATTAATAATTTACACTTATCTTATTCAAAAGAAGGAATTGGACTTGTCCCATTCCTCCCTTTGCTGTCATGTCCCATTCCTCCCCACTACCTTCTTTTATGTTAAACTATTTGTATAAACAACAGTGCTGCTTTTAAGCTTAGTTTAAATTATGGATAATATACAATATAATGTTCAATAAATAGAGAAACTGTTACATCTACACATAAAGAAGTCATTAATATACAGCAAACATAAAAAGTACATGAATCAAATTTACTTTTAGTTCTTGAAATAATCCTTTTCTTTATACAAATTGTAAGCTTATGCAGATCAGCAACTTTTTCAACAGAAGATTGGGCTACCACTGCTTCATCTAGTGTGTGATTGATGAAATGTTTAGAAATATACCTAACGAGAAAAACCTACTGACCCATTCCTCCTACTGTCCACTCCACCCCGCTCTTCTCTACAGTTATTAAAGATAAAAACACGCAATTTCAGTATAAAATAACTATATATCCCAAAGAAAACATATTGTCTTTGAATATTGTATAATAAATGTAAACTATGCACTTTTGGCAAAAAAATGTTATTCTTAACAGAAAATTTATGAGACACTCAGAACTAGTTTAACTTCGGCAAAATTTGTCAACTTTGAATTCAGTAATTTAAAACCTTGCTGGCCCACTAGAAACCTTTTGATTTTTTTAAATTTTTTGTAACATAGTGAGCTGGCCACAAAATAAGGAGCTTGGGACGAAGTTCACTTGTCCCAAGGTTTTCCTTGTATACGAGGATGGTAATTCGTGTCATTTTCCCTTCAAAAATTCTCCCTGAAGGAATATTGCCAAAACTAGCCGATGCTTAACAAAATACCAATCCAGACCAATAAATTGCTTAAAATATACTAAAATATGCTTTTTTTAAAAAATATGTATTACCTGCATTGGAATTACAAAAATTGAAGCGCACTGAATGATTGGAGTATTAAGATTATATCACTTTAAGTAGGATATTCCTTCACCCAGTATTGCATTAAACTGTCCCAAGTATTGCGTTTCTCTATTTACAGAGTACTTATGTATTTTATACTTCTCTAGTGCACGTCTCTATTTCTAAAGAACTTTCTTTAACTGTCCAGAAAATTCGTGAACAAAATATGCGGTATAAGCTTTATTTGTAAAAGATCCATGCATTTTTTTAATATTTTATCCACATCTTAAAAATAGAATTTTGTGCTATAACCAATGAATAGAAACCCTAATAACGACATTAAAAGTAAAATTAACGAAAAAATCGCTGAAATGGTGCCTTTCAGCGACTTTTCAAATTTTCAGATTTCCAGCAAAAGGCAATTTTAAAGCGAAGATAAAACATCAAAATTAAATGTGTATTTTAAAAGTAAGCAAAGTGTATTCATTTTTTAATACATTGTCGGCATATAAGTAGCTCTGAGTACATATTTAAGTTTCAATTTTGAAAGAACACGTAATCATTTTTTAGTATAGTGTTAATTTATGTATACTTCATTAATTTTGCAATTTCGTTTTTAAGAATACGTCAATGATAAATCACTGTGTAACAAAAAATGTCAAATGAGACACTTATAACTCATATTTTATACATCAGTCTCAAAATATTTTTCATGTTGATTAAGTTTAAAATGGACAACTGTTATTCTTCATATTATTTGGACATTATATTTCCTAATTGTACAGTCGTGGAAAAAAAAGTAAACACCCCCTACTAACTCCTCAGCAAATCATCGTAGAAGAAAGTTACTGGTACCGAACGATCGGAAATAAAGTCTACTTTTAAATGATGTATATAAAATTTTCTTAGGGGTCATCTACATATTAAAACGAATCCAAACTTCATTTTTTTCAATGGCAATGCCCAATTTTAACGAGATATTTCAAATCTTCCGTTCAAACTATGCCTAGACACCAAATTTCAAGTCATTTGAATGATAAGTTTTTGAATTATAAACATTCAATTTAGTGCTTCTAATGTTAAATTACATTTTCATATTTTTATTTATATCTCCCGAAATTATGCTCCTAATGTGCTAATTTTTTTTGTAGTAATAATACTACAAATTGTTACTACTACTATACTACTAATTGTTAATACTACAAAAAAACTCGAAAAATTGTTAACAGAAACAAAACAAAGGCATACAGAGGAATAAAACTGCTTGAAAAAGAGCTTAAAAATGGAAGTTATGAAAAGTTGAAATATAAAAGAGAAAAAGATAAATATAAGGAAAGATATCAACACAACATGAGTAAAAAAATAAAAAATAAATAAAATAAATAAACAGTACAAAAGAGAGGGTACAAAAAATATGGAAAGTCGAAAATGTTTCTTCTAAAGTCAGAAAATATCTTGAATTCGGTTCAGAATTGAAATACTCAGATTGAGAAAAATTTAGAAAAAAATGAGACGTCTCAACAGTCAAAGAAAGCTTTTTGGACTTGTTCTTTCTGAAAAAATAATAATGAAGTACCACAATATGCACAAGATTCCAGTTAGTGTCCTGTTAAGCTGTATTTAGCAAAAGTGATCACAGTTGAATATTACGTAGAAGTTAATATTATGCAAAATGTTCGGGATCCAAGAACAAAATTGTTTTCAGTAAAGAGCCAGAAGCAATCATTTAGATATTAAGAGTTGATTTGTGTGGTTGAACCAGTGTTGCCAGTGAGCTACTATTTTTTAATTCAGATTACTTGATTGCCACCACTTTTTTGGAACGGTAAAATTACCTTTGTTTTCGCCTTAATTAATATTTCATTAAATAAGGCGCATTTTACCATTTCAAAAAAGTGATGCCAATCAAGAATCTGAATTTTAAAAAAGTAGTCCATCTGGCAACACTGGGTTGAACAGCCGAAAGTGAACAATTAGTTGCATATATCTTTGATTTAATCCTTCAAAACTGCAACATTATTTAATAAACAATTTCTTTTTTGTTAACCTGTTACTCAAGAGTATGTTTTCTTTATCTGTTTTGTAATCCAGTTTTTGTTTTCATGTGTCATTTGAGTACCTGTACTTCATTGAAATAACCTATTATACCTCTTAAACAATAAAACAAACTAATATCGCAACCATAAATGTTTTTCAATCTGGTAAATGGACAATAAAATTTATATTCATCACTACAATTAAAAGTTGTCACCTCCTTGTTTATATGAAAATGAAATTTAATTTTAAATTTAAAAAAGTTTAACCTTGACCTCTAATCATGATTTATTTATCTCTAAAACCTTAAGAAAATGTTGAAAGCACAACCTAAACGCGACAGTTTGAACTTTTATTTTTTACAAATTACCAAAGTGAAATTTCCACTTAATTTCAGAACTAGCCATAATATATATATATATATACACGCCAAAAGTAAATAATTCTAGCAGTAGAAAATCACTTAAAGTACCAAAAATTCCCTTTCATGTAATTTTCTTACACTTTTTAACTCTGAACTTTATGAACGAAGATAATATTAATCATTACGCCATTTCCCGAAATGACCTTTTCACTCCTCCAGAATGAAAGTATATTTAATTAAAATTACGGCGCCATTCTCATTGAATACGCAGAAAAAAATAGAGAAGAGAGACTTAAAACAGTCAGTGAAGATATTCTGAGAGTATAATTTAAAATAAAATTCATTTATTTCGTGAATAAATTTAGGCAAAAATTATTTGCTTTAGAGTTTAAAGATTCTGTTACAATTAAAAAACATTAATAGAAGTAATATAAGAATGTAATAAATAACTTTTTACTTAAAAAGAATCATAAGCAATTTTCCCTTTTATAAAAATATAATGGATTTTTTGTTTACTTCTATAAAAAGCTTGGATAAAGCAAATTGAAAAGCAAACATCCAAAATAAAAGAGATATTTTTAAAGGTTAAAGTTCACGAAATACACTTTTGTTTCAATACTAATTTATATTGCATCACACGTTTTCTGCAATAGCTTGAAAGAAATAGTCTTACTAGAATTTTACATTTTTTTTTATTTCCACTTCGCTCATTTTAAAACAATGTATGAAAATTGTGACATGTGTTGTACCTTCGAACAATTTAAAAATTTTAGATTACCTTTTAATTACAATAGATCTACCTACCTCACCTCTATTCACCTGTAGGCAAAATATACTTTTTTCAGATGTTAATATTAGTCAAATGTGAAGTAGGGGAAGGTGGGGCACGTTGGGACATGGCCCACCTTGGGACATCTCAATTTTGAGGCTTAATTTTGCAGTTAAAAATTAGCACATATAAGTGCCAATATATGATACTACCCAGACAGCAAAATATATCGAAATGAATTAGGCCGTTTATCCGAATTATCGGCGAAATATCGGTAATCGACCACTGACATTATTATGATGTCAATAGATAATCTACTCTTCCATGTGTTTTGGAATCACTGGTGTTTGCTGGCAACAAATAATACCATTATTTTTGTTTTGAATGAGGTTGAGTAACATTTATGTGTGTTTTGGAAAAATAAATTTTTTATTAAAGAAATGAAATAATACAAAGGGGGCATGTTGTGATGAAAAAACATTGATTTATTGTTATTTTAAGGGTAAAATATAGACTGCAATGCTAAGCTTAATTGTTTTAAAGTTTTTGTTACTTAATGTGCGAGGTGGGGCAGGTTGGGACACTCAGTTGTGAGGCATCTTGGGACATGTCCAAAAATGCTGTAAAGACCAAATGCAGCTTACTGAAGGGAAAAAAAGTACACAACCAATTAGAATTTTTATCAAGCAGGGAGGATGAGACAGTTGCGCTAGCAAAATTGGTAAAAATTACCCCTGGCAGGAAAACAAATATAAATGATTTGTGTAATGGCAGTAGTGATGAATTCAGCTGTTCATATGGTGCTGATTTTCCTACAGATTGCAAACTTACTTAAGATAAGTCCAGAAACTTAAAGGATAAAGGTAAACCAACTGTGGGATAGTGTACATTGGCAAAGTTTGCAGGAAAACAAAGCATTGTTGTATTTGTGTTCAAAATGTTGAGGACAGCAGCGAGTATGAGATATCCATTTTGAGAAGACGAGATCTAGAGTTGCCTTTTTTTTTTATCGTGATAAACATGATAGCTCATTTGTGTATCAAACAGATATTCTTTTAAAACTTGGCACTCCTGAAAACAAAATAGGTCAAAGATGTGTTTTATTAGAATTTGATGAACACCATTTTTTTTCACATCAAGTACAAGATCTATTAATGAAAACATGTTACAATTCAAATTATTAAAGTGTTTCAGTGCTTAATTTCATGCTCAACTAAAGCTTTATAAATAAAGCTTTGTTCATCAATTAAATATAAAATTTTACATGTATTTTTTATTAAAACTAGTGTCCTAACCTACCCCACCATGTGGGGCAGGTTGGGACATTTTAAAGGCTTTTTTGTTTTGTTTTCACTCTTTTCATATGTTAGATATTAGATTATTATGAGGTTTATTTGATGCAGAAATGTTTATACTTTATGTCTAATTCATTCTAAAATAAGAATAAATATTAATAAAATTTAGAAAAATTATTTACTGAAAAACGTCCCAAGGTGCCCCACATTCCCCTATTGTGTACTCGATTTGGACAATTTTGCACTTTGTGTTATTCAAGTGTGGACAATTTTTGATAGACTTTAGTATGCATTGTTGTATTATCTGCTGCATTAGTTGAATTTATAATATAATAATTCTTTTATTTTGTTTTGTTTGAGAAGCAAGCAGATAGAATAAAAGAATAGTATTTTTTCGTCTAAATATCAAATTACGTAATGTCAGACGTTTCCCAGAAAAGATTGAAGAAAATTAACATTTCTAGAGTTTTATCGATTTTATATGTTCCCATTTAATTCTTAAAATAAAATGGGAAGAATAAAATAGATAGCAAGTATATTCTAACACGTATAATTTGAAATTAAAATAAATTATTTCGTGAAGAAATTCAGGAAAAGATTCTTTCCTTCAAATAATAAAGACTCTATTTTAATTTAAAATTTTAAATAGAAGTGATATGATAAGGGTTTTTTTTTTTTTTTTACGTTAAAAAAACCCACGCAATTTACTTTTCTGAAAAAACATAATTTGGGTTTTTTTCGTCTTTGAAAATTTAACAAGTAAATAGATAAATCAAATTGAAAAGCAAACACGTAAAGTAAAAGAAATATTTTTAAAGGTTAACGAAATAGACTTCTGTTTAGACATCGGCACATAAAATGTTTTCTGAAATAGGTTGAAGGAGGTCTTTTAATTCAGTCTTTCTGGAATTTTAGAGATTTTTAATTCCAATTTCGCTCATTGTTAAAACAAAGTGCAAAAATTAAGGCATGTACCTTTGATCAATTTGGAAATTTTAATTTAAAATAAATTAATTTAATTTTTAGTTACTACACTGCTCAAAAAAATTAGACAAGCAAGCAAAAAAGTGAAGAGAAGAGTACAAGACAGCCATGTATGGGCGTGAAATAGATAGTACACGTGTATCGATGCGCAATACAGAAGAAAAGACGTAAAAAAAATTGTAAGGGAGCTTTTATTCTTTGAAAAGATGGAAAGAACATGAAAAGATGGTTTAGGGTAACAATTTGGTTTCATGTAAATGATAAAAAAAAAAAGTATTGTTTAGAAATGATGCAAGATTTTTAATATGGCATGTGGTCTCCTCGAACAGCTAAGACTTCTGCACACCTGTTTTCCATGGATGCGATCAGGTTATCGATAAGACTTTGCAATTCTTAAGCAGTGGAACAGTATTTCCCAATCTCCAAGTCCCGGACAGTAAAAGGAGGCCTTGGGCTTGCAGCAATGCGTCGTCTGAGTATGTCCCAAACATGCTCGATCGGATTTAGGTCAGTAGAGCATGCTGGTCATTCCATACGCTGTATTGTTTTAGCTTCAAACATATTTTCCACAAAACGAACTGTATGAGGTCTGACATTATCATGCATGGAAAAAAGAAATCACTAATTGCTGCATCATAAAATACGACATGAGGTCTCAGTATCTCGTTTGTATAACTTTGAACCGTCAAAGTGCCATTCCGAATGATGTGCAGGCCCGCACGTCCACCTATGCTGATTCCAGCCCATAGCATCAACACACCTCGTCTGTAATGTGATCTTTCACGAACGAATGTGGGATTATTTTGAGTGCCCCTTTTTCTCCATGCCAAAACACATCAGATGTCACATACAGACTGAATTGGAACTCGTCTGAAAACAGAATTTGACTCCAACAACGTTGCCTTCAAACTCGATGTTCAGTTGCCCACCTTCTTTGGACCGCACAGTTGCTTGAGATCAACGGAATACAGACCATTGGCTTACTTGCATAGGGGCTACCCTGATGAAGCCTATTTCGAATTGTTTGGCCGGGCACCCTTCGTTCTGTGGCCAAGAACAACTGTGTTTGCAGATGAGTAGCATTGCCCGTTCCGTCTCGATGAGCTGTTAACAGGATATATCGGACATCAGTTTCTGTGGTAGCACATATCGACCTTGCCGTTGTCGATGTTTACCAATCCATGTGTCTTGGAATTGATTCCACAACCTTGCATTGATACTTCTTGCGACTCTAACAGCGTCCACTATACTTCGTTGTGTTTCCCCAGTTTTAATTGGCCCGATAACACGCCAAGTCATGGATTCCGGTAAATCACATTGCTGTGACATTTTCAAGTCATCCTTTCTCAAAACACAAGCTGGGCAGCTGAATTTTACAACTGAGACAGTGAAACAGACGTTTCTGCAAAATCCCGATTTCTGCACTTATCGCCTTTCTCTAGTTTTTGAAGTCATAAACTTTAATTTGCGAGGGAAGTTTTCTTTATCCGTTTTCTACTACGCTTTAAATTATGGATGTTTTATTTTACGTTACATATCGGTGTAAATATTTGCGTAATTTTGTTAAAACCATGTGCTCCCCTAATTGTTTTGAGCAGTGTATATATTTAATTATAACAGATCTATTTGTCTCTTAGGCAAAATACACATTTTTTCCCAAATGCTTTTCTTTCCGAATGCCAGCCTTTGCTTTGAAAATGTGAAGTATTGCGAACTCGATTCAGACAGTTTTGCATATTGTATTAGGAATTTGAGTTTTGCTTGCATTTTAGTATGCATTATTTTATTATTTACTGCATTATTCAAAAATTTAATGTAATGTACTATTTTCTCTGTTTGAGAAACAAACACGTAAAGAAAGTTAATACATACTTTTAGAAGTTAGAGGGTGCGAAATATATTTTCTTTTATACCAAATTCTATAACATCACACTTTTCTACAATGGTTTGAAGAAAATTAACATTCCTGAAGTTTTAAGAATTTTCTGTTGCCACTTAACTCAAAAATAAAAGATAGAAAACAAAGATAGTCTGACACGTAGAATTTAAGAGAACCAGAAGGTTTTGAAATGGCGAAAATTGACTGACAATTGATCATGGATTAGGTAGCCTGTAATTAATTTAGACTATTACTCCTTTTTGCGCTTATTTCTTTATGCTTCACAGAAATAAGAAAATATTTGTTAAATTGTAAAAAAAAAATAATAATAATAATAATAATAATAATAATATTGTGCAACAAAATTAATTTTGAAAATTTTTTTCTGCCACGATTTTGAAGCTCAGATTCCATATTTTTGAGTCGCCAATTCTTCTTAATACTGCTTATTACGATATCTGTCGATTATATACCTAAAAAACATACAAAAATATTAAAATTGTTCCGAATTCAAATACCAGATTTGAACCCATGCGCTTTTTGATTCTGGAGTAGAATCCTGTGCAGATGCCCAACCCGAGCCTGAAAATTTAATTTCAACTCAACCCGAATACGACAAAAAGAAAAAAAAACTTTAACCCAGAACCCGACACACTTCAATTCGAAACCGACCCAGATCCGAAATAAAAGAAGATTAATCCATGTTTTAATACAATTATGGAAAGTAACTCTAGAACTATATCTCTAATATCGATTTTATCTTTTATGTTAAAAATGAAATTGTATATATACTCATTAATACTCATATATACTATAATTTTTTTCATCTGGAAAGATATTCAGGACCTTAATTTGAAAAATCGGGTCAATCCAAACCCGACCCGCAAGAAACAAAACACAACCCGATACCGACGGGCAATGAAAGAAATTAGAGTCAATCCGACTTGTCGGTGTAGAATCGGATTAAGAGGCTACTTCAGTCACACGAAAAGACCCGTTTGCTAATGCAAACCCTATGGAAGACATTTGTAAAGATATCTCGTTTGAATTTCAATATTTTTAAATGATTTTTTTTTCATTGGATAAATGAGATCGATCTGTATGCAGGCCGTTGTTTACTTTTTCGATTTTGATTACAGGTATTTTTAATGAGGACACTTTCATTTTCGGAACCGGTTACGAAAGTAAAATCATCCTCATAAAAGAAATCTGGAATTAAAATCAAAAAAGTAGAAAACGGCCTGCATACAGATCGATCTCAGTTATCCAATGAAAAAAAAATCATTTAAAAATATTGAAATGCGACAGAAATATCCTTATAAATTTCTGCCATAGGATTAGCATTAGCCAACGTGTCTTTTCGTTTGACTGAAGTAGTCTCTTAACTAATCAATTTGCATGACATAGTGCATGAATAGTTTTTGCATTGAGCCTCTCGAAAATGTAGAAACTTTAATTTTGGACACCTTGTATTATTTATTATATTAGTCAGTCAAATCCTTTATATAATGAATTTCATTTTATGCTTGAAAAGCAAACACGTAAAGTAAATAGGGGCATTCTTTTAAGGTTAAAAGCCACGAGATATACTTTTGTTCTAGTATCAAATTATAAAAATTATAACTATTCTATTTGAAAAAGTAAACATGTAAAGACAATTAAAAATATATCTTTAAATGTTAAATCCAACGAAATATACCTTTATTTAAATATACAATTACATAGCATCACACATTGTCTACAACAGATTTAAGGGAGATAACATTTCTGAAGTTTCATCAATTTTCCATTCCCCCTTCGCTTACTGTTAAAAAGCAAATAAAAATTAGAAAAGTATATTATATCTTTGACCAATCAGGTAATTTTATTTTAAAACAAAATGGTTCAACTTTTAGCAATTATTGGTTAAGTACAGTAGATTCAAAGACAAAACATATTTTCCAAGTTTTCATATCAGTTTTTACTTTGTAAATGTTAATGTTTTAAAATATCAAAAACTGGACAAAGGTATAAAATGTGGGTTGTACACTCGCCTGTGCCTTAGAACAAAAACTAAAATATAACATAAGAATAAGAATATGAGCTTGAAAGTATCTTTAATTATAGAAAAACCTGTTAATTGCATTATGCTGAAATTTATTAATACATATATTTCTTCTTGATAATTCAACATTTTTTTTTTTTTTTCTAGCCTATGAAAAGTAATTTATTCTGCCATGTCTCGTGTTATATCTTTATGAACTCTTGTGATTCTGCATTAAAGAGCAGAGATTGAAATGGTGTTGATCGGACGATTGTTTTCGGAACCGGTTTCGAAAATGAATGCATCCTGATAAAAAAAATCTGCAATCAAAATCGAAAAAGTAAAAAATGGCCTTTTTACAGATCGACCTCAGATATTCAATGCATAAAAAATCATTTAAAAATATTGAAGTGAAAACGAGATCTTCCATAGGATTAGCATTAGCGAGCGGGTCTTTTCGTTTGACTGAAGTAGCCCCTTAAATAAAGTGTTTATTGTGCGTGTAATATTAACTTAAGAATAAACACCATATGTTTGCTTCACATTATATGCAGACAAATTCACTGGCAATGTTAAAAAATGGAGACGATTCTGTGAGTGAAAGATTTGAAAGCTTTACAATTATGTGTCCTATTGTTCTACTTTCAGTGCATTTTGAGGAAAAAATTATAATTACAATTTTGTAGAAGACAAAATTCTCCACAACCAGCTCTATTCATGTTTGTAAATTGACGAAATAGGAGGCGAGATACGTAGCCGGGAAAATCGGGTACAATTTGGAAAAAGTGGGGAAAAAAACAAATGACGTTAGTTTTTCCTTAATAACCCTTTTTTATTTTTTATTTTTTCGTTTTAGGGACAAAAGTATTGTAATAAAACTTTATAAAGTACGAAATACCCTACAAGTTTCTGTCATTAGAACTTTAATTATCTCTAACGGACTCTAAAACCAGAACAACACGATTTAGGGTTAAAACAGGAAAATACCGCCTGGCAAGGCACTAATTTAAAAACGATCTTTAATTCTTGATACTGAATAAACGAAGCAATTAATTCATTATGGTATATACAATAAAAAGTAATTGGAGAATAGTTGGAGGGGGGGGGGTGTGAAGTTAACCAAAAAACCTAGCCGGTAGATATAGGCGCCGTCAGAATTTGAGCTAAGAATCGGAAGCCGAAAGTAAAGTTAAGGGCTAGGAACAATATAAAAAATACTGCAAAGATAAATAAAACATAATTTAGAAATTAAAAAAAGGTAAAAGGATTATACAGGGCCGAAACTAGAGGTGGGACGGCATATGCTTCATTCGCCAGAATGAAAGGCAAAGAGGGTGCAAAATGAAGATTTGATATGCCGTATTTGTATTAATTTGTCACACAAATTTTTGTTAGTCAGTAAAAGTTTACATTAATGGTAAATCTATCTCACATTGAGAATATTATTTCCAACATAAAGAGGACCAACAATTCTTATGCATACTAAGACGGAAACCTGTATAAAGCGGAAGTATTTTCGGGTTTTTTTTAAATTCAACTTTAAATTTTAAAATAAAGCAATGGGTATTACAAACTTATACAATTATGTATGCAAACTCACTTTCCGTTGCAGGGGGAGAGTGTGTATGTGTGGGAAGGGGCAAAATCCATGTTTGTCCCAGAATGAAAAAACTAGTTTCGGCCTAAGAAGTATGGAATAAGAATAACTATTAAAAATGAGTTCGGAAAGCCCAAAATGCATGATCCTGTACCTTAGAAGTAATAACGGAAGAAAAATTGACAATTAATAAAATATATGAATATTATTACCGTAATTTCCCCCGTATAAGCCACGGATCAGATAACTCTGTTTTCTACCAGAATTTTTTTTTAAATACATTGTGACTTATTTCGGCTTAGCATTTATTTGACTTCATTTTTTAAAAATAATTTCTGGTTTGAAACATACTTACTATAGCCGCGGCTTATACGCAGGAAATTACAGTAAAAAACATTTTTCTAAGAGAGACGTTATGTCGGGAAAGACAAATAAAGCACTGTTTTCGTCAATTTTTTTATTAATATTTTTTGTATTTTACATTTAATTTACTAATTACTACATTTAATTAATAGTAATATTTTAAATTTTTTTTAGGATAAAATTCTCTACAACATGCACTACTTATGTTTGTTATTTGACCAAATAGGAGGTCAGATGCAAAGCCGGGAAAATAGGGTAAAATGTGCAAAAATTACAAAAATCCATAAATGACGGTATTTTTCGCTTTATAGCTCACTTTTAGTGCATTTAAAAATCAAAACAGTCATAATCAACTTTTTAGAGCATGAAGTAGACCATAGTTTCATTTATTTGGTAATTATTTTTTGTAATAGACTTTGAAAATCACAGCAACGAGATTTTGTTTAAAAACAGAAAATACTGCCTGGCAATTTAGTAATTTTAAAAAGGAGCTTTTTTTTTATAATGAAAACACGAATTAATTATATCATGTACAAGATACTAATCAACAAATAAATAGTAAGTATAGTCACTTTACATATGTTTCCTTTTTCTATTGTTTGGCCCTGGTAGCCCGTCTCTTGTACTTGACTCGATTGTTTGTTCAAGGTCGTCGAATCCTCATTGTCCAATATAACATCAGGAGCGTTGCCACATAGTATAATAATATTTATATACTTGATTAATTGTCAATATTTATTCCGCTATTACTTTTAACGTATAGAATCATGCATTTTGAGCTTTCCGAATTCATATTTCACGGTTATTCTTATTCGATATTTCCAGGCCCAAACTAGCTTTTTTTTTTAATTATTATTCTGGGACAAACATGGATTCCCCCCTCCCCTCCCCACACACACACTCTTCCTCCAGCGCAAAGTCCTCTTTATGTTGGGAATAATATTCTCAATGTGAGATAGATTTACCATTAATGTAAATTGCGACTAAATGACAAAAATTTGTGTGACAAATTAATATAAATACGACAAACCGAATCTTCATTTTGCGCCCTCTTTGCTTTCATTCTGGTATAAGCCCTCCCCCCTCTAGTTTCGACCCTGTATAATTCTTTCCCTTTTAAAATTTCTAAATTATATTTTATTTATCTTTGCAGTATTTTTTTATATATTATTCCCAGCACTTAATTTTACTTTCGACTTCTGATTCTTAACCCAAACTCTGGGCGGCGCCTATATCTACTGACTAGGATTTTCGGTTAACTTCACCCCCCCCCCCCCACCCGAACTATTCTCCAGTTACTTTTTACTGTGCATTCTATAATCAATTAATTGCTTCGTTTATTCAGTATCAAAAATTCAAGATTGTTTCTAAATTAGTGACTTGCCAGGCAGTATTTTCCTGTTTTAACCATAAATCGTGTTGTTCTGATTTTAGAGTCTGTTAGAGATAATTAATGTTCTAATGAATGAAACTTGTAGGATATTTCATACTTTATAAAGTTTATTACGACACTTTCGTCCCAAAAATGGAAAAATAAAAAATAAAAATGGGTTATTAAGGAAAAACTAACTTCATTTGTTTTTTTCCACTTTTTGCAAATTGTACCTCATTTTCCCGGCTCCGTATCTCGCCTCCTATTTGGTCAATTTACAAACGTAAATAGTGCAGGTTGTAGAGAATTTTATCTTCTACAAAATTGTAATTATAATTTTTTCTGTAAAATGCACTGCAATCGAGTTAATCAAGAAAAATAAAAAAAAAGTGCCGCAAAATTTTGGTTTTTTCGTTATAGTAAAAAACGCACAAGGTCTAGAAGGTCGAAAACTTGGTTTTTTCATTAGAGGGTCAACCTATACATAATACCCGAAAATCAGAGTTACCCGAATTTTTGCAAGGCAAGGCCCTTTTTTGAGCTACTTCTACTGGACTATTTTTCTCCCTGAATAATCGAAATTATTGTCTTTCCTTTCTCCCTACCGCTATAGCGTGAAGTGAGTGGGTGAGATTTTGGATGGACCTTTGACCAGCTATATCTTTAACTGCTCAAAACTACACCAACGTAGGATAGTCACAGCATGTTATTATTTTGAAAAGGTTTTTTTTTTTTTCCCTCAAAGTTAGGCTTGGGTTTATTGTACGAATATTTTTTTCATACTTTGAAAATTCCTCTTTCAAACGTGATGATCATAATTTTAAAAATTATTAAGAAAGAGAAATAATAAGATAAATAAAACATAGCATATCATTTAAGCATACTTTTGGTGGTCAAAATAATGAAAGTGCGAAATCTCAGGAACTATGTGCTTCTCTGACAGAATATACAAAGATACATTTTGTTCATATAAATGTACAGAATGTTCTTATAATTTAAACTCTTTCTAATCACTATTTAATTTCCTCCTCGACTACCAGTGGACAGAAAAATCTATTACGCAAATGGTTCAATAGCTTAAAAGTACAACACGTGGTAAATATGGCAACTAGCACATAATGTTGAATGTTTTTTTTAACAGAAAGTGATCTTTGATTTCCCACAATTTCCCAGGAACATTCGCTAAAAAACCGTCAGTTTTTATATTATTCTTGAAATACGTAAAATATTTGCGGTTTCACAGATAAAATTGAATATTTTAGAGAGCTTTCAGAGAGAGACTGAAAATATATATTTATATATTCAATCGGTAATGATTGCTGTCAGATAATTTTATTCTTATGTACATTATGTACATTATTATTATTATTATTTATTTATTGTATTCGGAAGTCAGAGAGCAGATTGCTTAAACACTTCAGATAATGAAATAATATTTGTTTGCTTCCTGAAAGTTGCGAAAACTCGCCACTATAGCTCCTTGGCAGATAAGTTCAAAATTTTTAAAAAGAAAAAGAAGAAAAAAGCAATTGACGACGGTAGCAACCCTGGTAAGAAAGATCAATGAGCTGAAAGTTGATTTGCTTCAGAACATGTACAACTCTACTAATAAAACTAGAAAATGAACAGGAGAAGCACACGCAATCTGTCCACAAGGCCATTCTGCTGGAATAAGGTGTGTCTGTTTGCAAGTTAAAAGCTGAACTTGCTTTATAATGCAAGCCTGACCAGAGAGAGGTGTGTTGGGGGACCTGTCGACCCTGCACTCTGCATTGCTGCATTTTGAGTACAGATCAGTGAATTGATTCTCATAATAAAACACTAGACTGGCTGTAAATACATGGGTGTATAGAAAT
Organism: Maratus speciosus; assembly: GCA_963932465.1. NCBI lineage: Eukaryota > Metazoa > Arthropoda > Arachnida > Araneae > Salticidae > Maratus > Maratus speciosus. The sequence continues at coordinate 348,126,818 of OZ010796.1, forward strand.
TAAGGACCAAAAAAGAAAATTTATCAACCCCATACAGAAATTCCGGATTGGCATTTAGTCCATAATTTCTACATATGTAATATGATGTCTACATTTCTACACATCTCTCGCTGCGCATCCCACGATTTTCACCGGCAACGTAAAAGTAGCAAAATTTCCGCAACCCATGATTTCCCTGATCTTTTTTTTTATGATCTAATTCTATATTACAAAAAGGACTCTTTTACAAAAACAAAAAAAAATTACATATTTTAACTCTAAAATATATGTAGATTTGAAATATGCAATAAAATAACTGCGGAGTTTTTGAAGCTATTTTGATTTTTAAAAAATTACGCAGCAAGAGGGTTAATATATTTGAAAATACACACTATTTAAATCGTAAAATTCGAGGAATCAGCCGCAAAATAAAATAAAATAAAAATAAATAAAAGGAGAGGGGTAGGGGGTTCCTAACGATTCTTACTTATACATTCAATTTTATTTTACGAATGAAATCAAGTAAATTTTAAATGACTACCACATAAGCAAGACAAAAGAAAAAAGAATCGAAAAACAAACAAACAAATAAAAGAACGTGATGATAACTCCAATTTAAATTTATATAAGGAAAAAAAGAGCCTGCACTCAGCGTTTGTACAGATCAGCGAATCGATTATCATTATAAGAATTGAGACTGCAAGTAAATGCATAGAGGGCAGTGTGATGATAGATAAAGATGACACTGTGCCCGATTTAAGGGAACATTATTACATTATTATTACATTTATTACATTATTTCCTTATATATATATATATATATATAAAACCATTAACTAAACATTACCGACCACCAGATAAAACTGTGAAATTATTAATAAAATGACATTAACAAATACAGTTCCCCCCCCCCCCAATACACTTAACATAGATCCAAAAACATAGTAAAAAACAGCAGAGATTGAATAACAGAAATGGAACGATGGAAATTTGAAGAACTTAGACAGAATCATCGGGTCGTCCCAAATGCCTTAAGTTCCACGAATAAAATGTGTGGCTTCATCTTCATATTAGCCATAAGTTAGCTAAAGAATATGAATTTGGGACTACCACACACAGAAAACCGAGAAATAAACCATTTAACACAAATTAAGTTCAAAATGAAACAAGATTAAAAAAGAGAGAGGAAAAATGAAAAAAAACAAATTACCAAATTAAATTCATACTGTCATAGCATTAGGTATAACAAATACAACATCATCATCATCATCAACAACAACCGTTTTCAATCCACTGCTGGATGTAGGTCTCCCCCAGATTTTTCCAATGTTTCCTGTCTAGTGCTTTAGTCATCCAATTTACACCGGCTACTTTTCTGATTTCATCACTCCATCTTACTTGAGGTCGTCTTCTTGGCCGTTTTACATCTCTGGGATACCACTGTAGGGTGTTTGTGCTCCCTCTCCTGTCTTCTTGCAATGTGCCCAGCCCATTTCCATTTTAGCCGTTTAATTCTTTCAATGATGTCAAAAACTTTCGTCTGGCTTCTTATCCAGGTTATTCTTTTTCTGTCTCTTCTAGTTATACCTAGCATACATCTTTCCATACTTCTCTGTGGTTTTTGTAATCTTTGTACCATCCGTGTCGTTAGCGTCCATGTTTCTGCTCCATAAGTTAGCACAGGCAAAACACATTGGTTAAATACTTTCCTTTTCAAACAAAGAGGCATATTACTCTTCGAAATAATATTGTTCTTCCCAAAAGCACTCCATCCATTTCTTATTCTTCTATTGATTTCATTCATGATACTATTATCCGATGATATTTCCTGCCCAAGGTGTATATATATATATATATGTATATATATATAACCATTAATTAAACATAACCTACCACCGTCAATTATTATGAATTAAAGCTGTAAGTATTAAAAAAATAATAAATAAAAAAAAATAATAAAAAAAAATAAAATAAAAAATTATTATAAGAATTATTATGGAAGAAAAAAGTGGACACCGAAAAAAATTGAAAAGCTTATACATTGAATTACGTTATTAAGGGCACAGAATTCAATGATATAAGCAAAATGGTTGTTTTCTGTGGGAAAAATAAGCTAAAGCTAAAAATTATTTTCCCCTGTGCCCGAACAACCACTAAAATCAAGTGAATTGATTAAAAATGAAAGCAGAATAGAAACAAATAATATGAAATGGAAGAATCAATAAAACGTATTTAAATATTTATAGGATATAAAATATAAATAATGAACACCATACCGATTAATATTTCAGTATTTTACAAAAATCCATGCGCACATGTCTACCAGTATATCAAAAAGATTAAGGTGAATAAAACAGTTAAGATATCACAGTAAATGATACCAAAGGATGCAGTTAATACATTTTGAAATAAAATTTGAAATACCTTGTAAAACACATTCAATCTAATATAAAATAAATAGATATTAATTACATTATTTAAAATGCACTATTAAATTAATTAATAACAGTTTAACAATATCGTCAAAATTTAGCTAAAAATACCCCCTGGTGTATAAATTATAACAGAAATGGAGCTAGAAAAATTAAAAATTAGAGCTATCTTAAAGAGACAAATTTGGTGCTGCCATCTATTATTACTTATATTAAACATCTATCGCAAGGTAAATATTTGTAAGCATTTGAATGTAAATAACTGTTATATACATATATATATATAATAAAGATAAAATCACAATATATGTATCTATATATATATGTGTGTGTGTGTGTGTGTGTGTGTGTGTGTGTGTGTGTATAAAAAGTTTGTCTGCGAAAAGGCATATAATCATAAGATTATAAAAAGGGGAAATTTTTTTATGCCTGAAATTTAAATAGATATTAATGATTTCACTAAAAATATACTTTTAAGCAATAAGTAAAGGTTTTGTCCTTATTTTTTTTCGCCGAACAACATGAATCTTTCTGACATAGTCTCGAACACATTTTCATGCGTAAATGCAGAACATTACACGAATTACTTTTCAAGAACTTAAAATTGTTTCAAATTTCATACACATGCCTGCATATTTAATTTAAGTATTTAAGAGTCGAAACAGTGTAGGCGCATTCGATATAATTTCACACAAAATCAGTGGAGTTTACAGAGGTTAAGGCAGGCGGAGAGAGAGAGAGCATAATATGCATTAAAATACCCTATACATTTCTATTGCAAAATTGACACACAGAAAACGAAAATACGCATTTGATTGAAAATTATGAAATTGAGCCGACTTTATTTTTGTTATTAAAAAAGTCCTTCCGGCCAATACCGGGAGGAAGAGGTAGCTTTCATATTCCTTATTTTTAAAAATATAGCTTATAGTATTCAAACACACGAAGCTCAATTTAGTGGAAACCGATTATAAAAGATTCAGTACTAATATTTATAAATACTAAATCATTATGAATGAGAATTTTGCACATTTAGTCAGCTTTATCCAAGCTGCTTTTATTTAAAGTAACTTATATTTGCTTGCCAAATTCGGCGATATCTTGAAGAGCCTGCCATTTTAAGACAATATGGTGGGTAAGGCTAACCAGTGAACTTGTTCGAGACCTTAGTAATTCCTGTGCACATACTCACTCACATCGGAAACGGTTTATATATACGAGTGTTGTCGCAGGCAAAAAATCAGATTTTTCAAAATGTCACCCACATAAAGAAATTCAAACTGCTATATCTGAGCCATTTTTTAAGATAAAAACAAAACAAAAAATGCTCCGGAATCCTTATATCAAGGTCAAATACTTCAGAAAGAAACCTTTTTCAATTTCTAATTTTTTTGCACCTCACTTTAAATATAATTTTTTTAATTTAATGGCCGCCATTTTGAAACAAGATGGCGGATGAAGCTGACCAGCGAACTTGGTCGAGACATAGCTATATACTATCCACATGCTTTCTTACATCCAAATAGGTTACTAAATACGTGTGTTATTGCGTGACAAATATCAGATCGTTTCAAAATGTCAGCCATGCTAGAAATTCAAAGTGCTATAACTCAATCATTTTTTAAGGTATAGACGAAACAAAAACTGTTCCGGAATCTCTGTATCAAAGTCAAACACATAAAAAAAAATTTTTTTCATTTTCCAATTTTTTGATACCACATTTTAAATTTTAAATAAAATTTTTTTTAAAATGTTCCCTTTTGAAACAAGATGGCGAATGAAGCTGGCCAACGAACTCGGTCGAGACATTGGTATGTACTATGTACACACGAAGTTACATCCAAATCGGTTCATAAATACGCCTGTTATCGCGTGAGAAAAATCAGGTCGTTTCAAAATATCAGCCACAATAGGAATTCAAAATGCTATAACTCAGCCATATTTTTAGATATAGACGAAACAAAAACTGTTCCGGAATCTTTGTATTAAGGCCAAACACATAAGAAAATATCTTTTCATTTTCCAATTTTTTGGTACCTTATTTTAAATTTAAAATTTTTAAAACTTTTTTAAATGTCCGTCATTTTGAAACAAGATGGCGGATGAAGCTGGTCAACGAACTCGGTCGAGACATTGGTACGTACTTTGTATACACCACCCTCATAGCATGCATGGTCACGGTGACGTCGCTGTGACGTCACTGCAAGTCACTGTGGTCACGTCACATCTGTGACCGAAATGCCACCACTCAATGATGTCACATTGTGACTGAAATGTGAACTTCTTAGAAAACTTTAAAAACTTACGAAAATTCTTCAAAACATGTTACTTTTTGTAAAATTATATTTTTCTGGCAATTAAGAAAAATTGTGACGTCACTGTTATGTCACTGCTATGTAACGTACGTCACGTCACATATGTGACAAAAAACTTATCATATTATAAGTCACAGTGTGACAAAAATATGAACTTCAAAAATCTTTGAAAATGAAGAGAAATATTTTAAACAGTCGCGAGTTACAGCGGCATAAGGAATGAAAATATATTAGTGGATAGCAAATGGTAAATTCCGTCACTAAAGGGGAGGGGGAGGCATAATAAATAAAGTGCACGATACAAGCATTAATAAACTAAATTTTTAGGCTATATTTTATCAATTTGATATCTAAGACAGTGAATGTATACTTTTTCATGATTTCAATTTTATCTAGCATTTGGATAATATATTTACAATTACGAATATTAAATTTACTAGGGGGCTCGGCCCCCTACGAGCTACGCTCGCCAACCCCCGTCCAGACACCGTAGACTCTAAATGCACGCTAATTTGATCGGCTTTAAAAAGATTTCGAAAGATTGAATTATAATTTAAAAAACAGTGGCGATCTCTCTATAAACGGATTTCTATTAATTTCTCTTTGATTGGGGAATTTTAACGCCAAATCCGTTGCGGTACTACTTGATTATCCCGTCGACCCATTTCGCCAAAGTATATAAATCGCCAAACCACTCGCCAAATTATACAAATTGACATAATTTTTATTTTAAATAACGAAAAAACAAATAAATTAGTACAACATTAATAAAAATACAAATAAAACGTCGAAATAAAAATAACTTGATGACGCAGACACGTGTAACAACATTTCAAAATAAGCTAATATAAAAGGAATTAAGTAAACAGAGTCTTTGTCTCATGGTATTTTGTAACAAAGTGAAAAGAAAGTTCTTTTAAATGAGACATTTTAAATTAATCGTTTTTAATCTGACGTAATTTTGACCAAACTATTCTTTCTCTTTCTAATATTCAAGTGAAAATACTTGTGTTAGAAATGAAATATTATTTGCGCTTTCCTAACAAAAATAGTCGAAAAGTATCCTCGTAAAATATCAAATAAATGTCTAGCGCAATTTCTAAATTTAAACCGTTTTGCAATATTATTTTGTGTTCATTTTATGTAATAACTGTAATGTGACGTAAATATGACGTAATTTCTCCTATTTAAGACTTCTAACGCATGTTAATAAATTTATTGCTTTACAAATTCCTTTCTCTCTTAAAATTCACGTGTAATTATAGTTTTAATGACGTAATTTTTAATAAGTTCCTGCTTTTGTACATAATTATTTAATTCTAATTCCAAATGTTTTTTTCTGTTTATAATAGTCACGTGTAAATAAATTTTTAATTTATTACACGTATAAATATATATATTTTTTTTAAGCAAACATTATTGTTTCCGCTGTTTATACAGTTGGCAACAGTTTAAATTAATATCACTTTCTAAAATCTGTAAAAAATATCTCTCGAAATGCTGAAAATTTGAATTTAAAATAGACATAAAACCTCGAAAAATGAGTCAAATTAAAAAAATAAATCAATTCTGCACACCGGGAAATTATAACGTATAAAATGTACTAAAAATTATTAAATTCCGTTGTATAGTTTTTGCTACTATAAAACTTTTTTAGTGGAACGATTTTGTCAACTTTAGCATTAAATATCTCTTTAAATAATTCTTCGATTTGAAAACTGTCTGCATCAGCGTGTTTATCAAACATTTCTGTATAACACTACCGATTTTCATATTTTTGTATGCATTATTTTTCTTAATATTAACGAAGAAAGACCTCCGGTCACAAAAATTTCAAAACCGGCGGCGGTGACAGCGGTAGTTACTTTTTTTTTAGAATAGAGAGATTCCCATTTTTATATTTAAACTAGGGGGTTCTGCCCCCTACGAGCTACGCTCGTCAACCCCCGTTCAGACACCGCAGACTCTAACAGCACGCTAATTTGACCACCTTTAAAAAGATTTCGGAAGATTGAATTATAATTTGAATCTGACAATTATAATCTGACGTAATTTTCACCAAACTTTTCTTTCTCTTTTTAATATTCACGTCAAAATACTTTTATTAGAAATGAAATATTATGATCATCTTAAAATGTCAAGTAAATGTCTCGCGCAATTTTTAAATTAAAACTGTTTTGCAATGTTATTTTTCGTTCATTTTACGTAATAAGTGTAATATGACGTAAATTCTCCTATTTAGGACTTCTAACGCATGTTACTGAATTTATTATTTTACAATATTCTTTCTCATTTAAAATTAACGTGTAACTATAGTTTTTATGACGTAATTTTCAATGAGTTCCTGCTTTTTATATTTTTTGTTTATAATAGTCACGTGTAAAATAAATTTTTAATTTGAAGCAAACATTACTGTTTGCGCTTTTTATACTGTTGGCAACAGTTTAAATTAATACAATTTTCTAAAATTTGTAAAAAATATCTCTCGAAATGCTGAAAATTTGAATTTAAAATAGAAATAAAAACTCGAAAAATTATTCAAATTAAAAAACTAACTGCAATCTGCACACCGGGAAATTCTGACGCATAAAATGATCTAAAAATGATTAAATTCCTATGTATAGTTTTTGCTCCTATAAAACTTTTTTAATGGAACGATTTTGTCTAACTTTGGCATTAAATATCTCTTAAAATAATTCTTCGATTTGAAAACTGTCTGCATCAGCGTATTTATCAAACATTTTTCTATAATACTACCGATTTTCATATTTTTGTATGCAACAGTTTTTTTAATATTAACGAAGAAAGACCTCCAGTCACAAAAAATTCAAAACCGGCGGCGGCGGCGGCGGCGGCGGCGGCGGCGGTGACAGCGGTAGTTACTTTTTTTTAGAATAGAGAGATACACTTTACATATTTAGTTTGCTGGGAGGAAATTTCACTCTTTCTTTCTTTTTTTACCGACCAGAATTATTCGAAACACTTCTGTGGTTTCAAACTAAAAATTTTCTATTACAGTTAAATCTGCACCTTTTAATGAGCATGTAGAAAGAGTCTTCAGAGTTTAGTCATCTATGCATTTCTTGCTTTAGAATATTTTTATAATTTGTATTCAAGTCATAAATTCTACTTCTTTCAGACTTTTAAAATAAAATTAGCATTTTCCGAAAATAAAGGAAATATACAAAATTTGTGCAAAACAAACTTTACTTTAAAAAAATAGAAAAAAAAAGGGGGGGGGTTGTCGTTAATACATTAAATTTATTTTTACACCTTTTAAAAATTTAAACAATGTTTTATCTAATAAACTCTAATTATGAATATTATTATTATAATTATTTAGAAAAAAGGAACTTTACAATACATTTTAACTTGAATTATTTGGTACGGATAAAAAGAAAAGAATAAATACATTGGACATTTCTTCAAATACAAAATTTTAATGAATGATACTTTCAGAAAATTTCTGCGCGTTCAAATTCCATATTTCTTGTATACAAAAACAAACAATCTGTAACAAAACATCTGCTCGAAAATCGTCTGCCCACTGAAAAATTAATATGAGAATACGCGGGAAATAGTTCACTTATTTTAGAACAACACGTCTACAACACTTTAAGATAAGGAAATGACCATTTTAGGATACACGGATATTAATGGAACGTGCATGTAAGTTTTATTTAATTTAAATATTTTATTCCTGGTTGTATATTATGAGTTAAATAGTTATATTTGTAAGAGACTGATCTTTAACTGTCAGAAGCGATATTTTCCAATTTGATAACTGTGAAGAAAAATATTTTAATCTGCCATCGCTTGCGAAAAAAAAAGTCCTTCCGGCCAGTGCCGGGAGGAAGAGGTAGCTTTCATAATCCTTATTTTAAAAAAGCCAACTTATATCATGCAAACACATGAAGCTCAATTTAGTGAAAACCGAATATAGGAGATTCAATACTAATTTTTATCAATATAATGAATGAGAATTTCGCGAAATTAGTCAGCTTTATCCAAGCTGCTTTTCTTTAAAGTAACTTATATTTGGCTGCCAAATTTGGCAATATCTTAAAGTGCCTGTCATTTTAAGACAACATGGTGGATGAGACTAAGCAGTGAACTTGGTCGAGACCTTAGTAATTGCTGTGCACATGCTCACTCACATCGGAATCGGTTAATATATAGGAGTGCTGTCGCATGCAAAAAATCAGATTTTTCAAAATGTCACCCACAATAGAAATTGAAACTGCTATATCTGAGCCATTTTTTAAGGTAAAGACGAACAAAAAATGCTCCTGAATCCTTATATCAAGATCAAATACTTAAGAAAGAAACCTTTTTCAATTTCTAATTTTTTTGCACCTCACTTTAAATATATATATATTTTTTAATTTAATGGCCGCCATTTTGAAACAAGATGGCTGATTAATCTGGCCAGCGAACTTGGTCGAGGTGTTGATGTATACTATCCACATGCCTTCTTACATCGAAATAGGCGAAAACGTGTGTTATCGCGTGACAAATACAAGATCGTTTCAAAATGTTAGCCATGCTAGAAATTCAAAGTGCTATAAATCAACCATTTTTTAAGATATCAACAAAAGAACAAATTTTCAGAAACAAAAACTGCTCCGGAATCTTTGTATCAAGGCCAAACACATAAAAAAAATCTTTTTCATTTTCCAATTTTTTAACACCTCATTTTGAATTTTAAATTTAATTTTTTTTAAATGGCAACCCTTTTGAAACAAGATGGCGAATGAAGCTGGCCAACGAACTCGGTCGAGACATTGGTATGTACTATGTACAGACCAAGTTACATCCAAATAGGTTCATAAATACGCCTGTTATCGCGTGACAAAAATCAGGTCGTTTTAAAATGTCAGCCACAAGAGAAATTCAAAATGCTATTACTCAGCCGTTTTTTTTTAGATATTAGCGAAAGAGAAACTGTTCCGGAATCTTTGTATTAAGGTCAAACACATACAAAAAAATCTTTTTCATTTTCCAATTTTTTGGTATCTCATTTAAATTTTTTTATTTTTTTAATTGTCCGCCATTTTGAAACAAGATGGCGGATGAAGCTGGCCAACGAACTCGGTCGAGATATTTGTATGTACTATGTACACACCAAGGTACATCCAAGTCGGTTCATAAATACGCCTGTTATTACGTGAGAAAAATCAGGACGTTTCAAAATGTCAGCCACGCTAGAAATTCAAAATGCACTCAGCCATTTCTTAAGATATAGACGAAACAAAAACTGCTCCCGAATCTTTTTATCAAGGTCAAACACATAAGAAGAAAATATTTTTTCAATTTTCAATTTTTGGTACCACATTTCAAATTTAAATTTTTCTTAAAAATTTAAATGGCCGCCATTTTTAAACAAGATGGCGGGTGAAGCTGGCCAACGAACCCGGTCGAGACATTGGTATGTACTATGTATAAACGAAGTTGCATCCAAATTGGTTCATAAATACGCCTTTTATCGCGTGACAAAATTCAGGACGCTTCAAAATGTCAGCCACGCTAGAAATTCAAAATGCTATAACTCAGCCATTTTTTAAGATATAGACGAAACAAAAACTGCTCCGAAATCTTTGTATAAAGGTCAAATACATAAGAAAAAAATATTTTTCCATTTTCAATTTTTTGGTACCACATTTCAAATTTTAAATTTTTAAAAAATTTTTAAATGGCCGCCATTTTGAAACAAAATGGCGGATGAAACTGGCCAACGAACTCGGTTGAGACATTGGTATGTACTATGTACACACCAAATTACATCCAAATCGGTTCATAAATACGCCTTTTATCGCGTGACAAAATTCAGGACGTTTCAAAATGTCAGCCACGCTAGAAATTCAAAATGCTATAACTCAGCCATTTTTTAAGATATAGACGAAACAAAAACTGCTCCGGAATCTTTGTATAAAGGTCAAATACATAAGAAAAAAATATTTTTCCATTTTTAATTTTTTGGTACCACATTTCAAGTTTTAAATTATTTAAAAAATTTTAAAGGGCCGCCATTTTGAAAGAAAACGGCGGATGAAGCTGGCCAACGAACTCGGTCGAGACATTGGTATGTACTATGTACACACCGAATTACATCGAAATCGGTTCATAATTACAGGAGTTACAGTGTGACATAGGTCAGATATATATATATATATATATATATTACCATTAATTAAACATAACCTGCAACCGTCAATTATTATGAATTAAAGCTGTAAGTATAAAAAAAAAATATTATAAGAATTATTATGGAAGAAAAAAGAAAAAAGTGGACACCGACAAAAATTGAAAAGCTTATACATTGAATTACGTTATCGAGGGCACAGAATTCAATGATATAAGCAAAATGGTTGTTTTCTGTGGGAAAAATAAGCTAAAGCTAAAATTAATTTTCCCCTGTGCCCGAACAACCACTAAAATCAAGTGAATTGATTAAAAATGAAAGCAGAATAGAAACAAATAATATGAAATGGAAGAATCAATAAAACGTATTTAAATATTTATAGGATATAAAATAGAAATAATAAACACCATACCGATTAATATTTCAGTATTTTACAAAAATCCATGTGCACATGTCTTCCAGTATATCAAAAAGATTAAGGTGAATAAAACAGTTAAGAAATCACAGTAAATGATACCAAAGGATGCAGTTAATACATTTTGAAATAAAATTATATATATATATATCAATTTTGAACGGAGGGTGGTTTCGGGGTCTGGGGGTCATGATCGATGAAAATATACCAAAATTTTTTGAAATCGCTTTCCTCCGAACGGCTGCAATAGGTAGCTTTTTTGTAAAGAAAGCTACCTAAAAAAAAAAAAAAAACTGCGCAGAGACATTCCTGCCTACATTCATACTGGAATTAATATAAACATTAATTTACTCTTACTTGAGATTGAAAATGTATGGCACGACAATGATTTGGAAATATTTTATCGGCTTCTTACTATTTTTTGATTACTAACATTTATAGTTATTATTATTTTGGGGTTAAATATGATGTTCGATTATCATGAGATTACGAAACTGTTTCAGATTAGAAATTAACATTATACTGGGAAAATGTATTTTTAACATATTACAGTAGTGAAACATTTGAAAGAATTTTCTTTTAGTGCTAATAATATTTTAAATTATCTTTTAAAATCCTAAATCTTCAAACCAATGTTTTCAGATTTAACATTTGCCAAAATTATAAAATAATAGGAATTCCTTATACCATATGGAAATATTTTTGAGATATTGTTAAATCTAATAATGCATTTAATTTATCTATTGTAGTTTGCTGTTGTTTAACAGTACAATTATAAATACTAATTATTATTTTTAGTGTTTTTCAAATTGGTATATTTATTTTTTTTAATTGTATATAAGCATTTTTTCTGTTTGTGATTTTAATCAAACATTTAATTATAGACATTCTGAGTCGGTTATTAAATTTTCTTCTATTGTAAATTAATTTTCTACGTGTATGATTCGGGTAATTATTGGCACTAAAAAGTAAAATATGATATTTAAGCATTGAAATAAAGTATTTTTCATGCCTGATAGGAAGTTATAGATTAAACTGCTTTAGTATATATTTTTTTAAAGTTCATATAATACAGGATACATAATGTAGGACACAAGTTGAAAAGTGCTTATGACTTCGGTTTGTCTCTCCGTCTGTTCGTCTAGCAGTCTGTGCGCACTCTAACTCTCGAAAATATACTCGGATTGCCCTGAAATTTTTGGATGGTATTGACGTTTACCATCGCACGGTACTTATTTGTAATGAAGTTTGTAGCATGCTTTGTTCATTTACAGGGACAGCCAAAAGTTTTCCGTTACATTACGGCCTATGGGAAAAAGTCGTTTCAAAAGATTTTTTTATGATTTTACGCACGCTTTCAAACAGAATAAAATTTATATGCATTTATGAAGTGCACTAAAATATGCATTCTGTTGACTATGCGATGCAAAGAATAGTTATTATTCATTTACAGGACTAAAAAAGGAATTCAAATACATAATGATATAGAGGTGGAGGGACGTGTTTGCGGCATACTTTAATTATGTTAATCTATTTCATATATAATGAAATTGATGTATGTCGCTGAGGTTTACATACTATAAATTATTTCATGTATAATACGAATAATACGTATATAGCATTTACAGGGACACACAAAATCTTTCAGATACCATATTGTATCCGAAGTACTGTTCATTAGCGATGACTGCTGGAAATATATTTTTAATTATGATATGCACTTTTATGATTCACTATATTTATGCATAGTGTATGGTGTATATAAATGCTATAATTCCTATACAAGGCTACACAAAAGTATTCGTAAGGATTACTGGGTATGGGCGCAAATTGCTTAAAGATGTTTTTTAAATGAGTTATGCTTTTTTCGCTGAACTGCATTTAATTTACCAAGAAATATTTGTAGAATATAGATAAAATGATATACAGGGTCACGTAAAGAATTGGATACATGGCCGTCTATATATTATAATTTCTGGAAATGTGATTTCAGCAGTTTTAAGAGTGTCTTAGTTTGAATTAAATTTTAACTAAATAGTGGCGTGTAATAAAGATTTTAGGTAAACTACAGGGTTGTACAAAAGTATTCAAGTATGTTTCCATACATTAGTATAAATTGCTGAAAATGAATTTCAACCTGTTAGGCGTTTTCTTGTTAAACTAAATTTTCCCATTATATAGAATATATATACACTTAAAAAAATGGGTACTCAAAATTGAGTAAAAAGTACTCAATTTTAAATGCGTCACATGCACAAAATAGCTCCTATCCAAATGTACTCAAAGTTGAGAAACACATGTACTCATTTTTTATTCCATGGCTGTGATCAAATATGAATCGTTATGTACTGCCACCCCCCCCCCCCCCAAAAAAAAAAAATAAAACCTAAAATGTAAAGTAAAAATGTACTGACATTTATTTCCCGTCCAAAGTTCTTAACAAGAAATGTTTAATTGATTATTTATTAAGAAAAATAGCAAAATTCTTAACAAGATACTCAAATCGAATATTTTTATGACAAGAACATTATTTCCAAGCAATTATTTTTTAAATGCTGTGCATAATTTAATATTTACATTAATAAACATCATTTATGCATCCATAAATGAAATGAACCATTACAGGGTACAAAACTATTTGTTTGTTTGGGTTTGATAACATGTGATGCTTCAAAATAGAGAAAGCATAGGTTCATTTTTGATCCAAAAATATTCAATTCAATATGAGTACGTCGGTTTGCTCATTTTTGAGTACTTCATTTTTTTCAGTGTATCAACCTACAGATCAAATAACGGCTGTTCAAAAGAATTGGAAAACATATTTGGCTATGGACGGTAACTGCTGAAATTAGTGTTTCAAATGTTTTATGCGTTTTCTAAAATGTTTACTTAATTATCTTATTTACGTCATTTCCCTAAATTACGATGTCTTGTTAAAGCATTCAGAAAGTGTTGGAAAGTATATTTTAATCTATGCTTAACGCATGATTTTTCTTACTCGTTTTTTTTTTTTTTCTATTTCCCAGATCAGTCTTTTCCTATAAAACATACCAAATCTATTTAGCTCATGTTCACAAAGTACAATATACACGGGAATAAAAAATTTAAATAAATATCGCTTATCATGCCGCTCTATAAATAATAGTTGTATTAATATCCGTTAGTTTCCATGTTCGTATTTAGTAAAGCAATGACAAATCACAACAAATTAAAATACTTACACATTCTAAATATCAAGCATAGAACTTAATAAAAAAATATGTCAGTTGATAAGCATTTTTTTTTAAGTGGAAAAATGTAAAATGTTTTAGAAGAATAGGACTCCAAAGTAGCGATATTTTGCTAAAAAGTACGGTAAAAAGATAAGATTTTATATTTACAGCAAAATTTTATTTTAAAATTCATCGCTGTATTAATACTTAGAAATTTTTCCAGGGAGAATCATTCGCCTTATATGCAATATTTCAAATGAAAATCAAATGTCAAATTAATTGCTTAAAAGGCGAAAAGGCCAACATTGTGAAAAAGATTCCACGCCGGGATTCGAACCCGGGCCATCAGTGTAGCACACTGACATTCTACCGACTAAACCACATGGAACGACGCCCAGCCCGTAAAACTTTTCACTATTACATGTTCGCAAGGCTACAAACGCAGCATAAGATGGAATATTTATCGTGAGCCACCGACATGGTGTAAACACGAAACTTAATTAAATCCAGCATCGATTGAAACTATATTAATAATTGGAAATTTTTCCAGGGAGAAACATTCGCCCTGCATACAACATTTCAAATTAAAATTGCCTTTTAAGCAATTAATTTGAAATTTGACTTTCATTTGAAATATTGTATGCAAGGTGAATGGTTCTCTCTGGAAAAATTTCCAAGTATTAATATAATTTCAATCAATGCTGGGTTTAATTAAGTTCCGTGTTTGCATCATGTGGGTGGTTCACGCTAAATATTCCATCTTTTGCTGCGTTTGTAGCCTTGCCAACATGTAATAGTGAGAAATTTTCCAGCCTGGGTATCGTTCCATGTGATTTAGTCGGTAGAATGTCAGTGTGCTGTACTGATGGCCCGGGTTCGAGTCCCAGCATGGAATCTTTTTCACTATTTGCGTCTTTTAAGCAATTAATTTGAAATTTGATTTTCATTTGAAATCACAGTGTTTATGACAAGTTCGTCACAAATGACACATATTTCACAAATTGGTCACAATGTGACTTCAAAGCATTGTCGCTTTCGTCACAGGTTCGTCACAAAATTAATGCCAAAATAGTCACAAATGACACACTTTTCACAAATTTGTCACACCGTGACTTCACAGAGTGGTCACAATGTGACGTCACAAACGTCCTCTAAAACGGCCATAACGACCTCGCATTCTAGTCACTGTGACGTCACATCGACGTCACGTGACGTCACATCGACGGTCACAAAATCACAGTGTGACTTCACAACGACGTCGCCGTGACGTCACCATGCCTTACGGGCAAGGAACATCCATATCGGTTCAGAAATACGCCTGTTATTGCTTAACAAAAATCAGGACGTTTCAAAATGTCAGCCACGCTAGAAATTCAAAGTGCTGTAACTCAGCCATTTTTTAAGAAATAGACGAAATAAAAACTGCTCCGGAATCTTTGTATCAAGGCGAAACACATAAAAAAATTTTTTTTCAATTTTCAATTTTTTGGTACCACATTTCAAATTTTAATTTTTTTTAAAATTTTTAAATGGCCGCCATTTTGAAACAAGATGGCGGATGAGGCTGGCCAACGAATTCGGTCGAGACATTGGTATGTACTATGTACAAACCGAGTTACATCCAAATCGGTTCATAAATACGTGAGTTACAGTATGACAAATATCAGATATATATATACAGTAAAACTCGGATATAACGCTCACCGCTTAAAACGCTTTGGTGCTTTGGTTTACATCCGGAGTTCTCATTTTCTTGCCCATACAAAGAGAGAGAGAGAAAAAAAAAATGATACGTGGGAAAAAAAATCAGCCTGCGCGGAGGTTTTTTCTCATTGGACCAGAGAACAAAAGAGTTTATGCCGTCCTACTCAGCTGCACCTGTCTGCCTCTTACTTCACACAAACTGTTTTCGCTTTTTTTCATTTACACATAAGTAAGTAGCATCGCTGCCGACTCCAATTATGTGCAGCATGGAAGCTAAGAGTATGAAAAGAAAGACGCTGACACTTTCGAAAAAACTAGAAATTCTAAAAAATCATGACAAAAAATCACCTATTCTGAGCCAGAAAGAATTTGCGTTATCTGCGAATATCGCGCCATCATCTCTTCGGACTCTTCTTCAAATCAGAAAAGATATTGAAAAAAATGCTGCGATTGGTGGCTCAAAGAAAAAGAGAGTGAAAACAGGAAAATATGAAGATTTAGAAAAAGTTATGTACGAGTGGTTTCTTGAGTCAAGACGCTGTAACATACCTATCGCCGGGTCCATAGTTTAAGAAAAAGCTGCAGAAGTAGCCCACAAGTTAAGAATTGAAGATTTTACTCCATCTAATGGGTGGTTAGACCGATTTCGAGCCCGCCACTGCTTCGTGTACAAGAAGATTTGCGGAGAATCTCCTGCCGTGAACATGGAAAATGCAGAATTTTGGAAAAAGAACAGTCTTCCAAGGCTTATCAAAAACTGTGCCAGTTGTGATATTTATAACGCCGACGAATTTGGCTCATTTTTTAAAGCAATGCCTGATAAATCCTTAACGTTAAAAGATGAGCAGTGCCATGGAGGAAAGTTCAGTAAAGAACGTGTGACTGTGCTTGTTTGTCCAACGCCGATGGGAGCGACAAACGTAAGCCTCTGGTGATTGGAAAATCGGCCAAACCTCGTTGTTTCAAGAACATCAAACGACTGCCCTGTGACTATGCACATCAATGTAAGGCTTGGATGATGGGTCCCCGATTCATTAAACATGTTTCTGATTTTGATGTCGAGATGCGGAAGCAAAATAGGCATGTCATAATATTCGTAGACAATTGCGCAGCGCATCCGCAAGAAATACGAGATATTTCAAACGTCTCTCTGGAATTTTTACCTGCAAACACCACAAGCGTACTTCAACCGATGGATCAAGGGATCATAAAGGTTTTAAAACAACATTATCGCAAACGTATAGTGAAACGATTTATACATGAAATGGAAATTAAAAGAAGTCGATCTTATTTAAGTCTCCTCGACGACCTTAGCGCTGCTTGGGATGCAATCGAACCTAAAATAATTCAAAATTGCTTTAAAAAGTAAGGCTTCATAACGGACGCCGACGATGATATGGATGCGGCTGAAGAGGGGTCGGATCCTATAGACAAGGAAGACTGGCAAGCTGTTTGCGAGCACCTTGCAGAAAACGCACACAGCATTCAGAACTATCTTAACATTGATAAAGAGGTTATCACAAGCAACGTTAGGAGCATTGACGACATTATAGGGGACACTCTACAGGATGCCGCAGTCAAGAGCGCATCCCAACGATAGCTGAAGTAATGGAAGCTTTTAGCACTATCCGTCTATACACCGCTTCAGTAGATACTGCCGCTTCACATGAAGATATATTAAAACATATAAATAAAGCAGAAAACGCTCTTTTATGTGGTCGTTTGTCCACCCGTAGCAGACGAAACTCGAAGAGTTTTTCCCCTAAAATAGAATAAACATTAAGTGGAAGTTTATAGTCCTCATAGTGGTGCTCAAGAATACAAATGCTACATTAAAAAAAAATTATTGTTATTAGTTTCTTTCATAATTTTATTTTATGTTTAATATAAGGATAAAGGTTCCTATTAGAAATGTTAAATATATTTTGTAGCTTTTGTTTTAATGCTAACAACTCTTTTACTTATTCTGATTTGAAATAATAATACACTTTGTCAACACTATGTAAATTTGTGATATTTTAAATGGAGGAAACGCTTTTGTACCAATGCTGTGGAGTTTCTATCTTAAATAATACACAAAAATGATTCGCCACATTATTTAAAGCAGATAATCTAATATTCTCAATTTTATAATGCCGAAAACCTTCTACCGCATTTAACGCTTTCCCGCTTTTAACGCTCTTCTAGCCCGGTCCCCCGGAAGAGCGTTATATCCGGGTTTTACTGCATATATATATATATATATATATGTACATCAACATTTGAACGGAGGGTGGTTTCCGGGTCTGGGGGTCATGATCGATGAAAATATAACAACATTTTTTGAAATCGCTTTCCTCCGAACGGCTGCAATAGGTAGCTTTTTGTAATGATAGCTACCTAAAAATAAGTTGGACCATCTCCATACTTAAATAGTAACAAATTGTAAAATTTTCAAGAATAATATCTAATTTTGACACCAGAATGCTAATCTAGATCGTCGCATTAGCCTAAATATAAATTTTTACTAAGTTTATATGAATAGTTCTGGGGATATTCAATATTAAAAAATGGACTAATTTGTAGGACCGTCTTAAAAATGAAATTCGTTACTAAAAGATTCCATCTGCTGTATTTTTATTAAATATTTCAATATAAAATATCATTAGAGTTAGAAAAAATGCCAAACAAATTAATATAATGTTGGATCATATAACTGAAACCACTGTTATATTTATTAATAATTTTATAAAATTAATATATTTTTTTTTCAATGACTAAATCACTCGAACTGTTGTCCTGATCGGACTCAAAAACTGATTTTGGAATGAGCCGAAATTTTTTATAAAAATATTTGAATCCTCTATAAAGAGATTTTTGATAAAGTATTTATAGGTTAAACTTGATGTTTTTATTATTACTTTCATAATCTATATTTTATACATAACTAGTCGGATGTGCCAGTCCTAAAACTTTCTTCTTTCTCTTACATGTTAATGCCCCACCAGCGGCCGAGAGGTTCTGCTCTCGAAGCTGGTAGACGGGAGGTGCTGGGTTCGAACCCAATCGCGCCCGTCGGCCTAACCGTTTCGGAGTTTTCGTGGTTTTCTTCGAAACCGTGGATTCCCATGCGTAAATACGGGTTAGGTTCCCTTAGAAAGACCCCCACGAAGGGCACTCCCCCCAGGGCCTATATCCCACGTGTTGATAATCGGCCGTCATAAACACAAACCAAACCAAACTTACATGTTAATATTTCAAAAAGTTGTTACACATGCAAATACTTCAGTGTTAGGGCTTCCATACTACACTCACTTTGATTTTCATCTTAAATTTCTGCTTTATTTTACTAATAGGAGTAGAAACGAGTTAATCTCAATCATAATATTTAATAAAATCAATGTTTTACGTTATTCTCTTTAACGTCAGCTGCTTGAGAATCGTCGGATTAGCTATACGAGAATTGTCTGTCGCTACATGAACAGTAATGTACAACAGAACTACTAAAAATCGAGAAAAATCGCTATCGCAACGTTCCCTTACAGGGGTAAATCCCCATTTTCAACTGGAACCTGACGTCCATAGTCAAAAACATATACATGAAGTTTGGTTCAATTCTATGCATCACCTCGCACACATTCCGTTGATACAATAATGAAAATGGCACAAAAATCGATATTAGAGTGTCCCCTTCAGGTGGAATATCCCCAAATTCAAATGAGACCTGCTGTCCATAGCCAAAAACATATAAATGACATTTAGTTCAATTCTATGCAAAACTTCACACAGTTTTCGATGATACAAATATGAAAATGGCACAAAAATTGCTATGACAGCGCCCCTTCCCCAACTCATGAATGGTCCCAAACTCACCTAGGCCTGCTGACCATAGACAAATATATATATATGAAATTTGGTTTAATTCAAATGCATAATTTCCTCCACTTTTCGGTGATACAAAGTGGACATATGGACACACGGACGGACAGACAAACATTTTGTAAAAACATGTTTTCAAGGATCTCTGACACCTAAAACGTGTAAATCCATCGAAAAAAAAATTTCGGTCACAATACTTTCTTCTTTAGAAAGAAGATAATAAAAATACATGAAAATAACATAATTATGTTCAGGATACTTTATACTAACACCATATGAAAAAAAAAACAGCGTGAAAAAGTAGTTATAATAGACATTGCATATAAAAATACTACAAATTAATTGCACATATGAGGTCAAAATTCCACGTCCACATAATTCCTAAACTTCGCCACCAGATAACTTCAAATTTGGTATCCGAAGCTAAAATTTACTCTAGAATCGAAATTTGAAGTCAAATTTGCGTATTGCCGTTGAAAAATTTGTTACTATTTCAGTATAAGAGATGTCACCCTAAGATTATTTTTTTAAATATGAACTTAAAAAAAGACATATTTAGTAACCGACTAACTATTTTCGTTTTTCTCTGTGGTAAACTGACAATAAAGCGCATTGTATTGCTATTGTTTTCCTAAAAGTAGGGGGTGGTGACTGCTCAAATATTTGCTAAAATTAAGAAATTTAATTTCCTTCATTTTCATTCAGCACTCATGAGTTGACTATGCAGGTTGAAGATATTTTTATATATTTTACCATATAAAATTAAATAGACCAAGGAGGGAAGGAGGTAGTTGGCCATATTGCTTTAGGGTGGGGAGGACCTTGAGGGAGGGCTTTTGAGGGGAAAGTGACTTGAATTACAGTTCTCGTGGAAGGAAACCCCTGAAAAAACCCTAAACCCCTAAAAACTGAAAATTCAACCCTCCAAGACCGTGCTGGTATCAAAACCGCGAACATCGGCCCAAGCCCCTCATTTCACGGCCAGCATGCTGACCATTGGGATGGGTGAGCCCTAGATAGAGCAGGGAATTGCAAAGCAGCATGATCTCAAAATCTATAAAAATTTGAGTTACAACTGTTAACCTTTCAGGTACTGATATGCAATGTTTAATATATTGCTTGGAATATCTTCACAATTTTCTTAAATATGAGTTTCAATTAGTATAGTTAATTATGATCCACCTGCATGCTAAATATCTTTTTATTTTTAAAACGGGGATAAAAAAAATCATTTAAAAAGATCGAAGACATTTCATAACCGCAGACTCTGCTATTATGAGATCCATAACTTAATCGATACCCTGGATTTATCATATGTTGCCTACTACGGCTAAACAGACCGGGAGCTATGTTTAAAGTGTAATCCGACTAACTAAGAGCATATAATCCTGAACCAAATTTCGAATGTGAAATCTTAGACAAGCACTCAGTGCAATAACTGTTAAAGAAGCAGGTGTTAAAAGTTCGATATACAACTCTAAAGTTACAAATGCATATGGTACCTCTTAAATTATACTTTGCAGTCAACGAAAAATAATAGAGTAAGAATTTTTTGTAGCAGAATTTCTGGAGAACATTTATAAAATGTTAGACATTCAGAAAATCAAAGAAATGAAATATATATATCATTTTTTGAAGCAGAAAAAATATGACCCTGAATTACGAAAAGGACTAAGACTGAATTCAAATCCAAAGTGCTAACTTCTGACACGAGTCCTTTTTAGGGTTTCGTTCATCTCACGAAACCCTATTCGTCTCGCTCCTCTGTCTGTCTGTATGTCTGTCTGTCTGTCTGTCCGTCACAGAGCCCGTTCTCAGAAACTATACATGTTAGAGACTGGAAATTTTGGGTACTTATAGCTGAACACCTCACATCAAACAACAAATCATAAAATTTTGAAAAAGTTGGTAATTAACCGAATTACGGGCTAATTAACTTCTAAAATTAACCAATCCACCTTTTTAACGCAAATTCAAACGGACTTTCTCGAAATCATCCGTGTTTCTCCTAAGGGTTGCCAGTAAAATCAGCCGAATGCACGGTTACCACGGAGGAAATTAAGCCGAAAAATGAAGGGGAGTTTTTAAAGCGAAATCGTATATCAGAAAATATTGGTTCGAGAAATTTGTAAATGGAATAGACAGACGCAGAAAAAAATCTACTTTCATTTGGTATAAAGTTCAAATTTCTGCGATGTGTATAAGTTAAAATACCCACTAAAAATCGATCGATAAAAATTTAATTTCTTTAATTGGAAAGACAAGGAAATAAAAAGATTTCAATTCGGCGGGAAAGCAGGTAGACATGACGACGCTGCGGTTTTCCATAATAGCATATTTTAATACGAAATTTTAACTTTTTAAATATTAAATTTTTGATTAAATTTTTTGGCATCCCGATGTCAAATTTCTCGCTGATTTCATTGATACCCATATCTAAGTCCTATCTTAATTACAAGCTGAAATATTAATTATTATTTAATTAATCGGTTTATTCCTATCAAATGCGTCGATTAAAATGAAGAGAGGCGCTTATTTAACCACGAATTAACTTAAATTAGGAAATCTAATAATTTGACTGGGCTTTTTGAACAGCGATATGAGATAAGTATAACTCATTCATCATCAGAAAGTTTACTTCATACCACTATTTTCTAATAGTAATTTCAGGAAATATTTTGAATTATTGGTTAAGACCGCCACTCAGTCTGTTTGAAACTTTAAGATAGTTTATAACACATAGAAAAAAGTGTAAAAAAGAATGGAGTGTGATATTTCGAGGAGGGGGGGGGGGGGGGGCTAGAATTATTTTTAAAATCTTAGCGTTTGTTACCGCAGCAAATATTTTAAATTCTTGTTTAAGACCGCCACCATCCCGACCCATCTATCTACGGAAAGATTGCGTAAAGGAGTTTCGTTCAGATATGCTTTTCTTAAGAATAGAGTGCATTCCCTGGTGGTGGAATGTGGAACTAACATAACGCGATTTTGTTAAAATTAGGAAATCTAACAAGTCGATCTGTTTGAAACTTTAAGATATTTTATAACACATAAGATAAAAGTGTAAGAAAGAATGACACGCGAAATTCCGGGGAGGGGGGCGGGGGGCGCTAGATTTCTATTTAAAAAATTAGCGTTTCTCACCGCTTTAGGTGACTTTTTGAGGGAGTCCTGAGATATATGCTACTTATTTAATATAAAATTGTCTAAAGTTTCGTTACCACTATTTCCTAATAGTAATTTCAGCAAATATCTTAATTTCTTATTAAGACCGCCACCACCTCGAGTAACATATCTACTTATATGTTGTTTAACGGAGTTTCCTTCCGATACAGTTTTGTTAAGAATAGAGTGCGCTCCCTGGTAGTGGAATGTGGAACTAACATTTTTGTTAAACTAGAATTATTTTTAAAATCTTAGCGTTTGTTACCGCAGCAAATATTTTAAATTCTTGTTTAAGACCGCCACCATCCCGAACCATCTATCTACGGAAAGATTGCGTAAAGGAGTTTCGTTCAGATATGCTTTTGTTAAGAATAGAGTGCATTCCCTGGTGGTGGAATGTGGAACTAACATAACGCGATTTTGTTAAAATTAGGAAGTCTAACAAGTCGATCTGTTTGAAACTTTAAGATATTTTATAACACATAAGATAAAGTGTAAGAAAGAATGACACGCGAAATTCCGGGGAGGGGGGGGGGGGGGCGCTAGATTTCTATTTAAAAAATTAGCGTTTCTGACCGCTTTATGTGACTTTTTGAAGGAGTCCTGAGATATATGCTACTTATTTAATATAAAATTGTCTAAAGTTTAGTTACCACTATTTCCTAATAGTAATTTCAGCAAATATCTTAATTTCTTATTAAGACCGCCACCACCTCGAGTAACATATCTACTTATAGGTTGTTTAACGGAGTTTCCTTCCGATACAGTTTTGTTAAGAATAGAGTGCGCTCCCTGGTGGTGGAATGTGGAACTAACATTTTTGTTAAAATTAGGAAATATAACAAGGCGATCTGTTTGAAATTTTACGATAGTTTATAACACATTAGAAAAAGTTTATAAAAAATGGCGCGTGAAATTTCGGGAAGGTGGGGAGAGGGGGAGGGGCAAAATATTTCTTTTTTGTTTCATACCGTTTCAGGTGCGTTTTTTGATGGAGTCCTCAGATACATGCTACTTATACTTATTAAATATAAATATGTCAAAAGTTAAATTACCACTATTTTCGAATAATAATTTCAACAATTATCTTAAATTCTTGCTGAAGACCGCCACCCCCTCGAGTAACATATCTACTAATGGGTTGTGTAAAGGAGTTTCGTTCAGATACGCTTTTGTTAAGAATACAGTGCGCTCCCTGGTGGTGGAATGTGGAATTAACAGACCGCGATTTCATTTAAAGTAGCAAATCTAACAATTCAATCTGTTTTAAACTTTAAGATACTTTATAACAGACGATAATAAATTATAAAGAAGAAGGGCGCGTTGCATTTCGCGGAGGGGGGGGGGGGGTTGAGGGAGGTGCGCGAAGAAAATTAGGAGATATAACTGGACGATCTGTTTGAAACTTTAATATGGCTTATAAAACATAACATAAATTTTTAAAATCAAGCCGCGTCAAAAATCATGGTGACCATCTGCCCACTCCCCCCCAAGGGGGGCACTTTTCTAAATTTGGCAGATACCCGTCATGTGATATATCGTAGCATTTTGGGGAGGGGGGAGCGAACAAAATTAGGAAATATAACAAGGCGAATATGTTTGAAACTTTAACATAGTTTAGGATGTGTTTGCCAAAATTTAGAAGGTATTCCATTGCGATAAATGTACTGGACGTTTTGAAAGAAAGTGTTTTGAAAGGAATATTAAACGAAAACCTTTGTGCGATGTATGATCACACTTACCCACTTGTTTTAGATGCATGAAGGTATCAGAAACTGGAACTCAAAACTATGAAATGTAGCAACATTTTAAATTTTTTAATGAAGGCAAAGGATCTTGCAGAAAATACTTTTAAAGTTGGCATTTTCAATCTAATTTTCAGACGCAACAGTTCGAGAAAGGTCGCCACGAGACAGCAATCGATTATAACTTAAGATGCAATATATTTATCAAAAAATTGAAAAACGCTGTTTTAATACAAATTATTTCAGTAGCATAACTTCCAACTTTTACGCTTTTTGTTACCACTTTTTACACGAAACGAAATCATCGCCCTTTTCAATTTCAGAATTTTTGCGATTAAATAAGACGAAGATTTTTATTCGAAAAAAATCTAAGAAAAAGCATAAAAGTCGGGTAATAGTCATACATGCAGATGTCATGCTTTTACGTTTCAAAATGAGCATGTGAGTTTCGCAGAAAATTTCATTAAAAAAAAATCGGGTTGTTGAGTGGAGATTTTTTTTTTCTTTTTAGCAAACCGCCTTGAGTACTGCGTTAGTCAACGCTTGGGTATTTCTGGCCGTATACTAATATGAAACAGGGATACATTTCCTTGAAAGATATCATTCTCATAATGTAAAACAGGTGGATAATAACTAGTAAATTGTTTCTATTTTCTTTATTGAATTTTTTAAGTGACATTTAATACGATAATACTGCAAAGTGATCCATCAAGAAAAAGACATACACAGATGTTAAAATATGATATACGATAAGGATAAATATAGTGATTATATTTATTTAAAAGACGCACTCATATAATCACATATTAATCGACCATTAGGATCGGCTCTTTGTCTACATTTAAAACTAGAGTTTTCTTTCTCATTGCATTGCATTCTAAAGAAAGAAGTGTAAAATGAGAGTGGGGGCACTCAGAGAAGCTTACATAATTTATTGCTCAGAGCGTTGCATATATTATAAAATGACGGAAAAAGTTATTTGGTTTTAAGAAGGTATATTTCCCTAGTAATTTTGTAATTAGTTAGAATTTCGAGTGGTGATTTCGAGCAAAATAAATGCATTTCATTGCCAAATCAGATAATAAAAAGAAATTGCGCGCAAAATTGAATGGTAACACCTAAAATACAAAAGTATGCACATTTTTATTGGAAAGGGGGGATATTTGATCATTTATACAAAAAGCTATATACTCTATTTAAACTAAAACATTCTATATTTTGGAAGCAATCCATTAGTGTCTACAACGTATTGTAGTCTTCTTGGCATTAATTCTACCAACCACTTTTTGTTAAAGTTGAAAATATCTCTTGCACCTTTATGAAAACAATATTTTAAATTTCATTTTTTTTTAAATAATTTCTTTCTCCAACAATACCCACACTTTCTCAATCTAAATGAGGTCTCGTGACTTAGAAAGATATTTGAAGCATTCGGGAAACCTTATAATAATATTCTTTTCTTTATTTGCTTCGTATATACGAAGTTGGGTATTGTTAAAACGAGAATATCGTATTCATAAATTCGACGCACTTTATAAATGATCTCGAGTTATATCAATTTACTTTTTAGCCATTAAGATTACGATAATGGCAAAAATAATAATAGCCATTATAGCCTGATAATGATAAATTCGCCGTTTACCAGTTCCACTACAAGCCATAGACTTCCAAATCTAAAGACTACCACCACCGTATGTATCAATTGGAATCAAATTTGAAGATTGCATAACTGTATTTTATTTCGGCTAAATAAAATTTCAGTATTTTGTATTGAATAAACAAAGTTTACTCTCGCAGGAGAATTATTACTTTCTTCAAGAACTCTAAAGATTTATTTATTTATTTTTGGAAACTTCAATCTTTTTACAGGTTATTTCATTAATATATGACTTTTATCGGCTCTTCTATTCTTATAGCTTCATTTATAAAAATATTTTTAGATAATTCAGCATGCTACGTGGATACCAAAGCTTAAAGCAATATCTCCCACTAAACGTCCATTGCTAATAAAATAATTATTTTTAACTGTCTCGTATGTTCTTCCTGACCATTGTTATATGTCGACCAGTTCTCATGTTCTAGTTTGATTTTCGATCTTTTCTGTGAATTTAATTTATTTTAATTAATGTAGAAAACCGTAAAAATAATCGACTTTTTAAATTTCGTAATTGGGCAAAAAATCGGCAAAATTTTTATGCATAATAAGAGACAATTTTTTTTCTCTTTTCATATATGATAAGTTTTGAATTATTGCTTGAAAACTCGTGAAAAACTATATTGTGTGTCAAGAAACACATAAATTAAAATTAGAGTTTCAACAAGCCAATGAATTAAATTTTCTAAAATTAACGCTCACAATAATTAATTCCAAAATTAGAAGGAAAGTATATCTTGTTTAAATACTTTTTTTTCATCCACTATATTTTATATTAATATCTTTAGAATTAAGAAAAATAAAAATGAAATATATTTTTTATATTTGGGATATAATGAATATGTAATTACTCAATATATTTATCAGAAATTCTATAAATCGACTTTTTACGGCAAAATTATTATTGAAATAAATTAAATATATAAATAAATGAATAACTTTTCTTACGCCATACCTCCTTAATCAAATTTTCATAAAAGGTACTAAATATTACAAAGTAAAAAGTAAAAATTTCGGAGTACTATTTCGTAACTATTCATATCAATGATAGAATACCAATGATTCTTCCAGACATCACAAAAATCTAGACAGTGTTGGTGTATTTTGTAAGGTTTCATTTTGAGTGATGTAGTGTTTTTTTTTCTTTTATCTTAAATAAAAGCTACCAAAATTAAAGTAAAAAACATAATACAGTCATATATTATAATTCATGCCGAGTTTCCACTTTTTATGACGTTTTACTCTTTAACTAAACAATGAAATTAAATTTAAATAATTTCTAAAATCTAATTATAACTTGTTTGATCACATATTAGACCCCACCCTTTAAGGGAACAATAAGTATTTATTTATTTATTTTATTTAAACATATTCTCTTCCGCAATAACTTTTTTTTATTGTTGTTTGAAACTAATATTTTGAAATAAACAGGTTATACTATTAACAAAACTGTAAAGAAAAAAAATAATAATCTGATTAGTTTAAGAATTATAATTGTTCAAAAACACAACATTTATGCGTGAATTTTGTGAACTATATATTGAATATAAAATTATGTTAACTATGTATTGAATATAAAATAAATGCATTCACAAATTTCGTATGTTAAAATGTTTTATAAAATTTTCTGTAATAAATATTATTACATTATCACAGTTGAATTAAAGAAAATGCTACCTTTGTCAACATGTACAGTTTTATACTACGTTAAAATTCTTTCACCCAAATGAAGAGTTCTACTCAGAAGCAAATAATGTGAATATTAAATAGTCACTGTCATTTTTATATGTACAAAAAAAACCATAACTTGGTTCAAATTTACGATTTTTTCCCTGGCCGACTATAAAAATTGCGATTTTGTTTACGAGATCTCTTGAAGAAATTCGCGATTAACTTCTGCAATTGTTTAACGAAATTCGCGATTGACTTCTACAATTGTTTGACGAAATTAGCGATTTTTTTCCACGACTGATTGACTTAATTTACAATTTTTTTTTACGATAGATTGACGAAATTAGCAATTTTTTTTCTCCAGCGATTGACGATATTTTGTGGAATTCAAGGTAATTTGGGACTGATAATTCTGCCTTAATTCCACAAACATTTCACTATTTTTCAATATTTCATTATCTTTATATGTCTTATCTCGATTACTATTATTATAATTATTATTATCATTATTATTCAGAATATTTTTCATAACAGATATGACTACATTTTTGGATTTTCATTTTCCCATTTGTGTATTATGAAATCTATGTTGTCTTACAATGGTTGTATATACAACCTTGGCCAAAAGTATTAGGCACCTTCACTTTTAATACATTTTTGGTTTTTAATGCAAAAAATAAAAGACTTATTGTTTTATAAACTATTATATTAATGTAAAATTACAAAAAATATCGAAACTTAGTGGGTCCACCCTTGGCTTTAATAACAGCAGCAATCCTTTGGGGCATACTGTGCACACGGATTGCACATTTTTCTACAATTATGGCATCCCACTCTTGAATACGATCATTTTTCAAAGTTGTTTTCGATGTTATTCTGCGTTCTCTGACTTAACGTTTTAATATTCCAAAGGTGCTTGATTGGATTAAGATCTGGGCACTGCGCTGACAGTTCAGCAACACAATGTTAATGCATTTAAACCTGCGCATCGTAGTGGCAGATTTAAGACAAGGAGCATTGTCTTGTTGGAACTTGATGCCACGTAAACTGGTATCACCAAAATGTGCATTAATGAAGTCATCAGCACAGTTTCCAGCACATTTATGTATTTTTCGCTATTCATGCGGCCTTCGCAAACGAACATTTCACCAACGACATCAGCATCCATGCAGCCCCAGATCATAATGCTGCCGCCTCTGTGTTTTACAATAGGCCCTACGCAATCTGGATGATATTGTTCGTTGATACGTCGCCACACGAAAGTCATGCCGGGTGTTCCAAATACCCGGAAATAAAATAAAAATGATTCATCTTAAAATATTCTCATTTTTATTGCAAAAGCCGACTAACTGAATGATTATTTTTCATTATAAAAAAAGGGTTAAAATACTTATCTCAATGTTAGAATCATCGGATCACATAACATTTGACCAATCCTCTTCTGCAAAATGTTGATGTCAACGAGCCCACTCCAAGCTATTCTTCTTATTGTTTTCTGAAAGCATGGGCTGCCTCTTGGATTTGCACTCTTTTAACCCAGCTTCTGTCAGTCTTCTGCTTGCCGTTTGAGCCCTTAGACCAATGTCAGACGGGCGTCTTTTTTGCTGCTTTATTGCTTAAGAATTTTCCATTCACAGTTCTATAGCATTGTGAATGAATAATACTTAAGCAAAAAAGCAGCCAAAAAGACGCCCTTCTGACATTGGTCTTATAGTCTGCCCATTGTCTTTGATAGAGCTGCAACGAGTTCAATTTTTTTTTCTTCGATCTTTAACAGACTTTCGAATTAGTTTTCTGTCCTGGCGTCTCGTTGTTACACGTTTTCTTCCCGTTCTTGTATTGTTTCCCTGAGAGCGAGTCTCCGTTAACCTTTTAATAGCAGGTTGCACTGCATTTCGAGAACACTTCACCAACTTGCTTATCTATATTTGAGATTTGCTTTGTCCATGCAAATGCTGAATTCTCACTCCTTTTTCAACAGGCAGCTCATTTTTTAGGCATTTTAGAATTAAATGATATAAAATTCGCCACTAGATCACACACGGAAGTTACTTTGCGCTGTGAATATCAAATAAAGACAGGCAAAACATTCAAGGTATTTTTTCAAAAAATTACATTTCCTTTGTTTTAGCCGCCAGATGTCGCCAGGAGTTCCAAAGGTATTATCTATGTTTTGATTGACGTTTGACAACACCGCTTACACCTTTGTATAAAGCATTAGTTATTTTTTTTCTAATATTTTTTATGATTCAAGTGTTTTGTAGGGGGTGCCTAATACTTTTGGCCAAGGCTGTATATATATTATTCGTATACTTTTCGTTAACGATACATTTGAACCTGTAGTTAAATTTCTAAAGATCACATTAAGATGATGAAAAAAATTAAGAAATAAAAGAAATTTATCAAAGAATTTTTTATTACATTTTGTTTTCATTTATTAACACCAAAATAAAATTTCCACCACAACCATATATTAAAACAAAAAAGTTTATTATATTTTTAATATAAATAGATGGCAATAAAAAACTTTTAAATCATGTCCATACTATTTATTATATTTATTGTATTTTGTTAATTATATTCTAACATTGAATGAAATAGCTGAGCCTGATCTTTTTAAAATATTTTCTTTGCTATGTTAAATTTTGTGGGTAGACATACTTGTATATTGTGTTTATTTAAATTGATATTGATTTTATTGTTCTAACTTAATTAATAAATAGATGCTTGTTGACACAAAATTTCACAGATAAAATTGGCATTTTAACAACAAGAATATGTTATTGCAGGGTGACCCATAAACGCATTACAGGATTTTAACAACTAACAGTTTTCTAAATATTTTTTCTCTTTCAGAATATGTTGTCCGCGGGATGATTAATTAATCGTAAATTTCACAACTGCACAGAATAGAACAGTTTTATTTTGACAATCATCATTCAGTAATACAGATACAACGTGAATCAAAGTATATTACGAACAAGGGGACTTATACGTACATTCATATCACCCTAACCCGAACAGAAAATTGAACACGGCATTTCCAGATCGCTCTAGTACAGCCATGCTCGAGATGCGGCCCGCGGGTAGCCTGTACCCGGCCAACTTGTATGTGCTGCCCAAAGTACATAATCATTAATCTACATTTATAAAATTAATTGAGATCTGCTTAAAAGTTATTTAAAACCTCCACTGTTCTTCACATGTTTTTATGGGAAGATAAAATCTGCCCTGTTATTTATAATTAATTTTTTAAAATAATAATAAAGCATGTTAAATGCCGTTTTCTTAGTCAAAATTTCTTTTTATGCGTATAGTACAGGTAAAATAGAAAATCGAGTAATATACATGTATAACAACTGATGGCCATTCACCAAATTTGGGAAGAGCTTCGTTTTGGAACTAGAAATGAAGATCCGATGAGTCCCCCCCAAAAAACAAAGTTGTTTTACCATGTTTTGGAGGGCAAAAGGTGGGGGGGGGAGGACATATCATTTATTATGTATTTTTTAATTGCGAATCGAATGGCACCATCCGCAAGTATATATGATCATTTGTTACAAAGTTATGTAAGGTTTTATGAATGCAAAGTCTAAAATTATACTTTAGTGCATGTAAAATAGGTTTTTACAGCAACAACTGAGAGCCATTCACGGAAATTTGGGATGAGCTTCGTTTTGGCACTAGAAATAAATATCCAATTAGTCCACAAAAAATAAAGTTGTTTTACCATGCTCTTTTATTTGTTTTTTTTTTTTTGGGGGGGGGGGCAGGGGCAGTTTAACTCGAGGGGGAGGGGGGATTCAGCTTTTAAATAGGTCAAGTGGGGTATCATTCATTATGTATTTTTTTTTAAAATTCTGAATCGAATGACACCGTTCGCACGTTTATATGATCATTCGTTAGAATGTTACGGCAGGTTTTATGAATACAGAATCATAAATGGTTTTATGAATACAAAATTATGAATACATGGATTTTGACGACTTTAATGACCTTGAATAAGACTTATGTGATCTTGATTTTGATTATTGCTATTTTGAGGACATTTAATAAATTTGGGATTATTTAATATGACATAAAGAACATGTTCTGAACGTAAAATAAATGCGACAAAGCTGTGCTTAATAATAAAGTATAATTTTCGACTTTGTGTTCATAAAACCTACATAACTTTGTAACGAATGATAGTATTGATTTGCGAATGGTGTCACTGAATTCAGAATTAAAAAATACATAATAAGCAATACCCCACTTGACCTATGTTAAAAAGCTAAATTCTTCTTCTTCCCGAGTTAAAATGCCCCCTCTTCCTAAAAAAATACAACAAAATAGCTTTCTTTTCTCGGGGCTCATCGGATCTTCATTTCTAGTGCCAAAATTAAGTTCTTCCCAAATTTTGGTGAATGGCCATCAAATGTTTAAAATAACACTATTTTACATGTACTAGTAGACCTATTTGTGTTACGGTGGTGTAAAAATATCTTAATCTTCAAGATACAGATTATTCCAAATTTATTAAATTTGCGCTATATATATTTGTACAATTAAAATAAAATAAAGAGCAAAAGACTAATTTACTAGACAAATCTCCTGATTTTTATTCCTTTAGAGCTTGGAAATTCTGCATTGTTATTGATTACGTTTTATACTTTATAGCGAATACTGCTTTAGCGGTTGAATGTTTGTCTCGAAACACAAACGCCATTGTGCCTCCATTAAAACTTCAAAGTTTTAAAAAACGTTAAGCGTATTAAAATGAATAAAACTGTTATGGCCTTCCTGAATATTTGCATTTATACAATCGTGTCTACACTCTTACCGCTGCTGTCTATTATCTCATTCCGAAATCCATTTTAGAGATATAGTTCCAAGCGCAAAAAGGTTGTCTTCATCATGTCTACATATTTATTTATTTATTTATTTATTTTTTTTGTAAGTT
This sequence comes from Maratus speciosus, assembly GCA_963932465.1. NCBI lineage: Eukaryota > Metazoa > Arthropoda > Arachnida > Araneae > Salticidae > Maratus > Maratus speciosus. Next base: position 348,160,052 of record OZ010796.1, read on the forward strand.
ACAAAATAAAAATTTTATACGGTACCTGGGTCCATTAACTGATATTTAGAAAAAGGTTTCCCATGCTCTAGCAAATAAATCAGTAAAAATTCTATTCTTTTATAACCAAAACTATCCGAGTTATGATATTTCTAATTTTATTAATTTTCAATGTTTACAGCCAGTAGAAACGGAAAAATGAGTTTGAAAAGCCAAAAAACTCTGAAATTTGATAAATTCAAAGTAACATAAGTCGGTAAGTTTTGTTCATACAAAAAGGAATTTTTACTGTTTTATACTTGTTAGAGCATGGAAAAAGCTTTCCAAGATATATTTTATAAAATCCAGGGATCGTACAGGAATTAAATTTCGCAATTAAAAAAATAGTAATAACTATTTTGAAAAGTAAATGGCTTTTAATATGATGAATAAAAACATCTGAAACATTTTTGCTGTTGGAACTGCCTTTAAAGCGAAAGATTAAGGAACTGACTATTGGGTAACGATAAGATTGGCGATCCTGTTTATTTTCAAATGCAACTTCAGCTTCAACGAATAACGAATAGCGGTCGTGGTAAATCAAACACGGATTTTTTAAGAAATTGATTATTTTTGTACTTCTGAAGATTAAAATCTTAAAATTTTGTCACGCGCTAATTGAAGCGGATCTTGCACGTAAAAAATATATTTATCCCTTACTTATCACACTCTCAGAAATACTTTCCTCAATTCATGGAAATATTCCTGGCAGCACTGCTACCGGTATATATCCGAAAATTGAAGAAATTTGTTTTTTTTTTTTTTTCGTTCTAGGATAAGAAAATTTCCGTAATCTAAAATAAACGGTCAAGTGCGAGTATTACTCGCGTACAGAGGGTTCCGTAGAATAAATATATGAATTTGTAATTGTATTATATAAAAAAAAAGTTGCTAAAAAGAATACTAAGACTTTGTAAAAAAAAAACTATACAACGTAGGGTTGGGTATAACTGTATATATTAGAAAAGTGCAAATGGTTATACCATGAAAGTTCAGAGAGATATGGAACCTAAATAATATCAAATATAGCTATTCGTATAACTCTTTTTTTAATATTATCCTAATCCGTTTATGATGAACTTAATTCGGTACTGACAATAAAAGCAGTGCATAGTTAAACTTCATTTGGCATTTCATGAAACTAAATTCAGCGTAGTAATAATCTTTATTTCTACAGTGTATCTAAAACAAAACATTTGTTCAAAGTTTAAATTTGGCATTGTGCTAAGCGCGCTTCTAATTGAGGTCTCAAAGTTGCAACGCCACCTTGGTTAGTACCGCGTTTTTCCAGATAGGTGTTTAATTAACTTTTAAAGTCCCTCGAGGCGTATTGAGAGATACAATCAATGCAAACTATCGCGAATCCCACAGTATTTATGCGATTAATTCTAATTAAATCTTTCGAGGGCGATGTCCTTAAAAAACGGACACCTAATTTTAATTCCAAAACAGACAAACTGCACCAACAATATTTAATTAAAATTTTCCTTTTATCATGTACGTGAAAATAAGCATGTTCGCATTTTCTAATAAATTCGTTTATAAATTCTGGTATCACTTTATTATTTCATAAGTTAATAAATAGAATTACTCCGTGCCGGAAAGGATTAAGTGGTCGCAGGACTCGTAAAGCTTCAAAATTTAAGAAATTTTAATTTTTTTAGATGTTAAACTCCTATTTTTTCTGAATATTTTGATATAATTGTTTCCTTGAAATTCCCATTAGAACAGAAGTTTTGGCCTTTAGAATTATACCCACTCAATAGCTGAAGCGGCGTTTCCGAAACTTTAAAGTCATTTTCCAAATGGCGTTTTTTGAGCATAACGCGCAGGATACCTCAAAAACTTCTGAATATGTTTTCATGAAATTTTCAAAACATATATTTCATGTTAGTCTGTATAAACTGAACCTAAAATTTCCTTTTTATTGTTCAAAAAAATATTTTTTTAGATGATTTTACTGTTGAAATTTTCAAAATTTTGTATTAGCTAAATGCAAGATTGCATTAAAAATATAAAAATGCTTTAAATACAAATTTATTTAAGTTCATGGAAATTATTACCATCTGAAGTATAAGTAAGCACCAAAATTTTCATTCTAGTTCCAATATTTATTTTGTAATCCTGCGCGTAAACTGTTATGCCAACTTTTTGTTCGACAAATGTCTAACAGTTTCGAGCCCCCTATAAATACTAATTCTATATCTTGTAAATTTTTAAATAGATGAAACGAAAGAACATATTTATATCTTTCATCCCAATTAAAATTGTGTTTTAAAATCATATACATTTTAAGACATTAAATGTTGAAAATGGTCTTTTTTTCATTTTTTCCACTTTTTAGATTCCCGAGACCCCTTAAATTAGTATGTTTTTAACAATTTGACGTTTATTGCTTTTATACTGTTACTGGACATTACATTATACATATATATCATTAAAAGTTGTTAACTAGGCATAGAGTACGCCGCCCCTGTCCTTGTGTATGTCCAAACTGACCGTACCTTTAAGGGTTAATATCTCGGCTAATTACCGATGATTTTTTTAGAAAATCATTATCAACAATTCTTCTGCAACGATAGGTATATTCAGCGATGCTCAACAATTTTTTTGAATGCCCGTAAATCGAAATTTGTGTATAACGGAAAAATGCTATTTACTCAAAAACTATGTGACCTAGGGTAATCGCTATAATTTTCCTGCAAGGTTTACATTAACGTCTACTACCTCTAATTTTTTCATAATTTTAGTTTCAGTAGATTCGGAATTAGATGGGGGGAACATATTTTTGCGCTATATTTTCAACAATATCTTTGAAAATATAATACCTAAAATTAAAAGGAATGTATTTTTGAGTTCAGCGTTACAAAATCTTTCACAAGATACCCCACATGATATAGAAAGAAAATATTTTTTTTTCAAGTAGCATAATTAGCCCCTCTACTTTTTTACTAAATATATTTATGAATGTTTATTAATCTGAAAATATGTGGGTCAATGGTCTTTATTACTACCCCGAATTTGAACTTTTCAGTTTCCATAATTTACGAGTAAAATGGCTGTGACAGACAGACGGACGGACAGACACACGAGTGATCTTATAATGGTTCCGCTTTTACTTTTTAAGTACGAAACCCTAAAAAGGAGTTTTTTTTAAAAAAAATACGTCTCTCGTGGATCCCCTTGGCTTTGAACCTGGGACTGCGCGTTTCGAATGGTTCTTATCCACCCTGCCAGCGAGCACTTAGTGCCAGTCGAGTTTAAAATGAAGATGTGGTTTTTCTTCAAGTGGCGGATTGATAAGGCTTGTTAAATTTCTTGTTCAGAGAGCTCGGAAATTTAGACTTAATTCAAAGGACATTTCGTCGTTATGAAATAATGGTTGGTGTTTTAACACTTATAGAAAATAGAGGATAAAAATTATTACATATTATACATATTTTTAATAAGACATGAGTTTGATTGTTAGATGTAAAATATGAATATTACATTTTTAATTAAATTCGAGAAGAAATGTTTGCTTTTCTTTTAAAATAAAATTCGATTTTTTTTTTTTTTAACTTGGTTGAACTACTATATATTTCTTAAATGTTTTCGTTTAGAATATATTTTACATACGAATATTTTTTTAATACTCTAAAAAATAAATTGCAAATAAGTTTAAATGAATGAGAAAATTGCTACTTCATTAAATTTGAAAGCATTATTTTTGTTTGTTTGATTTAAAATAAATTAGAAATTTTAATTTATTGAATTTTCTGTTTTTCATTCTAGACATAAGTTCGAACTTTGGTATTAATACAGTCAGTACGCATGCATGCAAGGAATAAACGTAATTTCCCCCCCTTTTTCAGACTTCCGGGAAGAATTAACGGAAAAAGCATGTTTTCTACGAGTACGGATATTATTTGTTTAAAAAGAACGAATTTTTCTGACAGCGCACTTATAATTATAGCCTAAGTACAATTACTTTTTAAAAAAATCTCAAAAATAAATTACCATTAAAATTTTACATCCCCATTATAAATCTTTTCGATTCCCTTATTGCAACCGTTTATTACTTAATCATGAATTTAAGGAATTTATAAACTACTCTCTCAATACAAATTAAGTCACAGACAGCAAACGTCCTTAAATGATCTCCTAAGGAGTAACTTATGTCGGTGTTGGATCTATGGCACGGGTGCTGAACTTGGGACGTAATGGAAGTTTTTGTGTCAAGCGACAAACTTATGGACAATAATGAGTTTATGCGGAAAATTCAGTTTTATGTTTTTTGCAAAAACTACAATTTTGTTTTACATGCGTAGACTCTTAAAAAGTAATGAGTTGCTCTTGAATAAGCTGACCCTTGAATATTTAACCCTGTGTAGTATCATTTTCTTATCGCATTCAACGTTAATCACAACGTTAATTTAAACGTTTATCAAATTATAAAGTTAAAAATAAACGTTTCAATTATAATTACACGTATAATAATTACACGTAATATAATTACACGTAATAAGAATAAACGTAAATAATTTAAACGTTTATCAAATCAGTTTGCTTCTCTATAAAATTTAAAAGGGTTTTTGAGTTAGGTTAAATAATGAAATACCTAAAGGCCATGCTTGTGTAGCCATATAATTGAAAATGACAAAATATGAAGAAGATTCGGCATCATAATAATGAAAAATCTATGTTATATATTATTAAAACAGATTTCAATGGCGTCATTATATTATTGAATTATTAAAACGTAATAAATGTAAAGATTTGCGCTTATTATAAGAGGGGAAATACAACACATTTTCTAAAATTTAACTTTTCGTTAAGATATTTTCTAAATTATGATTATTGTGGCACAAAAGATTACTGGTGAATAATAATTATGAGATTTCCGGCAAGCTTACGCAAAAAGGTTTGCCATTCCTGACCTATGCGACAGTTAAAACAGATATTTAATATAAGAAATTCCTTCTAATTATTACTAACTTATTACTTAATATTATATATTAGCTTCAACCTCAATCACTTTTAAAAGAAATTCACAAATGAAATTCACAAATATTTTCCTTTACATGCCTTTTCAATTTCTTCAATATAATCCTTCATATTTAATCACGGGTTTAAGGAATTCATAAGATTAGAAAAAGATTGTTTAATACAAAATAAACTCACAGGAAACAACCGTTCTTAGATATTTTCCTAAGCAACATACTGAAATTTTTAACAAGAGATATTTTTAGAAAAAATCGATTTCTCTTTGAAATACTGCAAATTTCATGTTAGAAATTTTGTTTACCCAAAGAGTTGTGTGATATGATGTTTCATCTTCAAAACTGTGTATTAGGCTACACTATAAAATTAAGATAAATCTGTTCCATCAAACAAAAAGTGATATTTCTTTCAAAGTTGTGTATGGGAGATTTTCAGTTTAATGTTAGGATATTAGTTTACTTTGAATGATACAGTATGTTTTTAAATTTAATAACACATTTTAGAAAATCAATGTATGAATTATTATTGTTGTTGTTGTTGTTTTATAATTTGCTACACCTGTCAAAGCATCTCCCGGCACTAGGTGACTAAAATGCAATTTATAATTCATCGCTTTCTCTCTCACCCTCTCTAATTTTTCACTTGTTTAGAAAATAGCTTTTCAGCAAAAAGTAAATTTTGGGAAAAGAGCCCGCATTTTACGCATGTTTTGCACTAAAGGGAAAACATTCACTTTTCTAGAAATAAATTATTCATATGATAAAAAATAATTAGTAGGCTATTTTTATTTATTTTTTTTTTCTAAATAGTGTTTAGATTGAATTCCTAAATGACATGGGTTGATAATATCATTGATTTTTAGACCTCGGATAATGTTCAGTATTTTCATTTTTTTTTTTTAATAATTTGTTTGCTAATATATTTTAGTATCTATATTTACTGCCTCTATGATTAATATTTGTTTGAAGATTGTTTAAATGTGTTATGCAATACAAGGAATATATAGTTTTATTTAGCAAGTTTTAATATATTAAATTATATCAATTTGATTTTCTTTACGATGTGAAGCACTCGCTGATAAACATAACACCATCGTAGTTTTACATGTTTTACTTTATTTTTTAGATATGAACATATGTAAAAACCACAATGAATATAAACGAGCGCTTTATATTGAAAAGAAAATCAAATTGATATAACTAAAATACGTCAAAACTTGCTAAGTAAACCTACACTATATAGCTATTAATCACCGGACACTTTCATTTTAGACATTTCATCGAATATTTAAAGATATACTTGTCGAATTTTTCTTGTACTTCAGGATTATTAAGAATATGTTTGACTTCATATTTATCAATGGCGGTTTGATCAGAAGGACAATTAGGAGGCTTAGGAGGCAACAAAAAATCAAAGAAATAAAATAATTTTTGGGATCACCCTGTAAAATAAAATGCACGAAATGATCTATCGCTATAGCTTACAAATATATAGATATTGTACAATATGCGTATTCATTTGTGTAAAAATAGCACGTATATTCATGGAGATATATCGATTTTTTTTTTTAAGTTCAAAAAATTCTTGCATGCTTTTTGTTTATATCAAGCAAAGTTTTCTACCAAATTTAACGCCCTTAATGTTCAACAACTTTTAGAGAGCAACTAAAAATCAGCTCACTATATCGCCGATATCTTTCTGAATTTTCACGATATTTGACCGGCTTTTTTTTTATTAATTGTTCTATAGAGTTGACTATTAAATTATGAAAAAAAAAATATTTTTTATCGTGAGCGCATGCACAAATAAAAATATTTCATTCAAATGCGCATATTTTATCAATGTTTAATATATTTACATTCCAATTGCATTATACTATTTCTACTAGATTTTGTCAAATTTTCTGAAACTGGCGTTTAATTTGGTAGAAAATCCTGCATGATATAAACAAAAAACTTGCAAGAATTTTTTGAACTTTTTTAAAAAATCAATATAAATCTCCGTGAATATACGAGCTATTCTTACACAAATGAATACACGTATTATACAATATCCACATATTAGTAAGCTATAGTGATAGATCATTTTGTGCATCTTATTTTATAGGGTGATCTCAAATATTATTATTTTTCTTTGATTTTCTGTTGGCCCCCTAATTGCCCTTCTGATCAAATCGCCATTAATAAATATGAAGTAGAACATATTCTTCATAATCCTAAAGTTCCAGAAAAATTCGACAAATATATCTTTAAATATTCGACAAAATGTCTAAAATCGAAAGTGTGGTGGAGATTAATGGTTATATAGTGTATGTTTCTGATAATTGTCTATCCCATTTAAACAATTTCATACAAATATCAATCATACAGGCATTAAATATAGATCCTAATTTATATTAAAACCAATCAAAACGTTAAAAAAATAAACTGGCTCTATAGGGTGTCCAAAAATCAATCCATTTTACCGATCTTCTTTACATTTGTTATGCATTATATTGCAAACAAAACAATATTATTTTCTAGTATTCCTTACGTTTCGAGATTGTTAATGCTTCAGCATGATTAGTCAATACTTCGTCTCTCACACGTATTGAAATTGCTGTTTTAAAAGTTTGCATGCATGCATTAAACTTTAGATTGCTGATTATTCAGATATAGTAAAATATTCGTGGAAATACTCATAGAGTTTAAGTACTTTAATCTATGTGGAAAACCTGCTCAGATTTTTTGGATAATTCATTGTATAACACTTCTCTCTTTTTTTATTTCCCCCCCCCCCCTTCAATTTATTTTATTAGATATGCCTTCTTATAATTCTGTAATGAAACATATATCAGTGTTTCCGTAGCATACCCTTTGCTTTCAGGGGGATTATTGTGTCACTATTAATGATCTTTATCGTTAAAAAAGAGCTGGCGTTACAACATCTTTTTAAAAAATAAAATTAAGCACTAAGAAAATGTTAAGAAAATTTCAGGTTTTTGACATTGTTTACAAGTTATCAGTTAACTCCTTAGGTGCTTCGACCGTGGGAACTTAGGCAGTCTTGTGGATAGAAAAATACCTGCATTCCACGAGCATTGAACGAATTTGAATTTTTTGAAATATCGATAAGGCTTTGTATAGTGTACTATATTCATTAAACAGCTCTCGTAATTTCATCAAATGCGTATCGGATAATGAATGAGGGAATTCTGCGTTCATCGGCGAACTACCTTGTTTAATCAAAAATTAGCATCAGACGCTATCGTACATTCGTCTAAATGTACTCTTAAGCTCTTGAAATATCCATTGGATATACATCCACAACCACCTTATTTTAATTGTAAACTGATCGGCGTCCTATATCGATAATTGCTGCTCTCGATGAGACTTTGTGAGTTTCCGATGCGAATTCGTCGCTTTATCAAGAATATCTGATCATCGGCAATTCATCGGCCATTGTTATTAGAGTCAGCAGAAAAGTCTGCATTCTCTGTTTCTGACTCACACAGTTTAACGGTGCTAATCAGACAAAAGAAAAATTCGCATTCTCTTATCCAAACAAAAACATTCTTTATCCTGAAAACTGCCACAGGAGTGAAAAGCAATTAAATAAATAACCACGAAGTCCCATGCTTTTATTCTCTGACATCCAATGATGGATTGACGATCATATCATCGAAAATAACGATAAGGATGAAAATTTAAAGTTCAAAATACAATATTTTTAAAATGTGTTTAAACAAAATACTTTTATTTGTATGAGATGTTCAGAACATGAACTTTATCACATTTTTTTCTGATTCAATTGGGAAAACCCCAAATAACTTTGTAGTAAAATAGTTTTATTCACAGCTCGTCAGCTCCTTTAACCCTCTCGTGCATGGTATCATATTTGGTTGTACTGCCAAACAACCCACAGAGAACTGTGCATAATTTATTTCTTTTTCTTTTATCAAATATAAACCTTATTTGAAGTTGAATAATTCCTTTGAAATACAACCATAGATGGCAGAACCATTTTCTTTTCAAAATTTCAGTTATAAAATTCGCCTTCGATAAATCTGTATCTAATATGCGTCAAAGAAAATTTCTGAAATAATTTCTGCTCTTAGATCTGAACAAAAACAAAACTTTTTTTTCACTTTGTGGTAATATGTCCAAAGTTTAAATTATTACAAGAAACTATTTAATAACTCTTAATAATATTTTTTAATGCTTGTAAACTTTATATCAGTGTAATTTTGTAATTTTTTTTTCAAAGAATTCAACATTATATGTTCTTAATAATAAATTTTAAGTGCAAAAAAGTGCTTCATCCATTTAAAAATAATTCACGCATAAGAAAGTTAGGATTTTAACACTTAAAAAATAAAACATATATCTAGAAATATTTTGTGAAGCGAAAAGAAAAGAATATAAAGATAAAGTAAATAGAAATTTCAATTTTCGGATAAGAAATTTATTATATATCAATATATTCAAAGCTATAAATTTAAGAGCACTCTCTGCACTCTTTTGAAAATTATTTCAGTGCTTTAGAACACATTTTTGACACATTATTAAACGTTTTTATGAATGAAAATGATTCAATCAAGAAAAAATGCAATTCTTGTAGTAAAATGTGAAGATTTATTTAAGAAAAGTTAAGTGAGTTTTAAAACCCTACTTCTACAATTTTGAATTTTTTGAATTTATTTTCTTTTCTTTGATTTATTTCTTTGATTTTTTGCATACTTTTCTTATAAGTGTGTTCTATAAAGCTAGGGATTGGATTTCCAAAAGGTTTATTAGTTTGAGAAAAAATAAATAAAACTGTCATGACATAATGGGTAAAAAATTCAGTAAAAATGATTATTTACTTAACATTTTTATTTAAAAAAAAAACAAACTATTTATATTACTGAAAATCTTAACCTATTAATATTATATCTATATTAACCTAATCTTAATCTATTTTAGAAAATGCACATTAAGGAGCGTTCAAATTTATAGCGAGTCTATTGAAAAGTACACGTTGAAGTTCTAGCATTTTGATCATACTGATATATTGGAAAAACACAAACTGAGAAAAATGAATTTGAAGATTGCGACTTTAATACGTTTAAAAGAAAATTAATGCAGTAGAAAGTATTTTTTTCTTTTTTTTACATAGTTGTAACCATTGTCTCTTTACGTAACTTCGCTCGGATATACTAGACGATGCCTAAATAGATTTTAAGCACAAAATTGTAAAACTTATATTTCCGTCATTTCTTGTAAAGTGAAGGGTAGAGATTCCTTTAATATTGGAGAAGGCGAATTGAAGTCTGACTTATCTACATCATTAGGCGTCATGATTATTGGCAAAATTTACAGTATTTTATTAACATTCAACGAGAATTCAAACGAGCTCTTCTTAGAAAGTCCTGCCTATTGATGCCGTTTTCGTTTTAATGTAGTCAAAGCTGGTTGATGCCAAATAATTGCCGTACAAGAAAAAAAAAATAAATCAATCAAATATTTCAACTAACTTACCGTATGCGGGCTTCTTCAATTGATCTTAGTTCTTTATCTCTCATCAGGACGCTTGTAATTTTTTCATATTCAGTCGGCGTTAAGTTACTCAAATCGACAAATGTCTTATTTTCACTCAATGTCATGCTTGAAATGAGACTTCAAATGAAATCTACATCAAAGCATTGGAAACATTGCAAGCACATTTGTAAAATGAGCTTCCATCGCACGTAAGATTTATGGCCAGTCTGCCCCCATTCGTTTCAAGAACCCTAAAAAAATAAATATTTTCAATTACAAAAAGGTATGCATGTAAGTTTAAATAGTATAGTGAAATGAGAAATGATATCGAAGTCATTTTAATTTTTTATTCAAAATAAATATAAATCATGTATGGCTTTTGTTTCATATAGTTATTTTCTAATTATGATCAATTGTGTAATTTGGGTTTTATAACATACTTGAAAAATTACGGAATACAACTATCTTTCACGAAAAACATTTTCAGGGAATCTGACCCATGTTATCGGAACCTATGCAAAAAGCATATACTAGTTTTCTGCATTTCCATTATGCATACTTTTTATCACATATTTGCTAATTCTACTGTATGTAACTGGAAAAATATTCTAAATGGAACCAGATGACTTGTCTTGTTTCTATGCGGTACTTAAATTTATTTTATTTATACACATTTTTAGTTCAATGTGTGATTATTTCACTTAAAAAAACTCGGAAGATTTGCAAGTATTTTAGCAATATGCAGAATTTAACAAGTCTAGATTCCCATTCTCCACTAATTTAAAAAAAGCCGATTGATTGACAATTTTGTTTTCTTTTTATGAAATTTAAAAATAATTTGTCGATAAATATAACATCAAATTACTCCATTTTACATATTATAGATTTCAAAAGAAATTGTTTAATAAATATACCTGTACAATTCAGAAATATCTTCTCCGAATTGTTTGAAGAATAAAAGTTGCGCACTTGAAACCTAAGAAACTATCTTATACGGTAGATGTAACGTATCCATATGTGCTATATTAGTTTTATTTCATTTAAATTGTTTGTGAAGCAGCAATTTAACATGGATGCTTTCGTAAAAGCGATATTAGAGGTACCATCATTACTCTCGTTTCCCTTTTTTGCGTGAAATGCGTTATTAATGCATTTTTTTTTAAAAGCAGTTTTCAATCCGCTTAATCACCTTACAGTTCTACGATTCCCCTAAATCTATATATTAAGTTTAATATCCCAGTCTGAGCAATCTTGAAGAAATACGTTTACAAATAATATTTTTTGAAACTGACAGTAAATATAGGTACCCTTAATATATATAAAAGCGAAGAATGTATTCAAAAAAAGGAGTACGTATATTTTTCAAAGTTGAGATTAAAATACTTGGATTTATTATAAGATAAGAAAATACTCATAATAGGGGATATTTCGCATTTTTAACTTTTATTTTAAGCATTATTTTAACCGTCATTTTAACCTGTATTTTAAGAAACATTTTTATTTTAATTTATTTCAATATCTATTTTTATCTCTTACTTTTATTTATTACAGTTGTAAGAATTTCTATTCTGATCAGTCAGAGGAAACATTCTAAATCAAGATATCAATAAAACTACGGAATTAATAAGCAAATCATTGACATCATAACTTAAGAATTGTGTAAAATGAAAAAAAATTGATAATGCAAAATAAAATAAAAATTATGACAGATAAATATAAATTATTTTTAATCCCTTATTAAACTATTAGAGTAATATTAATTCTAAAATTTTGTAACCCACTGAATACCATGCAGCGTTATTTCCGTCGATGATTATAAAATCCAATCACGAGAGCACCACATGAAGAACCAAGGAAATCTTTTTAATTCCGAGGATTCAAAACTGCAAAATCTTGCAAAACTTTTCAATTTCGTAGATTGGAAACAGGAAAATAGAGTACCAGACAACCTGTCTGATACAACTATGGCAATCACAAGACTTATTATCATTCAGAATGTAGAAATACGTTTTGATTCAGAGGATTGGAAACAGGAAAGTAGAGCTCAAAAGAACCTTTTCATGTAAAATTACTCAACGACATTCTAACATCCTTTTTAAAGTACAAGGTTTATTTATTATTCAATATATGATATTATAATCAAAATTAAATTTAAGAGTAAAGAGTTTTTGTTATTAAAATCCAATAAGTCCATTCAAATAAAATCTCCGGGACAAAATAAACGTTGCACGTAATTTTACTTAATCTTAACAAATCAGCTATTTTAGAGGAAGCGATCACTATAGATTTGGTTGTAGTTTTCTTTAGATAACTTAAATATTGCATATCTCGAAAGTTGCATCTTGTTTCACACCCAAATCCTTCAACTGCAGAAAAATACTGTACGGTCATATCGCTAATCATTTTTGTCTGTCTTATGAAGTACATATATACAGGGTGCAATATGTTATCTATCGCCGACCTTTAATTCCTCAACCATTGGTCGTAGACATATAGTTCCAATTACAAAAACGTTTCAAACGAGGTAAATATTAATGTTGTGGCATTATTTAAAGTAAAAAATCAATTTTATAAAAATTACGAAATCTAACATTTTATATGGTCCCCCAGTCCCTATAGTTATATTTAGTAAAAGTTTACACATATCATAACATACATAAGACAAAAAGTTTGACACCTGTACTACAAAAATTGACACAGTTATTAAATTTCAAAGTTTGACATTTTTTTTTACCTGATTTTGTCATTCAATGAGGGATCAGTTAAAAGATGAATTAAAGTAATTCGAGATCAAAATCAGGGTGTAATGTCCTTTTTACGGCGAAACCACCTTTAGCCGATATCGCCCAATTGGGCGAAAGAGGGTTAGGAAAGAGGAACCAAAGAGGGTTATTTCATTTAAAATTTTCAGCTGACTTTTAGGGGTCGTATACAAAGCGAAGAATGAAATATTGAAATTAAACAGAAAAATAAATATCAATTTATTACGATATCAGAAAACGGTCTACTATAAAAAATGAATTCATCAAACGCCGGAATCTGCTAGAGATACTGTTCAAAGTGGTACTGCTCCATTGGTGGCAATGCACAATTGAATGCGTGACAGTACTGAGTACTGAACACGTTAGAGCATAGCAGGTGTGCAAACTGTGCGACAATCAAGGATGATGCGCTGCTTCAGATAAATCAGAGAACTGGTCTCCACCACATAGACTTATGCCTTGATGTAACCCCAGAGGTAGAAGTCCATGGGAGTCAAGTCCGGCGAACGTGGTGGCCACTCTATCGGACCACCATATCCAAGGATCTGTTGATCGAATTCGGTGGCCAGATACGCCCGGACGTTTGATGTTTTATGAGGAGAGGGCCCCCATCATGTTGAAGTCACACCCGGTATGCATGTTGGAGGGGCAGCACTTCATACCAGTCACGTACCGTGTTTTGTAGCAGATGCAGGTAACGATCGCCCGTTAAGGCCCCATCGTAGAAGATGGGTCCAACAAACTGGGTTCCCCATATACCGCACCACACGTGTGCGGGCGATGTGGAGGTTTTCCAGAGACCAGTAATGCACATTCACAATGCCACTCCGTATAAACATTGACTCATCTGTCCACAGAATGTCACAAAGAAACGACAGATTTTCCTCTGAGGTGTTCAGCATGAAATTACAATAATCAAATCGCCGTTGCGTGGTCACCCAGCATCGATGCTTGCAGCAATGTCGGATGGTATGAATGCGCATGATGTGCATGTAGCAAATTCCAGACATGCTGCCCACATGCTTCGCTTATTTCCGCCGTGCTCAGTTGTGGAATTAAAAGGGCGAATGCCAGCACCTCCTCCGGTGTCACTTGAATACACCTTGCCCGTCTACTTGTTCTGGGTCGTGGTGAAACAGAGCTGGTCTCTCTAAAGTGGGGCAATGCATCAGTTATAGTTTCATGCGTTGGATGTAGATCCTTAGGGAAACGTTCTGAATAAACACTCGCAGCCTCTCTGGCATTCCTTTGACATTCACCACAAATAAGTATCATTGTGGCATATTGCATGTATGCGTAACTTGCCATCACGATCTCAGCGCTGGCTAGCATGTCCACTGCTAGAAGGCTCGTGTTTCATCCCGAACGTGTGGAACTGCGGTACTATTGTAATTTGCATAATCCCAGTTTTCATGCTCGTTATCGCTCGGCTGGTCTTTTGGATTCCGCTGCCGTTTATCTAGTCCTTAGTGAGTATGTTTTATTTTCCGGCTGTCGATTCTACCTGCTTTGACGTTTGAGTGTTGTTCGATTGATATTTATTTGTTTAATTTCAATATTTCATTCTTCGCTTTGTATGCCCCCCTAAAAGTCAGCTCAAATTTTTAAATGAAATAACCCTCTTTGGTGATACCCCAATTTGGCTATAACGACTAAAGGTTGTTTCACCGTAAAAAGGACATTGCACCCTGATTTTGATCTTGAATTGCTTTAATTTATCTTTTAACTGACCCCTCATTGAAAGGCAAAATCATGTGAAAAAATCTCAAACTTTAAAATTTAATAACTATGTCAATTTTTGTAGTACAGGTGTCAAACTTTTTCTGTTATATCTGTTATGATATGTTTAAACTTTTACTAAATATAACTATAGGGACCGGGGGACCGTATAAAAAGTTAGATTTCGTAATTTTTATAAAATTGATTTTTTACTTTAAATAATGCCACAACATGAATATTTACCTCAATTGAAGTATTTTTGTAATTGAAACTATATGTCTACGAACAACGGTTGTGAAATTAAAGGCCGGCGATAGATAACATATTGCACCCTATATGTATATATGTCATCTCTAAGTTTGGAGTTTCGATCACTTTATTGTTCGAGTATTTTAGTTTTTCAACTTCATATTAGGTATTCTATATATAAGTCAAACATATGCCATCTTAACAGTAGAGATTTTTGTCAGATTTTGTTAAGAGAACTTGATAATTGTCTTTTGATTTTCACAGGTATTATATATATATAAATTCCCATTCATATTCCAATATATTATTTTTTATCTAAAAAAAAAATTCTGGACCTTTTTTTTTTTGCATATATCCGCAGCCGACCTTCAAAAGTTAAAACCCAACCCGAATCCTCCAACCGAAATAATAGGAGTAAACCTAACCCGAAACCGACCTCCCACCTCACTACCCAACAAGAAAAATAAAAGCCAAACGGATTCCAACCTCACCTGCTAGTAGAGTAAACTTAGGCTATCCTACCTGTTGCAGGTGTGTATAACGTATGGTAGATTAAGGTGTACAAAAAAACCCTGATAACTTTAATATAAACTGGAGCTTTAATTTCTTTTTTGAGCACTTCTTGGTCCTCCAGCGAAGTTTGCAATACCGAGTAACATTTTTCATGAGTTTATTGTATTTTCTTTTGGTTTATACTCAGTTAAGCATCTGGTAGCTAATTATATATGTATACTTTATATTCACTTACAATTCATTTCATTTCTTATAAAAACGCATCAACTTCAATTACATTGTCCATCCCTTTAAACATGCCGTTATTTTTCTAGCACGAATAATCAATATTTTAAGAGTCTTTTAGATAGCATATATAATTTAATATAATTAGATTATAAGAAACAACATATTAAGAAAAAATAAGTTTTCTTTTTTATAATTTATTAATAATGAATATAATTTTATTGTTTACAGATAACACAATTAATTTTGATTTGTGAACTACAGTAATTTAAATATAAATGAATTTAAACACTTGGAACATCTGTTTTAATATCTTTTGAAATCTCGTAATATTTTTTCCCGACATCATTTGCTCTGCAGGAAAAGAAGAATTTTCGTCAAGCTTTGACTTGGATATTTTTAAAAGTAACTGAGGATATGAAAATTGTATGAAATTTCTGCCTGATGTGCAGAATGTATTTATTTGTTACAAACCACGAAGAAAAGAAGTTTAACAAATAAATTTCAATATTAAAAATCCGCTTATTTTGTTAAAACTTACACATTAAATTGGTGAATTTAGCATGTTCAATAATAACCATGAGTAAACTCATAGAGAGACGTAAAGAATGCGAATTACCTCTTCAGCAATAAAGAAGATTTCGTATTGCAGCGAAATTCTTATGACGTGCGACTGACATTTTCCGATTTGACATCGTGATATTTACTCAGTGAATTATCCCAGAATATGACATAATCTTAGTGAATATTATTTTCTCAGTCAATGTGGTCAATTTTTCAGAAAACTTTATTTAGCTCCGGTTAAAATTTAATCACTGTTTATGTTCAAAAATTCATCGGCACGTTATCATCTGTTGTTTGTTTGCTAAAATATTTGAGCATAATGTCAGAATACTTTGCCAAATTTCATGTGAAGATAGAAATTGTTTTGCAAGGCAAATTAATAATCCCTTTTCTCTCGTAAAAAAGGCGCTTTAAAAATTTTCATGCAAATTTCATATCTTCAGTTACTTTCTAAAACATCCAAATCTAAGCTTGGCGAAAATTCTTCAGAGCAAATGATATAGGAGAAGAATATTACGAGATTTCAAAATATATTAAAATTCTGGTGAACTAGAAATGAAAAAAATAATAATTCCAGGAAATCCAAACATTCTAACTCCGTTTTGTCAGGAATTTCGGAAATGAATAATAACAATTTCATAAAGGTAGATATTTTTCATATTAAGGCTGTTCTCAAATCCAAAGGGGTTACTTTCTGACACATTTTTAAATTCATTTCTGTTTGGAAGCGCATGAAATTAGCAAGGCGTTATTCAGAAACTATGTAATCGAAAGACATTTTTCCGTTGTTTGGTAAACGCAAACGATCTTTCAAAAAATACTGTCAAAGTTGGCATTTTGAACCGAATTTCTGGACGTGACAGTGAGAGAAAGGAGAAAAACCTGCCGTCACATGACCAAGATCACTTATAACTCAATAAGTAATTTATTTGTCCAAAGATGGAAAACTTAATTCGATTCCAAATCGCTTCAAAAGTCAGGACTGCCAATTTTGTGCCTTTACGTTTAAATATGAGTCAGAAAATATTTCGCGCTTGTTGAGAGCATTGAATTTGAGAACCTGCCTTAAGCATAAAAATGATGAACACAATATTAAGAAAGTTATTTACATTTAAGAAAACGGTAATATTCTATATTTTAATTTGTATTAATTTACTCTAATTGGTTAACCTTCCAGCGAGCGCGCTGTCGCAAATTTTACGATAGCTAAATTTTTCCGAAACTTTGTGACACCAAATGACACCAAAATAAAAATTCAATTTCTACTACTGGTATGTATATTTGGTCCTCTAACATGTCACCCGACCACTCCTGTAAAGAATTGAAGCGCGCCCAGTGAAAGGTTTAAAAAAAAGCCTGACAGCTATTATTATTATTGTTTGTCCATTTGAAGTTGTCAGAAAATTGTAATAAAAATGTACATTTTCTCTAAACAAAATAAAAAACATCTGACTGCTGAAATCAATCATATTTGATTACGTGCTTAATAATGCACTATGAAGCTTTCGATATGGTCAACATTACATTGCTAAAACTATTTACTTAGAAATGATACATTTTAAATACACATATTTATTAGATTTATGTTTTAACTTTTAACAGTTTGCTTTAACAAGTTAAAAGAAGAAACGAAAGAAGGACATGAAAGCTCCCTGCATAAGGCATCGAAAAAATAATTTAAGCGTTTTACTCACCCGTCGTATAAATTACTGAGCGAAACAATGCATTATGCCCAACATATTTGTTTTAGTCTGGTTATGAATTTTGTGACTTATCAGAAACTGACCAAATGAGCGGAAACGAGAACTTTCAGGAAACTACGTCTAGCTGAATGAAACTTTATTTGCCCTCTATTAAGCTTCTTAATTAGATTGTATAACGCAAGGTGCTTTGAAAAATTTCACCATCCAACGTACCGATGATCTCAAACAGCCGAATGTAAAACCAAATGATTGTTTTTTAAAAGTACATTCATAAATAAATTTCTGAAATAAACCTAAAATAATTCAAATCTGTAACAACCTTTGATCTTTATTAACACTTTCCAACACAGTTGAAAAGTGTTTATGGATTCAGTTTGTCTGTCTGTCTCTCTGTCCGACCTCTAACTCTCGTAAATATACTCGGATTGTCATGTAAATTTTATACGTTATTCAGATTCACTACAAAATGTTCGGTATTGAAAATGAAGTGTGCAGCATTTCTATTTCGTTTACAGAAACAAACAAATATTTCGGTTACATTATGATCTATGGGGGGAAATCATTTGCGATGCATTTAAACGATGCTATAATACTTCAGACATGGTGAAATTTAAAAGGGCTATTAATGTGCATTACAACATGTTTTCAATAGATTATGGAGCGCGTAGCATTAATCGTTTATTTACAGAGACGTCCAAAAGAACTCGGTTAAAGGACTGACCTGACAATGGTCGATATTTGTTGGAAGGGCTTTTTCAGCTACGGTATGAATTTTTAACCCTTTATCTACTGAATTATGAATTCATGAAAATTTTATCTTCTATAAAGCATTTTTCGTGAATTTTTGAAACTACATTAGAAAATTTACATACTCATTTAATAAATTTTAGAAGGATTTTAGAAGGACTGAAGGATATAGAAGGATTAATTAAATTTGAATTTATAGGGATTTTGTGCAATATTTATAACTTCCACTCAAATCTTTTATTTTAAATATTTTTCTTAGTATTTTGTAGAATTAAGAAATGTGCAAATTTGTTCTTAAAATAAAAATATAGAAATATTTCCGAACTGAACACCCCCCCCCCCCCCAACGCCAAGAAGGCTGAAAAGATGCAAAGGCAAAAGAAATCATCCTTTTAAAAATATTTTTTTGTTTTCTGTAACCAATAATGCTTTTGGAACAAGATAAAGTAATGCATCTATAACTCATCCCAAACTCTATTACTACTAATCGATGTATTAAATGAATTTTAATACAAGTTATTTTAATGATACTTATAAGTACCGTCAGTAGATAAAGGGTTAAACTTATCTCATTTATAGTTTATGAAGTGTTTTGTGTATGAATTCTATAGGTCATATACAGGTTTCCACAAAAGAATTCACACACATTACCGGATATCGACAACAATTCCTGAAAATGGATTTTTGCCAAGTTATGTGTTTTTTGCCCTTCATCCCTTCGGGGTCGATAAAATGAGTACCAAGCTTGCTTGGGAACTAAACACCGAGGGTCTCGCGTTAGGTTGACCACCTGACCGGGACGCATGCTGCATAGCACCTCGGGGCCCAGCCCAGGGTCAAGAAAACAGAGATGGGCACTGTCGGCCCAGATCCTTCTTGGATTGCATAGCCACAGAGTTTAGTTTTAGTTTTATGTGTTTTTTAAATTGCTTATTTAGACATTTCATTATTATTATTATTATTTTACTTATTTATTTTTTATGTATTTATATATATATATATATATATATATATATATATATTTTTTTTTGGGGGGGGGGGGGGGTCGCCGTGCATGTAGTTGGGGGGTGTTGTTTTTATACATAGATTTTATACACTGATGATGTGAGTCCTGGAACTCACGAAACGTATATGTCTGGTTTTATTCACATTACCTAATGTATTGTGTGTTTAAACGTTGATTTAATATAATGAATATTTCATAGATGAATGTAAGGGACTAGAGAACTTTCACAAAGAAGGCCTGGGAAACAGAAAAAAAATATATAAATAATAAGAAATTTATAGATATTTATTTTTCTAAATATTTTTATTATTAACTAACATAACTTATCACGGATTTTTTTTTTTTCTTCTATGAAAAAGATAAAATGTGTTTCAATTATTTTACAGCAACAGTTCTCTTATCCATTAAGGGGAGGTTCTACTTCTTTGGCCTAAAATGCACGTGATTTGTAAATTTTTTTAGGGAGGGGGGGGGGTGTCACACAAAGAAAAGAGATACCACCTTTGGACTTTTTGCATTATATGTATTGACATTTCCCGTATATATATATATATATATATATATATATATGTGTGTGTGTGTGTGTGTGTGTGTGTGTGTGTGTGTGTGTGTGTGTGTGTACATTCGTAAAAAAGGTAAAAATGTAAAAAAAAAATTAATAATGCACTTTGTGCGACGGGGGTATTTGCAGGTGCACGCCGTGAACTTCAAATCGGGTTACCATTTTTATCCGGTCACACACATCTGAAACAAACTGAGTCACAAAATTATGAAAGAGAGTTAAGTTCTCTGGAGCTTATACCAACATTTAGATTTAAAAGTTAATTTTTGATAAAATGACGGTCATTTGAACTAAAAAGGTCATTTTTTCGCCCTTTCTTAACCTCTTGCCTCTTAAAAAATAATTAATCAATGAAAATTATACTTTTAGGTGGTATAATCCTCAGGGGAAAACCTGTCCTTTCTTTTAAATGAAAAATAAAGGAAATAGGGAGAATAGTTCTCTAGAAAAATGGTCGCCCAGTTTGAAAAACATGGTTCCGAGAAAAACAAGTTTAAAATTTTACAATAATGTTATAAACAACGAGCGGTGTTGCATTTGACGAGCAGAAAAACTGTAAGGAATCGGAATATCCTGAAACTGCTTTAGAGCATCAATCTACAAACCTGAGAGCTGTAAAAAAACCAAAATTATATATTTTCCTTTCCTAATTTCTTTCTCCTTTGAAACAGAAACAAATTGTAAAATTTAAAAACGGCTCTCAGAAAATCAATGACAGTAGGTTTAAAATATGTTTATATCGTTTTTAGGTACATTCGTAATTATATAAATGCGTAGCATCTATAGTCGTCGTTCGGTCCGTCTGTCTGTCCTTCCGTCCGCATATAACAGAGCAAAAACTACCAAACCGAATGATCTGAAATTTTAAATATGTAATTGTTGCAAAATTTTGTCGAGTAATTTCAAATTTTATGAAAATTGGATGTATAGTTTAATTACAGGGACAGTCAAAAGTTTTCCGTTACATTACTGGCAATGGGAAAAAATGATTTGAAGTGCATTTTAATAATGTTACAGCCTTTCGAACAGAATGAAATTTATATGCATTTATGAAGTGCTCTAAAATATACATTCAGTACAATATGCGGTGCAAAAAATATTTATAAAACTAGTTATAGTACGATCGCACCTCATTTGCCACTTTTGACGTGCAATTTCCAACTTGTTAATATAACCAGCTTAATATTTTCTAAATTGGACCGTATGTAAACTATAACAACTTGACAAAAGTAAATGGAACATGCTTTAGGCAAGTAGGGTTAAAGGGTTTACCAGAAATGAAAAAGCAACAAAATAAAATAATATTTTATTATATTTAACTACGCACATTCCTCGACGAATATTTGATATAATCATAGGTGCATACGATTACGGATTTTTAACACAGCTATTTTCTAATAGTAATATTTGCTTTATTTAATTACAGAAGCAATTAAATATAGCGAACATTACTATTCGGAAATATTGGGATTAAAAATCCGTAGTAGTTGTACCTGTAGCTATAATGCATAAAATAAATTAAAGTTAATGACATGTTGCGTATTTTATATATTTATATTATATTTTTATTATATATAATTTATTTTATGATATAGCATATAGCTATATTCTATATATTATCAATGTTATAAAATTATTTAATTTCTCGGTGTAGATTAAATGGGTAAGGTAATAGAATATATTGAAAGCAATTTATTAACATTTATTTAATTTTTTTGAATAATGATATTCAAATTGGTATTATTTATATATTAGGTTTTGTGTGGTAATACAGTTGATATATTTTAAAATCATTAGCTTTTATTTGGTTCATCTTGTGTCATTTGAATAATAATAATTGTTTTAAAATAACATAATAGCTGGCAGCACCAAAATTTTGTTAGAGTAATAATTTTAATTTTTTACACCAGGTGGTATTGAACGCTGTACATTGGCAATATTGTAAAATAAAAATTGAACAATTTAAAAGTGTTTTTATGTATTTTAAATAATGTAATTATTTTCTATTTATATTATATTAATTGAATTTATCACGGTATTTCAAAATGAATTAACTGAATCCATAGGTTTTAATTTATGTGTTAACTGTTTAATTCACCTTAATCTCATCATGCTTTTGGATACCATGTGCAGGAAGATATTTTGAAAACAACTGGGATTTTATTCGGTATGTTGTGTATTATTTCTATTTTTTATGATATAAATTAAATATTTAAAAGGTTGTATTGTTTTTTCCATTTCATGCCATTTGATATTATTCTGGTTTCATCTTGAAACTATTCTCTAGGTCATATTGGCTGTTTGAGTACAGGAGAAAAATTTTTTCAGCTTTTAGCTTTTTTCTCACAGAAAACAGCCGATTTTCTTATATCATTGAATTCTGTACTCTTGAAAACGTAATTCAATATATAAATTTTTCAATTATTTTTTTCGGTATTCATATTCTTCTTTTTTTCTTCCATATTAATTCTTGTAATTAAGTATAAGGCGCTTTATTTTATACATACAGTTGTATATTATAGGTTTGTGGTATCCATTTTTATTGTCATTTCATTCACAATATTGCGGTTTTTGATGATGGTCGGTAATGTTTAATTAATGGTTATATATATATATATATATATATATATATATATATATATTACGGTTTTTGATGGTGGTAGGTTATGTTTAATTAATGGTTATATATATAATCATTATTATTATTTTATTTGACGTATGTAAATTTTGTTCGGAATCATTGGCATAAAATTTTAATAATATTTTTTCGAAAGAAAATAAGAAAAGTTTGTTCCAATAATGTTAATGACGTGTTGCGTGATTTATTTTATATGTATTTTTATTATTACTGTTTTTTTTTTGTTTTTTTGTTTTGGACGTATATAAATTTTGTTCGGAATCATTCGCATAAAATTTCAATAATATTTTTTCGAAAGAAAATTAAAAAAAATACAAAAATGCAATTTAACAAATTACAACGACCATTTGGAATTTTTCAAAGATACGTACGCCATGAATTAAACATTAATAGTGTTATTACACGTAAAAATTGCAAGCAACAAAAATTGCCTGCGATTCGTCAGATTTCCTGAAACTTACGTATTATCCACCTGAAACTTACGTAGTATCCAAGCATTTCATTGGCTGTTCGGGATAAGGCTTTTCCAGCGTCAGATTTCCAAGAAATCTGACGACCAATTTTAAATGAAATTTCATTCTTAAACTTCTAAACATCCCACAATATTACATTTTACACCGTCGTATAGAGAAAAAAAATGTACTTTTAAATGCAATTTGTTTGAAAGCTGTATTTCAATTTGTTTCTGAGTTATTAATTTTTTCTTTTTTTTTTTTTGTAGTTTTTATTACTTTTTTGTCATAGTGGCAACAGAAGTATCCATCTCTGTTGAAAGTAAAGGGAAATACAGATTACTGTATAGACCAATTAGAAAATGAATAAAATGCGGATTCAACCAATAAAACTCTTCAGATATGTTTTTGATTTCCTACCCTGACAGAGAACAATAACCATTTTTCCAAATGGTTAAAAAAGTTTGTTTCTTCTACTTTCTTAAATATTCAAACAGGATTGCGAAATTTATTCCGAGCGACTCCTATTCTGACTCCGAGCTGGCAACACTAGTGTTGCCTGTTGGTTAAAATAAGGATTGAATATAAGAAAAATAAAGCTGAAAACTCACTATTTCGGCATTGATTATCTTTTCAGGGCTTCAAAAATAAAACAGAAAAAAATATTTTTTCCGCTTTATTAATTTTAAAATTTGGCCCCCGCAAACCCGAAAATAAAATTAAAAAAAGTTTGTTTCTTCTATTTTTCTTCAATATTCAAACAGGGCTGCGGAGTCGGTGGGAAAATGGATGGCCGACTCCGACACTAGTACTTGGGCTGGGGTACTATAGTGTTGCCTGTTGGTTAAAATAATGATGGAATATATGAAAAATAAAGCTAAAATCTCACTATTTCGGCATGGATTTTGTGCAAGATTTATAACACCCACTGAAATCTTTTATTTTAAATATTTCTCTTAGTATTTTGTAGAATTAGGAGATGTACAAATATAATGTTCTTACAATAGAAATATAGAAATGTTTCCGAATAGAACTCCCCCCCCCCCCCCCCACACACACACACACTCCCAGCGCTAAGAAAGCTGAAAAGATGTAAAGGCAAAATAAATCATACTTTTAAAAATATTTTTGTTTTGTGTAACCCATAATTATTTTGGAACAAGATAAAGTAATGCATCTTTAACTCATTCTAAACTGTATTACAACTAAAAGATGTATTAAATGAATTTTATAACAAGTTATTTTATTGGTACTTATAAGTACCGTCAGTAGATAAAGGGTTAAATATAATCTCGTATGAACTCATTAGACATGTTATAGATTTCAAGAAAAATTGCTTAATAAATGGGAATTTATCATACTTTTTGGAAACAATTTGTCAAATACAAGAATAAATTTATGTGCTAGAAATTTAGCGAACTATATTTTATGATGAATGTATTGAATCCGTGCATGACTGTCTGTGTGTCGTTTTACTTACATTTTATTTGACACAAGGATTTATCATGGGAACATGATTGAAAACAAAGTCATATAAAAGCAAAGTATGTGCTCTAATAATTAAGTATGTGCTTATTTTAAAATTGAGGCTTAAATTCTCGGGGACATTATAAGCAAATAATCTACTCAAAAGAGATTGTTTTTAAGTATTTTTACCAGTGTAAGTTGACAGTGTTGAGCTTTTCAAGCGGCAAGACTGAATAAAATTTTTAAACTTTTCCTGAAATTTTTACAAAAATCAGAATATTAACCCACGACTAAGGACTTACTTAAAGTTCTCTTATCCATTAAAGGGAAATTCTACTTTTTTGGTCTAAAATTCACGTGATTTTTACGATTTTTTTTTTTTTTTTTTTGGGGGGGGGGGGGGGGGAGGGAGAGGGTCACAAAGAAAAGAGACACCACCTTAGGACTTTTTGTATTATATGTATTGACATTTCCCTTATAATATTATATATATACATTTGTAAACAAGGTAAAAAATGGAAAAAAAATTATAATAATACGCTTTGTGCGATGGGGGTTATCTGGAGATGCACGCCGTGAACTTCTAATCGGGCTATCATTTTTCTCCGTTCACTAGCATCTAAACAAATTGGGTCACCAAATAATGAAAGAGAGTTAAATTATCTGGAGCTTATACCAACATTTAGATTTTAAAGTTGATTTTTGACAAAAGGGCGGCGATTTAAACATAAAAGATTATTTTTTTCGCCTTTTTCTAACCTCTTGCGAGCTCGAAAAAAATAATTAATGAAGGAAAATTATACTTTTCGTTGATATAAGCCACAGAAAAAATATGAAATTTCATTTAAATGAAAAATAAAGGAAATAGGTGGAATAGTTCTCAAGAAAAATGGTCTCCCAGTTTGAAAAACATGGTTTCGAGAAAAGTTTAAATTTTTAGAATAGAAAGCTTTTTAACTTATTTATTTAATTTATTTCTGTGTGATGTATACATTCAACTGATTTCAAGAAAAATTGCTTAATAAATGGGCATTTATCATACATTTCGGAAACAATTTGTCAAATAGAAGAATAAATTTGTGTGCTAGAAATGTAGAGAACTATATTTTATGATGAATGTATTGAATCCATGCATGACTGTGTGTGTGTGTTGTTTTATTTACATTTTATATGAAACATTTTATAGTCATATAAAAGCAAAGTATGTGCTCTAATAAATAAGTATGTATGTATTTTAAAATTGAGGCTTAATAACTCGGGGACATTATAAGAAAATAATCTACTCAAAAGAAATTATTTTTAAGCATTTTTACCAGTGTAAGTTGACAGTGTTAAGCTTTTAATGAGGCAAGACTGAACAAAACTTTTAAACTTTTCTTGAAATTTTCACAAAAATAAGAATATCAACCCATGACTAAGGACTTACTCAAAGGCAATTTTCATCCCTTGTAGAACTACATCTTTACACGGCGATATACTTATTTATTATAAATATTAATATTTGCGTATTTCGGAAAATAACTGTTGCTGGAAAGAGACAGACATGACAGATATTCAAGCCACACACGGTTTCTACTTTTTTAGTGCCACAAGTTTCGAATAGTAATTTTCGCATTTTTAAATCGCATAATTTCTGTCACATAATAAAGCGAAGATTGCTATACGACACTTCAAATTAAGAACCGTATAACCCCTGAATATTACAACATGTGATTCTGAAGATAATATGGATCTATAAAGGGATAAAACTGGACTTTTTACTCCGAGCGACCCTTACATATTTTGAAAAATAAATGTTTCGGGAGAGAAACAGGTTCTGTAAGATGTGGTATTGTAAGACAATGTATGTAGAAAATGATCAACATTGAATTAACATAGGACAATTAAAATGCAAACATTACCCAACAGGAAAACGGGAGAAATAATGCAAATCATGGGGATACATCGACACAATGATGCCACTAAAACATTTAATCGCATAAAATCACGCTTGAAATACTCACCTTCAAATTTAAGAATCGGAGATTGGAAGAGAAGAATGTGTAATATCAAACCCAAACGAAAAATGATATATCAACGCCATTGTGGTGATGTTTAGAAGTATTTCTCTAAACACCACTACATATAGTATTGTGTTTTGACTTCAGGACTCGATTTACAAAAAAACGCCAATGGTCAGATGATATTGAAACTGGTCACTTAGAAGCGAAGAAGAAAAAATAGAACTAAAAAGAAATTGCTTTTACAGAAATCGTAAAAATTTCGAAATTTTCATCTACTCCTCGCCTATTGTTTCGTCAGTTATTATTATTATTATTTTTTTTTTTTTTTTTTTTACTTTTCAGTCTAAATACCTTGACACCAAGAACACTAAATTTTATATTCACATCAAGGTTCTGAGAACACATCAAACCCTTAAATACACCATTTATTTTGTTTTTTGAACATACACCTTATCATTGATGCAATCAATAATATACAGCAAATTCATGTGCGTAAATAACACTGACGTCATATTGACGGTTGAGGATCAATAAATTTCACTTTTACTGCATTTTTTTTTAAAGTTTTAAACATCACAAAATTTTAATTGCTACAGCGTCGAAAAGGGAATAAATATTTCAAATGGAGTTTGTTTGAAAACTGTTTCTCCAATTTATTTATCTTTTATGGTTTTTAAAATAATTTCTAAGTGTGATTTTCTTTTAAAAACAATTTCTATCCCGTGCAGCCCGATTACAAAAGATTAAGTGTTTGAACTTGAAACAATATGAATAGTTCAGCATTTGTTTCGGGCTAATATTACATAACGAAATTAAAACTTCATGAATAAATAAATATAAAGTAATATCGATAAAACACAAATTTAACAAACATGTAATCTAACTACGTGCTTAAACGACTGAAAATAGTGAAACAAAAAAGGCTGCTGTAAGTAGCGAAATCTTTGGCGGTTTCTTCGGCGTGTAAACTTCTGGCAGACGGTTAATGCGAAAATATAGCTTTTAATAAATTTCAAAACCTTATTTGAATACATTTTTGATATTTTTCATGTAAAATGCTTTTTGTTGTTGTGGACAATCTATAAATATATATTAAATGTAAAAAATATATTAGAATTTTCAATTAAAGAAAATGGTTGTCACTTATATTCTGTAACCCGGAAAGCCCGGGAATCTTATAGTTACTCTAAAAAGCGAGGTTTTGTATGTCATGTCTGTGGCCATTAGTGTTGTCGGGCCCCGTGGCACAAAAAGCGGAACACGGATACAAAAAAAGCAGGACAGCGGCTTCTAAATCGGGACATAAAAATAGGTAAATCCTATTATATCGGAACCTGTCTATAACGGAATACTGTCTTTATCGTAAAAATGCCATTGTCCTTACAGTAGGATTACCATACAATTATACCGCTAAGACGAAAGTCTATTTAAAACAACCTCACCGGCAAGCAGGTATAAGGGGGACAGTGCTTTTACTCTGACTTATCTCGGGGCAAACGTTGAAGTGGTTAAAACGGAATTTTTCTCCTTTCCATTGCGATTTCGTCTTAGCAGGTTTCATTATACTAAATAAATACACTAATCTTATTCAGTAAAACTTCAGCAATCAATCGCTAGGGACAGAAAGAAAATCCCAGTTTGGCAGGTATAATTGTATAGTATTCCTATCGTACGAACAGTAAATTTTTTGCTTTAAAAACAGAATTCCGTTATAGACAACTTAGACATTTCCGCAATAGACAACGTACGGGGGTACTGTGAAAAAAGTACAACAAAACTAGTGAAAACAGAATCGCTAGAAACCACAAAAAAAAATCCGTTTTAGATAGGTTTCCGTCTAGGTACATAGGTTTGGAAAGTATTTCTTTTGGGAGGGACTATAAATTTTTTTCGTTATAGATAGATTCTGTCTTCACAGATTTTACTGAATTACGTTCCACTCGATGCAGACTAGTGAATAGCAAGGTACTAAAGGACATTTTTTTAAATTGTGCATAATGAAAAATCGGGATTTTTGGCATCCCGCGCAGTGGTTATGCGGGACAGGTCTTGGAGGCCCTGGAAATCGGGGCGCCTGACAACACTAGCGGTTTTTCTCTAGTGGTCGTGAAATATGGATGTATTCAGATGGATACAAAAGTCATCATTTGATCCGTAAAAAAGAAAAGATTATAACCAATGTAATCAGCTACACTATGCATTGAAGGGTTAATGCATTAAATATATCAGTATATCAGAACTATCATTAAAATGCATCAACAGTTATCTCAGGGCTCGAACTATTAAAATATTAAGACAAATTTATATCTAACCGTACAAAAACAATGTTAAAAATGCATTCAAGATTCTTATTAATAATAAACAGTTACAGAGAGCGCAATAAGCTATATATATAAAACCGTTATAATATGTTTTAATTAATGCACGAACTGGAACGATATTTACCATAATTTCACGAACCGGAACAATATTTGTCATAATTTCATGAACCGGAATGTCGTTCCAGCTTGCTCCGGTACATTTCGAGCCCTAAGTTATCTCCAGAATTATGTATTTTTAATTAGAATAAAAGGTAAATTTAAGGATGAATCCAGTATCTAATCGGAGATTAACATATCCCAACTCTTTAAACGAATCTTAATTATGTATAAACACACACATATACACTGCTCAAAACAATTAAAGGATATTGCAGTTTTAGGTGAATTTTGTATCTGGTAAACTGTTTAGCTGATTGATACATGGTCGACAGACATAGTAGGTTATATGAGAATAAATTACACATGTTTGGCAGAAAAAAATGCATTTTATTGCGCATTTGTGTACTAAAGGAAAAAAACACAATTTGTGCATATGAGAAAAAAAGAATAAGAAAAGGTGTTTTCTTCAAAGAAAATCATTTTCAGTAGGGGGTATGGTTTCCACGGGCGGCCAGCAACGTTGAACACCTTTGAGGCATGGACTCAATGAGGCTATTAATGACGAGTTGGGGTATTCTGCCCCACTCTTCCAGAAGAGCTCTTTCCAGTTCTTGGAGAGTTTGTGGGGGTTGTTGGCGGCCAGAAACTCGTCTTCCTAGAGCGTCCCAAACGTGCTCGATTGGATTCATGTCTGGAGAACACGCTGGCCATTCCATTCGAACGATTCCTTCCTCGAAAAGGAAATCCTCCACCAGGTTTGCACGATGTGGCCTGCAGTTATCGTCCATTAAAATGAAGTTATCTCCGATTGCTGCAGCGTAAGGGACTACAATTGGTCTGAGGATCTCATCCCTATATCGGCGACCAGTCAGAGCTCCATCTCGAATGATGTAGAGGTCAGTGCGCCCGTCAATGGAGAAGCCACCATACACCAACACTCCTCCACCGCCAAATCTGACACTTTCGTGCACGAACGCAGGATTATTCCTACTGCTACGGTCCCTCCAGATGAAAATACGCCTATTATCCGGATGCACAGAAAAACGGGACTCGTCAGAAAACAGAATATTGCTCCATTCATTTCTCCTCCAGTTGACATGCTCGGTTGGCCACTCCCTACGGTCGAGACGATGCCTCGATGTTAATCTAACATATACCATCGGTCGGCGAGCATACAGACCTACAGCATGAAGCCGGTTTCGGACAGTCTGAGTTGAAATCGTGGTGCCTGTAGCCGAGCGAAGGTGTTGTTGGAGAAGAGTAGCGTTCATGGTTCGGTGTCTCCGAGCTGTTAACGCTAAATACCGATCTTCATTGGGCGTTGTTGCCCGTCTACGATCTTGCCCTGGTCTTCGGCCTGCACATCCACTCTCCAAAAAACGGTTCCAGATCCTGGAAATGACACTTTGTGACACTCCAATGGCTTGCGCTACTTCGGCTTGAGTTTGGCCCCCTTCTAACCTACCAACAATTCTCAAAGTTTCTGAATCTGTCAAATGACTTCGCTGAGACATCGTACTCATCGAAACAAAGCAATCACTGAATGCCGATCATCCTTGTCTTCATTCTCTTTTATCCAGTTGAAAGTCAAATTTCATTCGCTGCCGCTGAAGCGACGTTTTTGACGTCGAACTCAAAATTTGCATACTCCACAGTTTGAAAACCAGAAAAATTTGCATTTGTGATTCTCTTCTATTTTCGGCAAAAAAATTTTCGTTTATATCTTTATTTTATATAAAACTTCAAATATCCTTTTGAGCAGTGTATATAACCATTATATAATTACAAATCAACATCTATTTCCAATTACTATAATTCAATCAATAAATTAATAAATTTAGCAACAAATCATAACTGTGACATTATACAAAATTAAGATGGAACCCTTAAAAATTAATACAAATTAAGCAAAATCCACTAATTCACAAGCACACTGCGTACGATTGATCCATATAAAACATATGAAAAACCACCAAATTTCGAAAAGATAACCTATTAAAAACAAAAGAAACTAATAATCATCAAAATAATGTTGAAACATTAAAAGACGTATCGTAAACAA